>CM016728.1:7741174-8227336 GCA_005771605.1 Scutellaria baicalensis | reverse complement strand
GAAGGAAAAACTGACAAAACACGCGGGGAGGAAGGAAAAATGTGATGAACCAAAAAATAAAAGAGCTCGTGGGAGGGTTAGAACTGGTCCTAAGGCTAGGATTTCAGTTGTCAAGGAACAAGACAGGTACAAACTGATCGTTTTTACTTTAATTATGTAAGAACTGGTTGTAAGGCTAGGATTCCAATTGTCAAGCAACTGACGAGTGCAAACTGGTCTTTTTATATTTAATTATGTATAGGATGATAGTTGTTGTGATTACTAGTTTATAGTCGTGGTGTTTATACTTTTATTATGTATAGGATGAAATGATCATATGTCACTCTCTTGACTTCAGCCATGTGATTACTAGTGGGGATGTAAATGAACCAAGCCGTTCGTGAACTATTCGCGGCTCGACTCGATAAATATTCGTTCGAGTTCGTTTGTGAAGCTTAACGAGCCGAACTCGAGCCTGGGCATGTTTGATTCGAAAGCTCGTGAACAGGTTCGTTAAGCAGGCTCGCGAACCTGTTCGTGAACAGGTTCACGAACATGTTCGCGAGCCTGTCTGACGAACCCGTTCACGAACATGTTCGTTAGGTTTGTGAAGAGTTCGTTAACATATTCGTTTAGTGTTTGTGGGCTAGTTTATTTATATATTTTATAATAGTATTAGAGTTTAGAATTTAAATAAATATATAAATTAAAAAATTCTTAACACAAATATTACATGATTAAATTAAACATATTCATCATTTTATAAACATGCTAACTAATAAAATTCAATACAATTTACTTATTTCTAATCTATTAATTGTATTGTCATTTGAATATCTTTAAAATTTTGATATTAAATTATTAATGATACAATTTAGTGAGTATATATTATCTTTATATAAAAGATATAATGCACAATTAGCAATTTTTAAAATAAAATATTATTAATCAATATCTGCACAATTAACATTTTTAAAATTTTAAATTTAAGATTTTAAAATAATAAAAAATAGAGATATTAATTAGAGTTTAGATTCTTCAATATAATATTATGGGATTTAAAATCCACACAGATATATCCATGTACACACGCGTGCCCCCCCCCACACATATATATACATATATATATATATATATATAAACGTAACTCTCGAATGTGTTGGACCCCAAACATCAGAATGAATATAATCCATGCATGCAAGTGTAGAGTGTGTGCCTTTGCTGAAGCTACTTTTCTTAGATTTACCAAGAATGCATTGATCACAAGGTTGTAAGTTTGAGATAGGTTTGTTACCTAATAATCTTCTCTTTGACAGTTCCTTGAGACTTTTCTCTCCAATATGTGATAGTCTCTTGTGCCAGGTGGATGTATCTTCACTGCTCATAGTAAGATTCAAATGTGCTGGAGCCGTTTCTCCTTCCAAAGTGTAGAGTCCATTTACTTTTCTCCCCTTCATAATCACTTTTTCATCCTTTGTGATCAGGATTTCTCCTCTTTGTGTTTTGAACTCACATCCTGCAGTGGTTAGACATCCAATTGAGATTAAATTTCTCTTAAGATTAGGAATGTACCTTACTTGAGATAAGTGTTTGAATGTTCCATCGTGTAGCTTCAAGGAGATGATTCCTGTGCCTTGTACTCTGCAGGAGTGATCATTTCCAAGCAGGACCATTCCCCCATCTTCCAGCTTCAGGTTCTGAAACCAAGCTTTGTTGGTGCACATGTGAAATGTGCAGCCTGAATCAAGAATCCATTCCTTTGACTCCTTTTCAGTGCTTACACACAGCATACTTGCTCTCTCATACCCTTGATCAGCTACAGCAGTATCTTGTTTAGTGTTATTTGCCTTTGCATTATTTCTCTCTTAACAGTCCTTCTTGAAGTGTCCCGGTTTGTGGAAATGATAGCACCTCTTCTTTTCTTTATCTTCTTCAGCTATGGCATCTGGAGACTCAGTCTTCCCTCCCTTCTTCTTCTTTTGGCTTTGAACCCTCTTTTGATTCTTGTCTTTAACAGATAATCCTTCACCAAGGTTTTGGCCCTTTGATTCAGATGATGATGCTGAGCTTAAAATCTTGGATCTTATTGCAATCATCACTTCATCAAGGGTTAAGGAAATGGTCCTCCCATACATTAAAGTGTCTTTGAAACTTTCAAAAGATTTCGGCAAAGAATTCAGAAGCATTAAAGCCTTGTCTTCATCAAGGATCTTTTCTCCAATGCATTCAAGATCATCTATGATCTTTGAGAATTCATCCAGACGATCAGCCAACTTCCTATCTTCAGCGATGCGAAATGCAAATAGCTTGTTCTTCAAGAAGAGACGATTTGCTAAGCTCTTAGTAAGATAGATAGATTCTAACTTTCTTCATACCTACAAATTCATCTCCTCCTTGAACACATCGCGCAGGACCTTGTCACTTAAATACAGCAGGATCGCGCTATGTGCCTTCATATCTATTTTCTTCAATTTCTTGGCAGCTTCTGAAGAAGATGGTTGATCATCTTATTTGATCAATGCACCATGAATACCATTCTGAATTAGGAGTGCTCGCATCTTTACTCGCCACATATTGAAATCCGACTTGTCGAAGAACTTCTCTATGTCCACCTTCATCGAGCCCATCGTCGCCGGTGTCGTTTCCCACAGATGACGCCAATTGTAACACTCGTTCTTGTCAACCTCTGACCAAGAATCAAACGTCCAGCAACCAGCTCAAACAAACTCACATGCAATCATGCAAACCGAAATGAAGAACAAAGAAAAATGAACGCAAGAACACCGGATTTTTACGTGGTTCGGATGATCAAATCGTTCCTACATCCACGGCAAAGAGATCACAAACTATATAACTCAGAATTCACAGCACAATTACAAAGGATCAAACTTAGCTCAAGAACAAGGGTTTTCTCTAACTCTCAAGAAAACAATTTCAGCTAAATCTCACTCAATATCGTAAACTCTAAGCTGAAACTACAACTGAACAAAACTCATAGTATATATAGCAGAAGCCCTCAATAATTTTTGGTTTGGATCCCGGGTTAAGCGCGACTTTCCGTTGCAATTTTCGACTTTGGGCAGAAAACCCTAATTTAGCCCTAACCACCTTGGACCGCTTATAACTGTCATTTCTTGTTGAGCCCAGTTCAGCCATTTATCCTCCGGTTCTTGAAGATCCGAATCCGATTCTGAGCTTCTTATTTTAGTTTTGAATTAACACCTCACAGGAGGAATATGTGGATTTTCATTATTGATTTCTACCATTGCTACAAATTTTGTAACTCGAGACCGGTGGCAAACTAATTAATAAGAAAAGAAATAAAATGGAATCATTAAAAACACAAACAATATCTTTCATGCTATAGTTAATTATTGATCGAACAAAAATAAATCATATCAGATACTCACCAAATACAATTCGAGATTTCGAAGCCACCTTTAAAAACCAAATCCAGTGAAAACCAAATCGAGTAGAGGCATGATAGTCAACAATCGAATGGATGAAGAGAGATTTGATCGAATGGATGAAGAGAGATTTGATCGACGTCGTAGTTGCAGTGATGAGAAAGGAGAATAGAGAAATTTACGTCTGTGACTTCTCGAAGCAGTTATATCTTTGCTATGGGTGAGAAATGAGAAGAGAGAAATTTACGTCTATGACTTCTCGGAGCAGCTGTATGCTTTTCCAGGAGATATATATGAGTCTTGATATGCTGAGCGCTCTCTGTGAGCGTCAATCTGAGCGACAGCTTACATGGCCATTCATTTTCTATTTTTCTTTTAATATTTTTATATCTCCTGTAAAAGCGATGAACAACTGCTTTGAGAAGTCACAAACACAAATTTATCTCTTCTCCTTTCTCACCCGTTGCAACTCCGACGTTCGTCGTCGATCAATTATTTCTTCATCCCTTCGATTGTCATCTACCGTGTCTCTACTCGATTTGGTTTTTACAGGCGGATTTGGTTTTTACAGGTGGCTTCGGAATCTCGAATCGTAAAAGTTACATGATTTGGAGAAATGTACTTGATGAAAATTATGGAAGTCTTGCAATATTAGATACTCATCAAATACGATTCGAGATTCCAAAGCCGCCTGTAAAAACCAAATTGAGTAGAGGCACGGTAGACGACAATTGGAGGGATGAAGAGAGATTTGATCGACGTTGGAGTTGCAGCGGGTGAGAAAGGAGAAGAGAGAAATTTGTGTCTGTGCAGTTGTATCTTTGCAGTGGGTGAGAAAGGATAAGAGAGAAATTTGTGTTTGTGACTTTTCGAAGCAGTTGTATCGTCGCTTTTACAGGAGATATAAAAATATTAAAATAAAAATAGAGAATGAATGGCCACGTAAGCTGTCGCTCAGATTGGCGCTCACAGAGAGCTCTCAGCATATCAAAATCTATATATATACCTTATGGAATGTAGCAAGGGAATGATTGATACGAAGGAATGAGATTGGGTAGGAATTGAATCATCATTCCTATCTTCATTCCTATTTCTTTGATCACTATGTATGATCAAGAATTATCATTTCCAATGGACTCATTGCTATCATGGATATACAAATGATCATTTCTTCCTAACCCCATGGTATTATGTATTCATGTCTATAATGGTTGTTTTTAACAATTTTCATTTTATTTTTTTGAAAATTTAAAGTTAAATTATTATACAAAGGTCTAAAAATAATATTGAATTTATTCATAATTAATATAAAATAATAGTTAATAATATAAAATTAATATAAAATAAAGGTATAACTAGAGCAAAATAGCAAAAATATTATCAATAATTAGATAAGTAGTATAAAAAATAATTAATAAATATAAAAGTATTAAAAATGAAGATAATAAAATTATTTGCATTATAATATAATACAAATCATTCTAGTTTTTCTATAAAATTTATATCTTTTTTTTTTTTTGTAAATATATAGGCTATTAGAATAAATGATAGTTTATATAAAAACATATAAATAAATTGTAACTATAATATTTTTTAGACAACATAAAATAAGATATTATTTAAATAATATAGACCATATAAAAATAATTGATATAAAATATGATAAATATTAAATAATTGTACTACTTTAAGAAAATGTAAGTAATAAAAAAAAATTAAAATAATAGTAGATTAAAAAAATAAAATATATCAAAATAATATACCTCAATATTTGTGTAATGATTAATTTTCTGCATTTTTTAAATTTAAAAATACCAAATATCTAAACTTGAGCGATATATTGAACAAAAATATTAAAAATAAAATTATATTGAAAATAATTGGTTAGATAAATGTTGATTTAATATTTGTACAATTTATTTATAATTATCAATTATAGAATATAAACATAAGAATTATTTCATTCATTTCCTATTCATCTATGATACCAATCATAGGAATCCATATTTTTATTCTATTTCATTCTCATCACTATTCCATTCTTAAGTGCATTTCACTCCCATGCATCTAATTTTATTCCATCATACCAATCATGTGGTGAGTGTATTAGATCATGTGTGCGATTTTTTTTATATATTTAATTTTGTAATTTTAAATATGGATTTGAAGTGAGAGAATACCTAATTGCACACATGTCATGATCTGATACACCGGTGCACTCCACCAGGTATAGGATCAAAGAAATTGGATGGTTATCTGTATTATTTATACCGGATATGAATATCCATTATAAAGCGTATAAGCCTATAAGGAGTGACAAAAAAATCCAACTTTGCCTTTACACACTTCAAAACATGACTTTCCCTTCTTTTTCCTTCCAAACCCGAATTTTCACAGTTAATGCGATTTCTTTGTTTTTTAATACAAAGGCATATATATCAGCCTTTGCCATGCACCATGCCTTAGCCATTTTCATCAAGTAAGGATGGTAATGGGATGAGTAATCTTCATTCCTCATGGATCCGTCTAGAGCAGAATAGGAAGTAGGGATGACAGTGAAATGAAAAATCTCTATTCCTCATGGATCGATCTGTCTTGAACATGACCTGAAATGCATTTTACGGGGATGAGATTATGATCCCCTTCTATAGGTATATAGAAAAACTTAGTTTTACGTGGGAAGGAATTGAAAAGAAAAAAGAAAAAAGTTGACGATCATATAAAAGTTTGGAAACTTCAAGATAAAGAATGATGAATCAATACACAGTTTATGATCAAAGGTTCAATGAAATCATCAATGAAACAACCACACTTGAAAAAGAGTACTTTGATTGGGAATACTCTAAAGATAAACTTACAAACTTAGGTTCCTTACTTGCCAATATAATACACCGAAAATATTAAATAACTATACGAAAACTATAACTTCTTTTAGGTCTTATTATTAAATGAATTTTGATTTCAATTTATTTTTAATATAACAAATAATTCTAAATTTGAGTATTTTGTTAGCAAATTTTGTAACACATATATTCTAACCATATGCTATATTTAGATTAAATTAGAATTGAAATACACATAATAATAAGAATTTTTATGTGTAATACAATATATTTATGACGAAAACTATAACTTCTTTTAGGTCTTATTATTAAATGAATTTTGATTTCAATTTATTTTTAATATAACAAATAATTCTAAATTTGAGTATTTTGTTAGCAAATTTTGTAATACACATATATTCTAACCATATGCTATATTTAGATTAAATTAGAATTGAAATACACATAATAATAAGAATTTTTATGTGTAATACAATATATTTATAACTTTTTATATAAACATGTATTTTCAACAATTTTTATTAATATTTTATTTCATATATTAATATCAACAACAACAAAAAATTTCTTAAAATATATTTTCACACGACTTTTTGTTAATTCAATTTATTAATAAACTAGATGAATGGTTTTAACAAGTCAAATGTACAATGCAAAATTACAATAACTCAAAAAACTTAACCAACCAAACCAATGCAAATATTAGCATGAGCCATGAAGTCACAAAAACAAAACGTTGAATTGAAATAATTTTCCTTAAATATATTTTGTAAGAAAAAATTATTTATAGTATAAACTGATGAACTTGCAAAAGAAAGCCACGTGTATATACTGAACTTAAACTATTGCTTTTGCCTATGATTAACCAAGAAAAGAAAAGAAACATATATATATATATATATATTTTTTTGATAATAAACTTGAAGCCTCTCGATTTTTCCACATGCCAAAGAACCCCCGATTGGACACCACGTTCTCCTCCTCTTCTTATTGGTCCACGTCATCAACACTGACACGAAAACCCTGTCTATTGGTCCACGTAAGCACCCGTGACACGATACCTACAAATGTAAGCTCCGATTCAGAAGGAGGGAAAGATGCAATTCATAGCCGATAGATGATTGGTCCACGTCATCGTCGATGACGGGTTCACTGCCCCAGATCGGTATAAAAGGCACCCCCACCTTTGCCTATTTCATTTCAGATTCAGAACACTAAACTCTTGAAGCAGCGGAAAAGACTAGATAATAATAATAAATAAGTAAACAATATAAAGAAAGGAAATTATACAGAGGAGAAGGGCAAAACTAGATAGATTTCACGCTTTGCAGCAATGGCTGGTGCGTTGAGGAGACGCGCATCGTCGATTGTATTCGGCATCGTTTTGCTAGGTGAGCGTCTCAATCTCTCTTGCTTTTTGTAGAAAATTATTCGTTTTCAGCATTGATATGTGTTTACATGCTTGATTTGTTTGGGCGCACTCTTTTGTAAGCTATACGTGTTTCATAATCTGGTGAGATTTAACGATATGTTTTACGAAAAATATGGACGAAACTTTTTAGCATTGTTATGTACTGAGATATTGATCCTTTTCTACGTTTTTGAGTTCACATCAAGGTGGTTTTATGTCAGATCTAATATATTCTAGGTATGAGTGTGAGAGCATCAATTTTTTTTTCCTTTTGTTCTGATTAAATACTGTATTGTGATTTTTCAAATTTTGATTGTTAAAGCACACTGACTGTTTATATGTTTTCCATGATTAAATCATTTATGGTCGTCGGGTTATCGCTGTTTTTTTATTCAGGGTTTAACCTTCCTAATCGAATGGAGTTCATATAATTATGGGCAATTCTATACACACCTCATCTATACACATGAAAATTAAAATAATTAAAAAAGAAGTATGTGTATTGCTTGGGGTGTGTTTAGTATTGCTCGGGGTGTGTATAGAATTGCCCTGTAATTATTTGTTTCCCTTTAAAGAATGATTACAATTGAAAAGTTTTTTTTTTTTTGAATTAACTTCTCGTTGTACTTGCTGATTAATTGAGTAGAGTAATTATGGTTTGAATAATGTGAATACATATTTTAAATTACAAGTGTATTAAAAGTTACTCTCCGTAGAAGAATTGGAAATAGATCTTTTTATTTTTGTAAATTTTAGGATTCTTTAGTACTGAAGTCGTAGCTGCTTTATATTATCTAAACTCTAATCCATTAGGAAGCTGCATTAAGGAAATCATAATGCATTTGACTAGAATTGTTTAAAAATGGGACTCAATGGTGTGGACATTTACAATCATCTGGAGTTTGTAGTAACTTGGTTCTTGATCTTTGGAGCAGGAAGTTTTTTTGCATTTTCCATAGCTAAGGAGGAAGCTGTCAAAATTGGAACAGTTATTGGCATTGATCTTGGTACTACTTATTCTTGTGTTGGTGTTTACAAGAATGGACATGTAGAGATTATCGCAAATGATCAAGGTAACCGTATCACCCCTTCATGGGTTGGTTTCACCGACAGTGAGAGGTTGATTGGTGAAGCCGCAAAGAATCAGGCGGCTGTTAATCCCGAGAGAACTATCTTTGATGTCAAGAGACTTATTGGCAGAAAGTAATTCTTCTTTTTCACTTTTACACTGGACGTATTTTTTTGAGTATCAGTATCATGGCTCTTACTAATGCTACTGGTGCAGGTTTGACGATAAGGAAGTTCAAAGGGACATGAAACTTGTTCCATACAAGATTGTGAACAAAGATGGAAAACCCTACATTCAAGTCAAGATTAAAGATGGTGAGACCAAGGTATTCAGCCCTGAAGAGATTAGCGCCATGATCTTGACCAAAATGAAGGAGACAGCTGAGGCTTACCTTGGAAAGAAAATTAAGGATGCTGTTGTCACTGTTCCTGGTAAAGTCTTATAGCTGAATTCTTCTTCAATTTGATTTAAAAACATCATGCTGTTACAGTGTTACTGATTCTGTTTGCTTCTCCTTTGCAGCTTACTTCAATGATGCTCAGAGGCAGGCCACCAAAGATGCTGGAGTAATTGCTGGTTTGAATGTTGTAAGGATTATCAACGAACCCACTGCTGCAGCAATTGCGTATGGTTTAGATAAGAAAGGCGGTGAAAAGAACATTCTTGTATTTGATCTTGGTGGTGGGACTTTTGATGTCAGTATCTTGACCATTGATAATGGTGTTTTTGAGGTCCTTGCAACGAATGGAGACACACATTTGGGAGGTAAGCTGCTTTATTAAATATTTTCCATTAGTTTAATTTTTACTTGTCAAAGTATCATTTAAGCTTAAACATTGAAATATGATTGTTTCTAGGTAAATTTGAACCTTATGCAGCATTCATGCAACTCATGATGCCTGACACATTAGTAACATCTAGGTGTTTTCTGATAATTTCATATCCAAGTCCTTCTGCATGGCTATCTACCTGGTGCCACTTCTTTTGCATGTTAATCATCTTTTCACATTTCAAATACAAAGTAGCTTGTAGTGGATATGAGATATATGATGTGAAATAATTTCCTTTTTTGTTTTTATCAAATTAATCTTTACTGGTTTGAAGACTGAACATGCTTTAAAAGGCTACATTGACTTTTCTTATGCTAGATTTGTCTCCATTTTCACCACCAGAAATTTATAACCTGAGAATCTTCTGAGCTAAATACTTTGGCTTCTGTGGGATGTAAACTTCTGCATTCTAGTTATTTTCAAGCATCTTGGAGAAAATTGAAGTCCTTTTGCGGACATTATCTTATGATAAAAATTTTGATTCTCCCGCCAGGTGAGGATTTTGATCAGAGGATCATGGAATACTTCATCAAGTTGATCAAGAAGAAGTATGGGAAGGACATCAGCAAGGATAACAAAGCCCTTGGCAAATTAAGGAGGGAAGCTGAGCGTGCTAAGAGATCTTTGAGTAGTCAACACCAGATCCGTGTGGAGATTGAGTCTCTCTTCGATGGTGTAGATTTCTCTGAACCTCTTACTAGAGCTCGGTTTGAAGAGCTGAACAATGACTTGTTTAGAAAGACAATGGGCCCTGTTAAGAAGGCAATGGAAGATGCAGGTTTGGAAAAGCGCCAAATTGATGAAATTGTTCTTGTTGGTGGAAGCACTAGGATTCCCAAGATTCAACAGCTTCTCAAGGACTATTTTGATGGTAAGGAACCTAGTAAGGGTGTTAACCCAGATGAGGCAGTTGCTTACGGTGCTGCTGTCCAAGGAGGAATTTTGAGTGGAGAAGGAGGTGATGAAACCAAAGGTACTGCCTATATTCATACCAATCTAATGATAATCTTTATTGCTTATTGTTGGTAAAATTATTCTTTGAGTTGAGCATCGGTTACTCATTGATTATCTGTTCTTGCATCAGATATTCTTCTTTTGGATGTGGCACCACTCACTCTTGGTATTGAAACTGTTGGTGGAGTAATGACCAAATTGATTCCTAGGAACACTGTTATTCCTACGAAAAAATCCCAAGTTTTCACCACCTATCAGGACCAACAAACCACTGTCACAATCCAGGTATGAGAATTTGATTACTAAAATTTCGAAGGATTGAGGCTTCCCTTACTCTTCTGCATAATAATAACATTAAACTTGTTCTTTGTGAAGGTCTTCGAGGGTGAAAGGAGTCTTACAAAGGACTGTAGGTTGCTCGGGAAATTCGATCTGACAGGAATAGCCCCAGCCCCAAGGTTCATGCCCCTCTACTATTTTATTTTCATTAAATCTCAACTGCAATTCAAAAGCAACCTTGTCCTGACTATCTCTCTGTTTGAACAGAGGAACCCCTCAAATTGAAGTCACCTTTGAGGTTGATGCAAACGGTATTCTGAATGTCAAGGCTGAAGACAAGGCCTCCGGCAAATCTGAGAAGATCACAATCACCAACGACAAAGGTCGTTTGAGCCAAGAAGAGATTGAACGGATGGTCAAGGAAGCGGAAGAATTTGCTGAGGAAGATAAGAAGGTCAAAGAAAGAATTGATGCAAGAAACAGCTTGGAGACCTATGTTTACAACATGAGGAACCAGATAAACGACAAAGATAAACTAGCCGACAAATTGGAGTCGGATGAGAAGGAGAAGATTGAGACAGCGACGAAGGAGGCATTGGAGTGGATGGATGACAACCAGAATGCGGAGAAGGAGGACTACGAGGAGAAGCTGAAAGAGGTAGAAGCAGTGTGCAATCCAATTATCACTGCTGTTTATCAGAGATCAGGTGGGGCCCCTGAGGGCAAACCGGAGGATGAAGATGATGGCCACGACGAACTGTAAAAGACTTTGTTTGATACGTTCTAGGTTTGAGTTTCCAGTAACGAGAGATATTAGTGAATAGAAACTTTGATGCATTTATTTTTTTGTGTTTGCAAAAAAAGTTTTGATGAGGATGCAGTATATTATGATGTTGCACGCAGGATAGTCTTTGATGTATTTGGCTTATGTCCCATCTGGATATTGATTATCTGAATTAAAATGCAGCATAATCTATAACTGCAGTTTCATGTTTATGTTTTAACATTGACCTGGATATTGAAGGTTGAACAATAAATTCAAGGAAAATGTTAGGATACAAGTAAACTGTTGTTGTGTTGGGTTTATTGAACCTTGGCAGAAGGATTGAGAAGGGTGGTTAGTGGTTACAGAGTTGAGAGATGTAGAGAATAATTTCTTGGGGCATGATGGCAAATTTCAATGAATATTACAGCAATGCGAATGACGTCATTATTTTATTAACACATATATATAAAGGATATGTTTACTCTCTTTTATTATAAGGAGTTGAATTTTTTTAATTAAAAATATTATATTACTATTAATAGATTTACATATAAATTTTTTATAAAAATATACAATCTATATTAAATTTAAAAAAAATCTAATAAATTAAAGTGCTTATATAATAGAGTCCTACTTATAATAGAATTCTATATGATTTTAATTTAGAATTCTAATGTAAAATTATTTAAATATAAAAATCACAAATTACAATTATAACCTTAAATAAAATCTTTCATAAGAATTCTATATGATTTTAATTTAGAATTCTAATGTAAAATTATTTAAATATAAAAATCACAAATTACAATTATAACCTTAAATAAAATCTTTTATAAGGATATATTAGGAAATCCATATTTTATAAGAAATATCCATACTTTTATATAGGTAATAGATGTATAATTAATCAAGAATTATGTCATTTTCTTTTATTGTTTATTATAATATTTGATAGTTTCTAAGAAAGTCATGTAATTTAAAATTATTAAATTAATTTAGAAAAATAACAATGAAATCTTGAAAAAATAAAATAAAAATAAATTATTTACATATAATCAAATTGATGTGACATTTTTAAGAGAGAAAGTGACAAATTTATAAATTTTGCTAACTTACTTGCTTTTATTATTATATAGATATAGATTTATTGGAAATCATGTATTTCAGTTTACTTGATTCAAAGAATTTGTTGGACATATAACTCAATTCTTTGTGTTTATCATGTTATCCAAAAACAAATTATTATTGATTCAAATATTTTTACAACGTTTTAAAGAAATTATAAATGTACAAGATTCTATAAACTCAAATCAAACAACATTTCTCTAAAAAAAAAAAAAAATAATCAAAGAACAATCTCTTGCTCCATGGCTTCAGTTTCTCATCGTTTTTGCATTCACCATAACCTGAAAAGGACCCAAGAAGACTAAAAACCAAATATAAAAAAAAAAAATCATTTTTAAGCAATTGAAAATCTCCAAACTACATTTATTTAAATATTTAGAAAGCACGTTGTTCTTTATCTCAAATCATATCCTATTTCTACTTTTGTCGACATTAGCACGATTAAACAATAAGATCAATCAGATCAACATCATGTATAGTCTATCAAAAATATATAAATAACTGGAAAAGATGAAACGTACTTGGATCCTCATTTCCATATTAATTGCTCCAGTTTTTGCGGAATCTCAATCATTCATCCTCCTCATAATATGACTTTGATGGAACCCACACGGGCCCAAATGGTAGTTTTGAATCGGGCAGCAGTCCAGGCCCAAAAACCAAAAATGGCTTATTTGGGCTACAAGTAAAACTCGGGTTGTATTGAGGCCCTCTACCCTGGCAGGCCCAACAAAAAGCCCAGAAGAAAATGCAAGAAAACAATGAAGAAACATGTAGCAGCAACAATGGTGTTTGCAGCATTAGCCAACACAGGCTTGAGGATTCCTATATCATAAACAGGAGTAAAGTCAACATCAAACAATCCGAAGCTCCTCTCGAAAGTCGGGCCGGGCTTCAAATCCTCATTGAACAATGCAAAAATGTAGGTCTCAAAAGTCCTGTTAGGCATAAGAGGTGTCCCAATGCCAGAAGTCACATGTTGTAATAAATTTCTGTTGTATTCAGCTGCACTCTCTCTATCAACCCCAGCTTGGCCTCTATCCCCTCTCCATGCCCACCCTGTTTCACCTATTACAATCTCCATGTCCTCAAACCCTAATCGTTTTATTGCAGAATAAACAGCATCCAGTTGGCTATCCAGCATGTTGCCATAAGTGAGGCCAGTGAGCTCATCTGAAACCCCATTGTTGGGCCTGAAAAGGGCGTAGTCTAAGGTGGCCTGAGAGCATCCAAAGAAGGGATATGGGTTGACGATGAAAGGAGAATGAGTGGCCACTAAGAAGCTGAGAAGGGGTTTAATGATGTAAGCATCATAGCCTTGTCTGAACTTGCCACTTGAAGGAGGGTTCGAGGTGGAAAGTATGCCTAAAGAGTGGGGTGTTGAGATCTTGATTCTGTCATCCAAGGATTCTGCAACTAGAGCAGTGTGGAGAGACTCCATTGCAGGAACGAGGGTGAGGATCAAGAGTTTGTTTGCAGTGGAGAGGACTTCGTTTCCGACCAGGATTCGGGCAATGTTGGTCGTGTGAACATATGGGACTATGTTGAATTTCAGCCATTGTTGGGCGAAATATGGTTTTGTGAGCAGTGGGATTTGATCATTGGCAATGGTGACAGTGATGGCAATCCTAGTATGTGCAAATGCAGTAAGCATTTCTGGGTCAGAGTCGAAGAATCTAACACGGTTGATGATGGTTGAGTTGACTATAAATTTGGCCACTTGTGGTGGCGGAGGGAGGTTGTCCGCCACCGTGCCGTAGTTAACTCCGATCAGTCCCTCCACGCCTGCAACTAGAAAACTCAGTCTCTTTTAGGTGGACTAGATCATGTATGTATATCTCAAATATTTGTGATTTTTAAGGCTGTAATAATTAAGAGTATACATACCTTGAATGTAAATTGAAAGTAATAGTGGCAATAGTAATGATGTCGAGATTTTTAAAACCAAAGAGATGATAAGTTGTTGGTCCATTATAGGTGGAAAAATTAGGTGAATAGTGAATGGAAAGTAGACATGGAAGAAGATGATGAGTGCAGATTGGAGATACTTTACTTCCCTTTGTGTTGGAGAATATAATATAGTAGCTATTTGAAACAAACAGATAATTGAGTGTGGATTCATCCCAAGTATATTCAAGGCTTACCTTTGCCTTTCTAATGAAAAATAACCAATTTTCTTGCATACAAGAAGAAGAACCAAATAGTTATATAACGAAATCTCCCAAGTCTTATGGACCTAATTAAGTTTTCTTTAACATCAAGAAGGCTTTTTAGATCCAGCATTAACCCTTCACACTGTAAAACAAGTAAATAAACTCCACCATAATTTCACATGCAAATAAAGTAAATCTGGCTTCGCTGCTGCAACATGAAAACATTGAATAATGAAGGAACAAAAACCATGCATTTCTTAGTAGCTATTATAAAGAAGAAGGATAAAATGAAAAGAACACTCCCCAGTTATAAGATTGCTTGCCCAAATGAGCATCTCAGAAGGAGAAGCAATAGAAAGAGCTCCCTTTGGAATACTCATTTGAGCAAGAAATGTTATATGGAGGATTCATCAATCCCTCACCACATTAATTCTCTCTTTCCTTCAATATAATGTTTATCTATCTATCTATCTATCTATATATATATATATATATATATATAGCACATAAATATGACAGTACAGAAAGTAGGGTGAACAACTGTCATTTCCATCTAAGACCAACCTCTCTCTCTCTCACTTAAGTCCAAAAAAAATAAAAGAAATAGA
This sequence comes from Scutellaria baicalensis, assembly GCA_005771605.1. Taxonomy (NCBI): domain Eukaryota; kingdom Viridiplantae; phylum Streptophyta; class Magnoliopsida; order Lamiales; family Lamiaceae; genus Scutellaria; species Scutellaria baicalensis. The sequence goes on along the minus strand of CM016728.1, from coordinate 8,211,912 downwards.
AATAGAGTAGTCAAGTTTACAATTTCTTTTGTATAGAAAAGAGTTCCTATATATTTCAAAAGTCAAATCCAATTTTTAAATCCAAGTTTCTACACCATTCATGTAACAAACCTTTTGCTTCAGTAAAAATGATTAAAGAGATAATTCAACAATTTAATGGAGGATAAATGAAGAAGATGAGTTGTAAATATTGTATATACATTCAGTTTAATTAAAAAAAGAAGAAGAAGAAGCTGTGCTTCTTGAAATAGGAGTAATGAATAGTTAAAATATGATGAGTGTAAATGTATAATGAATTAGGTTGGTGGATGATATTTATTGTTGGGCATTGAATTGGTGGGTAATAGTAGCAGAGCATTAGTGTGGTAAGGTTGATGAAAGGAAAGTTGGTTAATGGAGCATGGAGTTATAGACTTCACATCAGAATGGCAGTTAAAAGTACATGAGCCAACTACCTCTACACACATTAAACAAGTTGTTTGACTTTGATGACTCACCGGAGGCAAACTCATATAAAGTTCATTTCTTGCTCCCAACTCCCAAGAGAGAACGAATTTCAAACTATATATATAATTCATACAAATTAATATTTGAGACTCACTCATACTCATGTCGTCATTGAATAATTATTAGTAATTTGGTCACAAATCCTGACGTCACATTCTTAAGAGATCTTGATCATATCTTCCACATGACCTCAATTATATACTCCCTCCGTCCCATCTGAACTTGTCTACTTGTCATTTTTGTTTGTCCCAATCCAACTTACCAGCCTATAAATGACAAAAAAAAAATACCTCCTTAAGTAAAAAGTAAGCAAAAAAGTATAAAAAGTAAAAAGTAAGAGTCAACTGCATTTTCTTAAACTCCGTGTCTGATAAAAAATAGACAATTTCGACCAAGACGGAGGGAGTATCATATTTGAGGTCATATAAAAATGGGAAAAGTGCATGTCTTCCAAACATATGAATCGATGGATGGATGGAAAACAAAATTTGAATACGTTACTTTTCCTTTTAGAGCATGGGCATTGGTTAACAAAATTTTTGTTAAGAGAGTGGGGTCCACATGACACCACATCAATTAAAAAACAAACACTTTTTAAAAACACACATCTACATTACTTAACAAAAAAATATAATCATTATATGTGGGTCTCATCATCAACTAACTTTTTTCTTAATATATATCAAATAAAATCATTTTGTAATTATAATTTTTTTAATTATATCAATAATATTAAACCTAAATCCATTTTAATCAATTAAATAATTACTGTAAATATAAATATATATATTTACATTAGTCTCAATTCGTATATAACATGAAATTTAAGGGAAAATTTGAATTTATCAATTCATATAATAATAATAATAATAATACGTTGAAATACATTTGAAATATAAATGTAATATTAATATTTAATTGTCCCCAAATCGTCTTCATATGTGTTCTACTAAATCCGCTTAAAGTTGGTGATGTATTTGATTATCACGTAGCTCGAAATTCCTTTGAAAATACTCTTGGAATTTTTCGTGTAATCCATGTACTGGTTGTGTAGGCTCATCACGTTCGTCGTTGTACCAATTCATGATTAATTCTCCCTCATCGTCAACAATCATGTTGTGCAAAATAATACATATTAACATTATATGTTTCAATCTTTTCTTATACCAGAAACGAGTTGATCCTATGATGATTGCCCATCGTGCTTATAAAGTAACAAAGATGTGGATTATTTTTACCATATTGGTAGGTATGAGCATGTGTTACCACATTTTTGCTTGATTTGAAAGGAATTTGATAGATTTTAGCCCAAAATGAAAGTTCAATGGAATTTAATGCCAAGATGAAGTCGAGATAGGAAGTCGATAACGAGCAGTTATGGAAGAAAATTCATATCTCGATCTTAAGAAGTCCAAATTCAAGGATTCTTGTCTTGTTAGAAAGCTAAGAGAGAGTTCTACAACTTTCCTGTTGAACGTTTTCTTCAATTCGGTCACCAAGAAAGCAGAATATCACAAGAAGCTAAAAGTCATGCAAGAATGTCCTGATCTTCGTCTTGACAGGATTCCAGTAAATTTGGCATAACTTGGTGTAGAAAATGGATCTTGGGCTGAAATTAGTGTCATTGGATAGCTAACTTCAAGTTCTATAACTTTCATGAAGACATCAAAGTCCAATTCGAGCACAAAAAGGGTTAAAAAGAGTTTGGAAGTCATAACCCGGGTGAGGTCGGGTCCCAATGCATGAGCTGAGTAACTGCAGAAATTCGAAGACACGACCCGACCCAGGTCGCTGGTGACACCCCCGGGTCGCTGGTGATATGCCTCAAATTTCTGTTTTTCTGTTCGATATGGGCCGGGTCATCTGGATCCGGCCGGGTCGCATTTCGTTTGGCCGTTTCAAACCCCGTTTTGACTAGAACTCTACCCCAAACCTAATTGTGAGATATAAATTGGGATTTTGTGACTCAAAACAAAAGAGAGACACGAAGAGACACAAAGATTCATCCACATCCAAATACACAAGCCACATCTTGATATTTTCTTGTTTGATATTTTCTTTTGTTTATTTATTTCTAGACATAGGTTAATTAGGTTCAATTCTCTCAATTCAATTCGGTCACCTAGATAAAATTAGGTAATCTAATTACGTAGTTAACATCGTTCTAATTCACTAGTCTATGTGGGATCGAAATTAAATTAGAAATAAAATCAAAACAATACAAATCAAGTCAAAAAGAAAAATAAACATATGCATGCATATTGAAACAAACAATAAATATCATTTGGTGAAACATTAAAAATACTATTAAAATACCACATAATACAAATTATACTAACTCTTCCTATCTCCTTAAATTTTTGTTCATACTATGAACAAAAATGAAATTTGTTCATACATTTGAACAAAAATGAATTTTGTTCAATCAACTATAACAAAAAATACAAATTTATTATTATAATAATCAACTTTTATCTATTTCTCTCTCCTCAATAATTGTTTATTATTACTTTTTCAGAACATGACCCACACCTTTATAACACCAATAAAAACACATACATATTAACTCCTTACATTACTTAACAAAATTTTGTTTTTGTTAATCACAAATTTTTGTTCACCAATGCTCATACTCTTAGGGGATGTTTGGTAGATGGGTTTAGGTTAGATTAGGTTTGGTAACTAACCCAAACTGATGTTTGGTAGATGGGTTTGCAGTCCCGGGTTGACAAAAAGCCCGGTTTTATAAGTGGGTTTGTGCAGGATTGAGTTGGACTATTTTTAACCCACCATGAAGGGTGGGTTTCGTCTTGTCCCTACAGTAACCAATTGAAATTACCATTTGACCCTTACTGTTTGTTGGAAAATGTCCATTTTAACCTCCAATGAATACATTATTACATATGTGCCACAATATATATAACTGAAAACCCTAGAAGCTTGGCCCACCTTTCCTTCTTCCCCGACTGCACCTCGCGATGGAGACGATCAGCGGCGGCCACCCGTAATCGTACCAGACGGCGACCCACTGGCGGCCACCTGAAGCTTTCTCCATCCTCTCCATCTCCGTAAGCTAAGATTCCTTGCAAGAAGGCGAGCCTGTGTCCAAGCTTTCGAACACAGGTGGCGGCGGCGAACAATCGGCGGCGGCGAGACGGCATTGACGTCAGTGTGAACACAGGTAAGTGATTTTCCCCAAACTATGCTCATCTTCACATCTTAGAATAAAAACCCTAGAATTTGGGAATGCTCCTGTCATTGAAGTTTGGAGTTTCTTCGATGGTGATCCATTATCTTTTTCCATTTTTATAGGATTCAAATTTTTTGATGTTTATCAATGTCTTCTTTTTCAGAATTTTCTTAAGAAATCCATTTCTACACTTTTTTGGTTGAGTTCCCTTGGGGAATGATTCAATGCTTTCACTGTCCTGTCTAAAGCACCAATTCCTAGCGTTCATTCCCTTGGGCTAGCTATTCATGTTAAGGGCAGTAGGTGAAACCATGACGAATCTATTATTCTTATTTAAGGAGTACTGAAACTAGAACTCAGCAGATAGGATTCCAGTTCTCCCAACCGAAAGCCAAGGGATTATCTAGCTTACATTTCACTAGTTGCCATAAAGACTTTGGAGAGATGGGAAAGATGTTGAGAGCTGAAGGTCGAATCTGCTAAAAATCCTGAACGACATTCTTAGTGTCAATGACACTGGGACCATGTGGTTGGAGTTGGAATGTACTTAAACTAGTGGTTCCTGCCAAATTTCTGTAATGGCAAAATTCTCTGTGCAAATTTCTGTGTTAGGGATAAATTCCTAAAAACTAGTGGTTCCTGCCAAATTTCTGTAATGGCAAAATTTCATTATTTCTCTATTTAAAATGATGTACCTACAAATTTCAGTTAATGAGTTTTGGTAAGGTTCATGTTTGCTAATTTGTAACAAAGTCAGCATTACAGTGGAATGTAACATAAACACTTTTGTATCTAAACCTAAACCATTTTCGTAGACATATACATTATAAGAAGTCTATATTTGTTAAAAAATAATTATCCAGAGTTGCATCTGCTATTTATCTATATAATTTCGTAAAGAGACAGTGCAAATTATATTTGATCATGTTTGGAATGTTTGATACCATTTAATGCCGAATTGCATTAAATTTTCATGTAGCCATTTGTCTCTGAATTATTCCTCTTGAAAACTGTGTTTATGAATTGCATGTTATGATTTCAATTGATACTATGATTAACATTTATAAGTATTGAATTGATTTGTTTGAACATACCTGATCCGCAGAAGAAGAGGATTGTGTGGTTGGAAAGGCAAGGAAACGGCAAGTTGAATCCCCTTGGGATTGATATTAAACAATAGTGACAAACACTTTCATTGCTTGCTCTCCCAGGTATGGAAAGCTTTATCCAAGGGAATGCATTAAATTAATTTTCAGCATATGATAAGAATAATTTTGAGACATAGGCTTGGGATTTGCTTGCTGTAGTTCTTAGGTATTATTTGAGGTTGTTTTGAGATGTGTAATTATGACGGAGTGTATTGAGGTGTGACAAAATAATTGACAATACGTTTCAAGTATATGCTAGAATTTAGGGGATCCTCACTGGATGGTTCATAAGATGTGTGTACTTTCTTGTTGCTGATGAATTATGATGACACTGTTATGTGTAATGTTCTCAGACTTAATTGTGTATCTCTACGTGCTTATTATTTCACCATACTTGTAAACTATGAGAACTCAATTTTTGATGATTTCATAATCACATTTAAATGCACTTTTTTTCATGATCCGTTGCTGATGATGTACAAATCTGTCTTACATAGTTGCGATGGATGATGTGTCTGACCTTGAGATCATTCTACGTGGTGTGCAAGCCATGTGTGCTTCTTTTAATTCTATGATGATCCTATTTGCCTTTGCATACAACTTAAGAAGAAAACTTAATTCTCAAACACGTCCCCCCGCACGTAGAGCCAAAAAATACCTCATTTCAAATAAAATTCCTCGTTAACTAGAACATATTCGCAATTTGACTCTCGTAAGTGACGAGACTTGTATTAACCATCTGCGTATGAGCCGTGACAGTTTCAGCCGACTTTGCTATTTGTTAGAGAACCTAGGGGGTCTTCAGCCTACCAAACACCTTCCAATTCCTGAGCAAGTAGCCATTTTTCTTTCAATTCTAGCCCATCACAAGAAAAATCGAGTGGTGAAGGATGATTTCCTTAGAAGTGGACACACAATTAGCTTGCACTTCAATGCTGTCCTTAAAACAGTTTTAAAACTGCACACGGTCCTTCTTGTTAATCCCAAACCAATTGAGACCGATGAATCCACCGAACGCTGGCGATTCTTTAAGGTAGAGTATCCAAACATGTTGATTTCATTTTTGTTAACTTCGCAAGTACTACAAATAGGCTCATTTGAACAAATGAATACTAAATCCTCTGGCACGTAAAATGTAGGGTTGTCTTGGTGCCCTTGATGGTACGTACATTCCTGTCAAAGTCCCTCTTCATGAGAAGCCTAAGTACAGAAACCGAAAAGGATTTGTTTCCGTTAATGTCTTAGGTGTTTGTGATCGAGATCTTAATTACATCTACGTGCTTACCGGGTGGGAGGGCTCTGCCGCCGATAGTCGTGTGCTGCGTGATGCCGTAACTCGGCCTAATGGATTGAAAGTCCCAATTGGTAATTCAATGGGAGCATTCTCATCCAACTTATTATTCCCCATTGTCCTTCTACTCATACTTTTCTTTACATTATAGTAGAAATGAATACGTCTAAAAGTCTCTTTAAATCTTCGTGCCAGGAAATTACTATTTGTGTGATGGTGGTTACACAAATGGGAATGGCTTTTTAGCACCCTTTCGGGGTGTTAGATACCATCTCCAAGAATGGCATCACGCAGCCCAACCTCCTCAAACACCCCAAGAATACTTCAATCTTATGCATGCTAGGGCACGAAATGTCATAGAGCGTTCATTCGGCGTTTTGAAAGCACGTTGGGGTATTTTGCGCAGCAACTCATACTATCCTATCCGAACCCAAAATCACATTATTCTTGCATGTTGTTTGATTCACAACTTCATTCGTACGAATTCATCTATTGATCCAATTGAGAGTGAGGTGCCTGAAATTTTCCATAATCCCGATTTCGAACCACCCACGGAAGTCGCGTACGTAGAGCAAGTTGAGTCTTCACAAGAGTGGAGTGCACTTAGGGAAAGCATCGTGCAAGAGATGTGGAATGCAAGGGCCGTTTAAGTCAAAGATTGAAACATTATTGAATGATTTTTGTCATGTGTTGTTGTATAACTAGACCTCCTGCATTCGACTTTGCAAAGACATCCTTTCATTCTTAATTCTTATTTTTTCCAACTTTCGAATCTGAATTTTTTTAAATGGGTTGTTCACCATTTGTTAACTTGCATGACAAATGGATGCAGTTTACCACATGTCACATGCTTCATTGTTGCCATTGTCCAAGATCTAAAATAGTTCAATTTGCCCTGTGTGAAAGTAATTTCTTTTAATGCTTCACTAAAATTGGACGTGATGTTAATGCGCAATTAATTGAGACATGGTGTGCAAGCCCATGGGAAAGTCAGTTGGACGTGCTAGAAAATAATTAATTATGTTCATTAATTAACTGATATAAGCCGGAGTTATTGCCATTTCACAGTATGAACACAAAACAACGATCAGCCGTCGGTTCTAGACGGGTGTGGAGTTTCTACGAGGAAAAACAACTCATCGTAGCACTAAAAGACTTGGTGGCCAGGGGTTATAAAACCGATAATGGATTCCGAACCGGGTACCTAAATTTGCTGGAGCACGCTTTGGCTCAACACTTTCCGGGTACAGATTTGAAGGCTGAGCCCCATATTGCTAGCAAAATCCACACTTGGAAGAAAAATTATCACTCCCTAAGCCAGATGTTTGGAAAAAGTGGATTTGGCATGGGTGGTAACCATATGATTGATGTTGCTGATGATGTTTGGGAAGCTCATGTGAAGGTATTGACAATCAATTACACCCCCCACATTATCTGCATTACATTTATCATGTGGTTAATCATTTATGCCATCTCACAAATTCGAGTTTTGTATAGATTGAACCAAGCGTACGAACAATGCGGTTCAAGACATGGCCTTTTTTCGATGATTGGGTCGACATATTTGGGAAGGACAGGGCCACGGGTGAGCATGCTCAGGGATTTGCTGATGCAATGCAGGATTTCTTGTCTACCGGCAATACCGAAGCTAGGACGTCCCCATCCAGGACCAATCTGCCCAACAATGAAGAGACCTCTCCCGATTTCATGTCAAGGGGGGCAGCTGAATCTTCCAGCATGTCTGCAAGAAGTGGAAAGCCGAAGGCTAGGAAAATTGATGAATCCATCTCCAACGATCCTTATTTTGAGACATTTCAAGAGTATTGCGAGAGGAATGACAAGAACCTTACCGAAATTGCCAAAAACATCGGGGTGTTAGCTAAGAACAAGGTCGATACGATGACTCCAACTGAGAAACGCACGAAAGTGTATGACGTCCTTGATTCTTTCGACTTTCCGAATTACAAAGCGAGAGTGGATGTGGGGCGCATCTTGGCAAACAATGAAAGCGACCTAGACTACTTCCTTAGCGTGCCCACCGAAGCTAGGATCATTATGATCAATGACATAATGGAAAATATGTAATGTATCCTTCAAGTAATATTTGGCCATGTAGGATTTCATATCTTTTGAACACTACTGCCTTAGCTTGGTCTTGTTAAATTAAGTTAGAGAACCAGAATGACTTTTGTATCCAGTTTGCCATCATGGACGCACTAATGTGTATATATGCATGTGTGACATGCTTTTGTAATCTATGTAAATTATGGGTAATACCGAACAACACGCGATATTAATTAAGTAAAGCTAGATAAACCAACATATGGCCGAACAGTTCCATTCTAATGGAAAACAAGACCCAAAAAGATGACAGCACTACATAACACTTCTATTTACAAGGTTACAGAACATAGGATAACCATAGTAGAACAAGGATTAGAAGAGAACAGTCAACATTGCAAACATAGACTACTAGAATTCATGCGCATACAACATTCTTGCAAACGGTACGTGAACATCGAGCACCAAGCCCTTTCGATCTTTCTACGTCATTTTTCTCCTTTGGGAGATGGGTGAGCGGAGCTTGAGACGTAAGAGGCACCGTACAAGCTCATGCACACATTCTCACCAAACATGGTTCCTTTGCCTTTAGACGTAACCGCGTGATTAGAAGAGCTCATCTCGGTCTTCAACGAGGGAGATCTAATTGAGTCCGAATTTTCGGAGTCATTCCCACAGACACTCATGTCTTTCATGAAGCTAGAAGATAGACTTCCCGATTTGTCACTCGAAATGACAATGACTTCATCCAAGGGCGTATACGTAGGGACTCGTGGTGGCCGGACATTGTCGTCGAGGATAATCACCTCTTGGTCATTGACCACGGTCTTGGAATTGGAAGCAAGAACTTCAGATGGAGGGCCGAAGATGACTTTTAAATCATCCCAATGGGGGTCTCCGAATTCGGCGTACGCCCAGGCGAATGGATCGAGCTGCCAATCACATAATTAATTAAAACATCAAGTATGAGATTTGTTAAAAAGGATGGAAACGAATGGAAATGGAAATGAATACGGTCTTTTTCTACTGTAATGTACCGATACAATATTCTCCCAAGACTCATCTGTATAAGCCATCTCATTGTTCTCCAAAGCCCACGCCACATCATCGCGCATTAAGATAGTCGAGAAAGTCGTATGCCTCTTTCGCAACAAACGAACTTGTTTAATGCATTCCTTGAGATCGAAAGACTTGTTGAAAAACTTAGACAGCATGTACTGAGCTGTTTGAATCGCATGTCGGTTGTTGCATGCGGGGTGGAAGTTGCCCATCCGCGCTTGATCCGCAAGCACTTCGGCGAACAATGTCACTACGTTCACGTCCCAGTCAAGCCCGTAGATATAGTCATCTTGTTTCAGTCCGGATGGATGGGGAACCATTTTGATGAGACAGTTGGCTCTTTGAATCCAACTCTGTTGGTTCTGCTTGGGGTGTTGCTCTTATGTGCACGTTCAATCTGAATCTTCTACTTGTATTTATATGTGGAATGCATCAAACACTCTTTAAATATTAATTGCCAAATCTTATCTAATACACTATTTAAGATTCTGCCATGTAACTATCTTACAATGACATAGACTTCACCATGCATATCTTTGGAAAAAGACTACCTCTGTGGCCACATTTGTTTGACTGAAATAGTGCAAGATTTGGCAATATTGACATTAATTAAAGAAAGGTATGGGTAATACTTTTGACTTGCATGTGAGCAAGGAAATGATGCTTATTATGTACTTCAACCCATAGCCATTAAAATGCATTAATTATAGGTTCACCTGCCAAAAAGATTGCCATTTAAATTACATGATATTTTCCTCAGTTTAAACATACATTACGCTATTTCCTGCAAGTGTGGATGGCAAAGTTGACACTTAATTTCTCATCGTGCATTCTTATTACAGTTGCTGCCTATAGTTTTATATTGTTCACCTCCATCTCGCATTATAACTGTGTATTGAAATATGCAGGATGCCTAGAAGGAACCCCAAGCTGGCAAAATTCTACCACGTCTTCTCAGCGGAAGAAGCGAAAGAACTCGCAGACCGATTTTACCGAATGGCCTTCCAGCGCAATGTTAAGGACCCTCTGGTTCTTTGCAATGTTTGTGACATCCTTGCAAGACAGCTGCACGAGGAGACAAGCGACGCACGTTGGCATGAGGAGAACGTGAAGACCTTCGTTGCAAATAACGTAAGGTTGTACAGGCTCTTCTGTGACTATGTCAACGCCACTGACGGTGTGATGTTCAACAAGGTCAAAAATCGCGTAGCTGTGTCGTCCGAGTATTGGCATTTCGTAAGAAAGGTATGCATAAGTAGCCATTTTTAAAGTGCTATTACTTCGCATCAAGTAATACAAAGAAGCTAGGAAAAGTAATCCGAATGTGGTTTATTCCTTATGATGGCCGAATGTTGCTGAATTAGACGCCTTCCTTGATTGAATTCCTACAGGAGAACGACGACCAAAGGTTATTTAGAGAGTGCGGTTTTCCACAGTTTGAGATGTGGACCAAAATCATGTACGTGCATGAACCGGGTGAGGTCATATTCATACCTGTTGGAACGACGGCTGCAGCACCAATCCTCATCAAGGACGAGCCGTTCGATGCAGATGCCGCTGACCCTCACGATGCCATGTTTCCATCGGTTCATCGGGAACCGATTAGGCGGGACAAGCTATTCACCCTTTGATGCACGTTGCTGATACTGAAAGGTGTTCTAAGACTTGTAATTATTTTTGCAATATGGCGTGCTATGTGTAAATAGCTTAGCCCAACTTTTGTAAGACTGCAACTATGTGTGTACTGAATCCTTGGACAAGTAGATTAAGAAGCAACATTTCAGGTGGTATTCTAAACTAGATTGGCATAGAGGAATGTCTCTACCAAACCCTGTGGAACATCCACAACATTTTGAACACTAACATTTTCCTACTATGTCTATCTATATGTTCTTATGCATGCTATTTGTCTTTCTATGATGTACGTGGTATATGTTTTAATGCATTATGCTATATATGTACATGCTGTCCAAGGTAGTCACAAAGGCACAAGAGAATTATGGAATTCATCGTACAAGTAATCGACAAACAAGTGAACAAAGTGATATTAAAGAGGAAGTGTAATTAGAACAAAGCACACAAACATTAAACACGTAACACCCATCCCGACTTCTTGCAAGGTGGTTAAGGAGTAACTAAAAAACCCCATATTGCTAACAATACGCACGGTGCATCATTCATTCTTACGGGAGGCGATGGACAAGAGGAGTACAAACATAAAGGTTGACAAAAGAGATAAGAAGATCGTACACTTCTTATACTTTTGTTGACTACACCTTATTGAAGCAAGATCCGCCTTCAACCGAGCAATCTTGTCAACGCAATCAATAGCCACATCTCTACCACGTCCTTCAAGTTGGGGATCACACCAAATGAATGTACCACAAGCATCTTTCTACGAGTGTCATATATGCAAGAAGCCAAACACATATTTCAAATCAATGAATGAAGGCCGATGTTAGACGGTGACAAAATGAGAGTTACACATTATGATACTAAAAAATACCCCTCGGAAAGGACAAGTCTTGAAACGTCGCATGGGGTTCTTTTTTGTCATTGAAGTTTGCATTTGCATGGGGATGTCATGCTTACAACGCATTATCTCTTCATTATAAAGGGCATTGCCGCTCCAAGTGGCGTAGGGAAATGCGTTTGAACTACACAAATTTCACACAATTAAAATTTCACCATACATTATTGAAGGATTTGCTATATAGACCAAACACCACATATATTTTAACAACGCCTTTCGACAAAGCAGCCCTACGTGGATGAAAACAACTCCAACTTAAAGGGAACACCATAATCGATCAACATCTCTACAGATATATTATAATCACTAATAATAACAATGTTTAATTAAATACCTATTCACCATACAAATGTGCAATTGTATCCATGTCATATAATTTATGCAAAATGCCTCTTCCCCACTACAACATATGCGCAATTTTTTTTCACTGCAAGAAGGCAATCATAGAAGTGAACTGAAAATGCACGATTGCAACTCATTTACATCACCGAATTGAGACCCACTGCTAAGTCGATGTAGTTTGGGTATTTACCTGTTATAAGACATAAGAAATCGATGCCTCCAAGCTTCGACTTTTTTGAATCGCACACTTCTCGGACGACACCCAGGGGTTTTCAACTGCAGATCTGCGAACCATGAACCAAGATTTGCTGAATGCATCTTGTGGATTCAGATTCGAGGATAGATCCATTCAAAAGATGAGAGGTTGGAAAAATTGCTACAAGATGAAAGTGGAAGAATCAACAAAACCTTTCTATAAAGCCGAAGCTTCGAACCACCCAAGCTCGGTGAGGCCGCCGGAGGAGTTCAACGTAGCCGGATGGAAGACAGGAGAGTTGGAATGTCACTTGTGCGAAGCTGCTACTCTTCCAACATCAAACCCTCTTCTTTATGTTTTTTTTTTTGATTTCTTTAACAAATGATCTTGTGTTTATAAATATTTTTGAATCTGAGGGTAGGAATGTAATTTCACGTTTTTATCAATACAAACAAACATACCAAACAACAATTTAAATACAAACTAACTTTAACAAACCTTATATCATTCATACCAAACAGAAAATTTTATCAAACCCACCACAAAACTTATATACCAAACATACTTTTTTTCACCTGTGAACAGTACAATCCCATTTAACTTATCAATCTCAATCAATCCATACCAGCGTACCGAACGGCCCCTATAAGTATGAATCATAGTTTGATTGATTGATTTTTTTTTAAATTAATACATGTGAATTTTCTATTATATTCCGGAAAAAAGTTTAAAATTTGAGGGGTTGGGTTCAATGCCAGTTGCCTTGTCCTACACGCATCTTCCTTTATAGGGATGGATGAGATAATAATCCTGGTGCCTATTATTGCTAATGTATGTCAAAATATTTGCACCTGGGTCCACCCGTCCCACGCACCTCTAACTCGTGTTTTCATGCGTCCAAATGCGTTCTCACGTGCCCCACGCGCCTGGTGGATGCGCTCAAACCCATCTGGTGGATGCGCTCAAACCCATCAAGATTCGCTTCAAGCAATCATAATTATGTTAGGGTCACTCTAACATAACATGAAGGTATAATTAACATTGTTTTTTACCTTCATGTTATGTTAATGTTACTTTCATGTTATGTTAGTGTTACCTTCATGTTATATTAGTGTTACCTTCGTGTTATTTTAGTTCAGTGATTTTAAACTAAGAGTATGAAATCTGTAGATGGGGTCACATTAATATAACATGAAGGTAATCCTAACATAACACAAAGATAACACTAATATAACATGAAGATAACGACCAAAATACGTGAAAAAAATAAAGAGGCACGGGCTGGGCGAGCCAGCCCAGCCCGCGCGCGACCTAGTTGCACGGATTTGGAATTCGTGCAACTGGTGCACAGAAGAGTAACTCCTGACTCCTATTGTATTGGAACAGAAATTCCTTCATTCCCCAGTCTTACCGGAATCCCCATCGCCCACTCCAAATTTTTTATTGATTTTCTTTAACTAATATTTGAAGAAATATTCCATATATCATTTTACATTAAAATATATATAAGGTATCTTTAGAATACCTTAAAAATGACATATAATTCGATTAAATAATGAAATACAATCATTTAATTTAATAAGTCAATCTAATTAGAACATTGTAACATCCAAAATTCTAAATAAAATCTCTTTCATGATATGACAAAATATTTATTTATTTATCGTGCCTTCATAATAAATTATAGTGAAATTAGTTATATGGTAATTAACATGATTTAAATTAATTAGTTGAGATAAATAGATCAAATAAGTTGTTGAGAAATACTAGGAAACCACATCTACTAAGGTGGTGAAGAGAAATTAAGAATTTATATAAATATTGGGTAAAACCTAGAAAGAAAAAAAAAATGAAACAAGAAAGGGAGAGAACGAGAGAAAACAGAAGTCACGCCGCATCGGAGAGTTCAAGTCAAGACGATTAACGGGTAAGTATCATCCATATATAATTATTTGGTATCGTAAGAAATTTATGGAGACAATATATAGTAGGGAAAGAATACAAATTTTGTGGAGTTGAATTTTATTAGAAGGCTACATTTAGAGATATTGGAAATTAATTATGCTGAGTAATGGAAGGATTAGTTGAGGTTAGTCAATAATTTGTAGATTTACATTATAATTGTCAGTCTAATGGTTATTACTTGGGTAAATCAATGTCTTTCTGTTTAAACAATTTGATCAGTTCAGAGAATCCATTTTCCAAGATTTACTATTACATGATATATTAATTTGGTGCTTCGTTACATTAAGGGTTCAATAAGATTAGTGAATTAAACCCTTTATAATTTGTTAGTTATTAGTTCCAATATGATTATGTTAACTACGTTGTTTAGTTAATTAGAAATTTCAATGTGTTGCGTACACTAAATAATAAAGAGTACTATATTCATATGACTATATGGATAAATTGATTTGAGTACTAATGGCATGCTATTTAGGTAATAATTTTCATAAAATTGAGTTTTAGCGATAAAAATGTAACCAGTCATGATTTAATAATTAATAAATAGAATTGAGCACTCACTTAATCAACACGCATTACAGTTTACAAATTTAATTCACAGCATGATCGATTACATACTAAATGGAAGTAAAAATAAGTCCTCATTTAGTAATATTAATATGCATCATAGTTTGGGAAATTAATCCATAGCAAGATTAGTTATCTAACTTACTGAGTTAGTGATTGTACAAGTCTTCATTTAAGTATATTAATATGTTCATCAATATAATTTAATATATTACAGTTTTGTGAAGTATCTTTGTTAATGCTTAGTAACACACCAGTAAGTTAGTTGATTGAGTTATAATATGTTTAAGATACCAATTTTAGTATATGTTATACAAATTTTGAATATGTATTTTTTATTAATTGTTTATATTAATTTAGATTTGATTGAGTAAGCTGTAAGCGTATAAACGTCTAAGAGCTTGAGATATTATAAGCTTTGGAAATTCCAGGTAAGTACATCTCTCACCTGCAGTATGAGTAGCTCTGTTTTAATTGGTTATTATTGATGCAAAAATTTACGTGGATGCTTGTTGCTGTTTCGTGAGTATGCTTTGATGATTGGTTAAGTGATGTGTTTCCATGAGTTTTGATTGAGTATAAGATGTGAGTTAATTATGTTCATGTAAAGTGAGATATGTTTTCAGAAAGTGAGAAAAGTATATTTATGAGAATATATATATATATATATAGTTTTATTTTATATGTTTTAAGACTGGTACCGGGCACCGAGATCGCCCACAAGATGAGTTTAGGGCCCCGAGATCGCCCACGAGATGAGTTTAAGGGCCCTGAGACCGCCCTATGAGTTTTGAGTTGCTCCGTTTGGATTCGGTGGCTAGCTACCCTGGATAAGAGTTTTGTTTATTTTATTAATTGAACTTTCTATTGTTTTCCAAAAGTTGCGATGTTTTGTGAGATTAGGTGATGCACTACGTTTCGCTTATAGTATTACCTCACACTGCAGATCAAGGCAAGGGTAATGTGATACAAGGAGGTAGCAGTGCTGAAGTGTGATTGGGGGTGATGGCGGAACCTCGGAATTGGTTTTAGGATTTTTCTAAGTTTCCATTGCTTTTAGAAATAAAAATAAAAAGACAATGAATTTATATGAATGCTTCCATTAGCTGAAAAGTCAAGCATGTTTCCTAAGAAAATTTACTTCCGCTGTTTATTGAAAACAATTTTACGAATAAAATAATAAAAATATGTCATGACAGTTAATCATGTTTTAGTAGAGGTAATAACCCAACTAGAAGGGGGTGATACCATATTTGTAACACCCCCTTCTAGTGAGGTTATTACCTCTATTAGAACATAGATAACCTTTACGACATAAAACTTCTTTTTAAACTTTTGTAAAATTCTTTTTTTTTATAAGCAGCGGAAACAATTTTTTTTTCAAAACATGCTATATATTTTAGTTCTATCAAAAGCATTTGTGAATCAAAAGTTGGCATTTAATCATAACGTCAAATTAAACATTAAACTTATAAAAATACTAAACCAATTCCGAGGTTCCGCCGTCACCACCAATCACCCTTCAGTGCTACCTCATCACATAACCTTTGACTTGATCTGCAGTATGAAGTAAATACTATAAGCAAAATGCTTAGCAAGTATATCCTTGATCTCACAAAACATTTTTCCTTGCAACTTTTAAAGAAAACTGGAAACATCAACTAATAACAGTTAATATACTTGTATTCTTGAAAATATACTATTATACTTGAAAATAATATACTGTGGGCCCAGACATGGTACCAAATGCGCGCAACACCGCAGAACTTGTGGTCGCGAGCCAACGGATCCAAACGGAGCAACTAATAACTGAAGGGACGGTCTGGGAGCCCTTAATTTCTTCCTATGGGCGGTCTGGGAGCCCTGGTACCCGTCTCTAAAATATATAAAATAAAACTATATACATATACATACTTTCTCATAATATACTTTCTTAATTCATGCATAACGTGATTCATTAGAATCTTGTATATAATCAAACACGTAAGGACATCACTTGGCAATCACTAAAGCATACTCACATAACGCAACATATACGTAAAACGACATAAATAATAAACAAATAATTTGGAACTACTTATACTGCAGGTGAGAGATGTACTTACCTGGAGTTTCCAACGCTTATAATATCTCAAAACCCTTAAACACGTTTTAAACTTTCTCAACACAATCTAAAGAATAAAACATCGATAAAAAAAATAATTAGGATTTAGCTCTTTACTGCCAATATTAATATTAATTAATTTCTTTAACATCTACTCCAATTTTCGTATCTAGTGACATATATACATTGATTAATCTATATGGTCATCTCATCCTAGCTAGATTAATTATTATATAATTAAGTTTTTCATTTATTTATTAACATTTTCTTATATACTGGAATGAGTCTCTACAACTCAACATGCTTCACTAGCTAATTATTCATTCATTAATTATAATACTGATTAGGACCTTCATTAAGTTACGAAGTCAATTGGCCTTTAAGATTGTAGAAACTAAAATCACACTGTGCCGTGAAGCCAAAGAAATCTTTTAATAAAGGCAAAAACTTGTGTACCCCGGGGGTACGGATCTTAGATCCGTGCCCCCAGATCCGACCCGGCGCGTGGGCAGCCTCCACGCGCGTCCACGCGCCGCCACGCGCGCCCATAGCAAGTCTGGTGTGCGCCCCACACACACCTGATTACCTAGTTGATGATTCAGTGATGGGTATTACACTTATACTCTATTGGTATTACACATATACCCTATAGGTATTACAGAAATATCTTTTATGGTATTACACTGATACCTTAATGGTATTACAGAAATGTCTTTATGGTATTACACTGATACCTTAATGGTATTACAGAAATGTCTTTTATGGTATTACACTGATACCTTAATGGTATTACAGAAATGTCTTTATGGTATTACATTAATACCTTAATGGTATTACAGAAATGTCTTTTATGGTATTACACTGATACCTTAATGGTATTACAGAAATGTCTTTATGGTATTACATTAATACCTTAATGGTATTACATTAATTCCACAATTTTTGTTCATCTCTCAACTTCAAATTTGAGTCATGCATACACCACAGAAACTGGAATGAGACAGACAATTGTTGCAGGTGGGAATTAATGCGATGGTGTCGGCCATGTCAACAGTTGATGGTGAGGGCATTCATGGCAGAGTTGAGAGTTCATCGAGTCTTTTCAGTCTTAGGTATCTCATGAGACTCAACTTAATTATCCTCTAAATCAGAGGAGGAGGAGGAGAGGAGGAAGAAGAAGAAGAAGAAGGAAGAGGATTTCCACTGCAAAATCAGAGTAGGAGGAGGAGGAGAGGAAGAAGAAGAAGAAGAAGAAGGAAGAGGATCGAAGAAGAAGAAGGAAGCATGCTTAAACATGAGGGCAGAGCAATCTGTGAGTGAAGGTGGCAAGGTGCCACTGAGGTTGTTGGTGTGGAGCTGCAGCTGTTCCAATCTGGTGAGAGATCCAATCTCTGGTGGGACCTCGCCGGAGAATTCGTTGACATGGAGCTCCAAGATTGTGAGGTTGGTGAGGTGCAGATTGGAACAGGCACTAATCCCATGAGAAATAGGGCCAGTGAAGTTGTTGGAGGAGAAATCGAGGATCCTCAGAAGGGGGGAGAATGAGAAGAAGAAGATGGAAAAAAAAAAGAAAAAAAAAATATATATATATAATTCGGGTCGGGTTGGGGGTACGGATCCTGGATCCGTACCCCGGGGGCACACAAGTCCTTCTCTTTAATAAATTAATCAAATATTAATTTAGTACTAACCTATATTGCAACATGTAACAAAAGCCTTAAAGTTAAACAAAATAATCAAATCACAAACCCTAAGAAAATAATATATGATTTGCAAGGAATATCTCCAGATTCTGTCGACCACTTAATTATACACATAGATCTATTATTTCAATTTAATTATATATATCAAATACAATCATTTAACCTTGTGTATATTATTGTTTTGTATGAATTTATCCTATTACGAACACAGTATCATGAATCAACCACTCATTTTCACAATTTCTATACAAAACCCACTTCCTCATGAACTAATTCAATTACCTACAACAGTTATGTGAAAAAAAAAATTTCTTCCTAATCTGTTATACATTCGACGGATGACATAAGTGATCTTCTTCATTATCTCTATCGTTTAAAGTAAATAAGGTTAACATCAAACACCACTTTTTTTTCCCAATAATCCTCAATGTATCATATTAACGAAGACAAAAAGAAAAATATAAGAGGCTTACAAATTAGATGCGTCGGCTTCTACTTCTATTCTTCTCTGCTCATGTTATTTCAAAATACACTTAGACTACAATTTACGATGTATTGGATATATATACAGGGTTTAGATTTCCTATCCCTTCAGAGGATAAAGATGGACTCCTCATTTATCTCAACAACTCTCTAGATTTTCTATATCTCAACTAATTACTTGAATCCAATCCTATATTTAATCTAATTCTAATATGATTAAATCACTAATTATTTCAGGTCTTAAACACATAAGGTATACAATTTAAATTATCATGTGGTTTAT
Source organism: Scutellaria baicalensis (assembly GCA_005771605.1). NCBI lineage: Eukaryota > Viridiplantae > Streptophyta > Magnoliopsida > Lamiales > Lamiaceae > Scutellaria > Scutellaria baicalensis. The sequence goes on along the minus strand of CM016728.1, from coordinate 8,192,480 downwards.
GTTTAATAAAATACTTTAATCTAAAAAAAAATTGGGATGTTACAATCTCCCATACCTTATAAAAGTTTCATCCTCAAAACTTAGAATAACTCGGGGTGCTTTTGTTTCATATCATCTTCCCGTTCCCAAGTTGCTTCCTCAAAACGATGATTTTGCCAAATTACCTTCACCAAGGGTATTTCTTTATTTCTCAGTCTCTTTGTCTCTCGAGCAACTATCTTGACAGGTTTATTTTCATAGCTCAAATCTTCTCGAATTTGCACAGCTTGTGGTTGAATCACATGACTCGGATCTGGAACATACTTCTTTAACATCGAGACATGAAAAACATTGTGAATAGCCGACATCTCATCAGGTAAGCCTAGCTCGTAAGCTACTTTACCAATTCTCTTTCTGATCACATAAGGCCCAACATATCGGGGACTAAGCTTTCCTTTCCTCCCAAATCTCATCACTCCCTTCATAGGAGCTACCCTGATGAACACTGAATCCCCTACTTCAAACTCGAGTGGCCTCCAACGTACATCTGCATAACTTTTCTGTCGACTTTGAGCTGTTTGAATCCTTTGACGAATAGTTCTGATAGCCTCAGTCGTCTCCTCAATAATATCTGTTCTTTGGTCTATCATCGACTTCAATTGCTTCTTCTCTCCTAGTTCATGCCAACATATAGGTGATCTGCATTTCCTTCCATATAAGGCTTCGTGAGGTGCCATTCCAATTGTAGACTGATAACTGTTATTGTATGCGAACTCTGCCAAGCACAAGTATTTGCACCAACTCCCTTTGAAATCTAATGCACAAGCTCAAAGCATATCCTCCAAAACTTGATTTGTTCGCTCTGTCTGCCCATCTGTTTGAGGAGGGAAAGCTGTACTGAATCGTAGCTTAGTTCCAAGAGCCGCTTGGACGCACTCCCAAAAATGTGAAGTAAATCGGCTATCTCAATCAGAAATAATTGTCTGGGGAACTCCATGCAGTCTGACAATCTCTTTAATATACAGCTGAGCTAATTGTTCCATCGAGTATGTCATCTTGATCGCTAGGAAATGCGCAGACTTTGTCAACCTATCAACTATCACCCAAATCGCATCACAACCATTTGTTGTCTTTGGTAACCCCACAATGAAATCCATGGCAATGTCCTCCCATTTCCACTCTGGTATCTGAATGGGTTGCAAAAATCCTCTAGGTCTTTGGTGTTCTGCTTTGACTCTTTGGCAAGTAAGACATGTACTGACAAATTTCGCTACGTCTCTCTTCATACACAAAAAACGATCTTTCAAGTCATGATACATCTTAGTAGAACCTGGATGCATTGAGTATGGTACACCATGAGCTTCTTCACATATCTTATTTTTCAATTCCTCATCATTTGGGACACACAAACGATTCTTGAAGTAAAGTACTCCATTATCAGCTACTCTAAAGCCTTCACATTTTCCTTCTTGTACCTCCTGCTTGATCCTTTGGATACTCGAGTCTTCTTCTTGTTTCTTTAATATGTCATTGAACAATGTCGGCACCAACGTCAAATTGGAGAGTTGTCCAGAGATTATCTCGATCCGATAATCCAACACTTCTTTTTGAAGTGGCTGAGCTAGTTCAGACAAAGACATCAATGCAGCACAAGACTTCTTACTCAAAGCATCAGCTACTTTATTCGCTTTTCCCGGATGGTAAAGGATCTCACAGTCATAGTCCTTAACTAGTTCGAGCCATCTACGTTGTCTCATATTTCTGGGTAAAGAAGTACTTCAAGCTCTTGTGGTCAGTGTAGATCTTGCATTGAACTCCATACAGGTAATGCCTCCAAATCTTGAGTGCAAAAACAACTGTTACTAGCTCTAGGTCGTGAGTAGGGTAGTTCTTCTCATAATCCTTGAGTTGTCTCGAAGCATATGCGATCACCTTCCCCTTTTGCATAAGTACCGCTCCAAGACCCATCTTTGATGCATCACTATAGATATCAAATCCCTCATCTCCTTCAGGAATTGTCAGAATCGGTGCACTCATCAATCTTCTCTTGAGTTCAACAAAACTCTTCTTACAATCATCAGACCACTCATATTTTTTATCTTTCTTAGTGAGCATTGTTAAAGGTGAGACAATTCTCGAAAAGTCCTCCATGAACCTCCTATAATATCCTGCTAAACCCAAGAAACTTCGAACTTCACTAGCACTCTGTGGTCGTTTCCAATTGCCAACTGCTTCAATCTTTGCCGGATCTACCATAATTCCATCTTTCGATACAATGTGACCCAGAAAGCCTACTCGATCAAGCCAAAATTCACACTTTGAAAACTTGGCATATAGCTGATGTTTCTTAAGAGTCTGCAAAACAATCTCTAAGTGTTCTACATGCTTTTCTGAGGACTTCGAGTAAATGAGAATATCGTCGATGAACACAATCACAAACTTATCAAGAAAATCTTTAAACACCCGACTCATTAGATCCATAAATGCCGCCGGCGCATTCGTCAATCTAAAAGGCATAACCACAAACTCAAAGTGCCCATATCTTGTTCGAAAAGTTGTTTTTGGTAGCCCGAGCGTAAGTCGATCTTGGAGAAAACAATTGCTCCTTTCAATTGATCAAAAAGGTCATCAATTCTTGGTAGAGGATACATATTCTTGATGGTCAACTTGTTCAACTCTCGATAGTCTATGCACATTCTCATAGAACCATCTTTCTTCTTGACAAAAAGAACCGGTGCTCCCCACGGTGAATGACTAGGTCGAATGAATCCCTTCTCTAATAGCTCTTGCAACTGTTCTTATAATTCTTTCAACTCAACTGGAGCCATACGATACGGTGCTTTCGAGATCGGGTTGGTACCAGGAATAAGTTCAATCTCAAAATCTATCTCTCTACTGGGTGGTCGCCCTGGCAAGTCTTCTGGAAATACTTCAGGATAATTGCAGACAACTGGCACTTCTTCTATACTTTGTTCTTTTTCTTTCTTCTTGTCGACTAAGTGGGCTAGGAAGCCGGAAAACCCACTAGCTAGCATCCTTTGAGCCTTTAAGACTGATAGGAACTTCCGAGTTTTTCTCTTCGGCTCACCAATGACTTCAAAACGAGCCTCACCTTCGGGTTCAAACACAACCCTTCGCTTACGACATTCAATGGATGCCCCATACTTACTCAAGAAATCCATCCCCAAAATCACGTCGTAATCATGCATATCAAGTACCATCAAGTCACTAAAGAGCTCTCTTTCGGTAATATGCATTGGTACAACACGTAACCAATGTGTAGATGTCATCACCTCCCAGAAGGTAGTGAAATTAAGAAACTATTCTCTAGCTCATTTGGAGGTATATCTAACTTCTTTATGAAAGGACTAGATATGAAAGAATGTGTAGCTCCAGTATCAAATAATACAGTAGCAACATGATCAAGGATGAGTATATGACCTGTGACAGCTGTAGAGGTCTCTGTTGCTTGCTCCTTTATGAGTGAGAACACACGAGCGTCAGTCGTCACTTATGGGACTTCCGATCTTTTCTGACTGATGTAGGTTGGTGGGGCCTCAAGTCTCCCTTGACTGATGTGCGGCCTCTCAAGTGTAGCTTGCATCTGATGTAGCTGAGCCGGTTTGTTCTGATGCTGACTAGGTGGTTGTGGTGGATTACTTTTGCGAGGACAAAATTTGGATATGTGCCCCTCCATTCCACAATATAACATCCCCTCGCCCCTTGTTGACAAACTCCTAAGTGTCTCCTTCCACATGTAAAACATTGTGGATATCTTGCTTGCTTATATGATGATCCTTCCTCTGTCTTGACTGTTGTAGGCCTCGGATCCCAATGCTTTCTCTTGTTGTTATTGTTTACCCTCAAATTCTGGTTGCTTCCCTGAGGTCTTTGGCTCTCGATACTTCTGGCAGCTTCTGTTGTAACTTCTTCATTCCATTAAGATAGTGCTCAGTGGTTAGGGCACTGCTAATCAGGTCTTCTGCCGTCTGGGGTCTATTGACTCCACTGGTCACATTGAGAGCTATCTCAGGCCGCAACATCTTCAACATCAATCGAACTCTCTCATTCTCAGTGCTAACGAGCTCCGGACACAAACGAGCCAATCTATTAAACTTTCTCACAGCCTCCTCAACCGATAGATCTCCCTGGCGAAACTCCGTGAATTCGTCATAGTGTTTGTTGGTAACTTTCATATGGAAGAACTCTTCAAAGAACTCACCTTCGAAGTCAGCCCAAGTTATCTCATTGATGTTCCTTTTTGTCTTTACTCTTTCCCACCACATTCTAGCATCTCCAGCAAGACAAAAGGATGCACATTTTACCTTCTCATTCTCAGGCCAGTCCAATAACTCTAGTATGCTCTCCAAAGTCTTAAACCATGCTTGAGCATCCCATGGTTCACTTGTCCCAGAGAAATTCTCTGGCTTCAACTTTTGCCACTGAATTACGAAAGACTCTTGTCTTACCACCATTGCAGGGGCAGCTGGTGGGACTTGTTGATCATTGTTAGGAACTAGTGGTGCAACAGGATTAGTGTGTTGGTTAAGCAGAGTGGTGAGTAGTTGTTGTTGATGTTGGACTTGTTGTTGTAATTGAGCTAGTATTTCTTGCAAATTAGGTTGAGGTGCTGCTTCATTTTGATCATTTACAGCAGCAGGTCTACGTCCTCTAGCCATTTTCCTTTATAATTATAAAAGTATCACATTACAAGAAATACATCTAATGCTAAAACATTATCCACATCATTCATTACACACGATTTGAAAAAAAAACATACACATAAAATCTTCTTGTCTTAACAATGCTTCAAATTCGTAAACATCCAAAGATAAAACAACATTCTTACTTGATGGCGACAGAGCTGAAGTTTGGTGGTACATGACGGAAGGCCGGAAATTGGCTCTGATACCATATGTGTAGAACATAAACATAAATATTCAATTACATTTTCACGATTTTCATTATTTTTCTGTAAGAAAATAATTTTATCATAAATATTTAATTAATGTATTAAATATAATATATATATATATATAATTTCACGATCGATCAGGAGTGCGATGAGAATTCCGACCCACAAAAATGGACAGTATAATCCCCGTCTTCACCGCATCGGGATAAATTTCGGGAATTCCCCGCCCCATTTGGAACTGTGAAGTATATGGCTGAAACCTGGAAAACGAGCTGAATACTTAGCTCACATAAAATCATAAGTTTTGTTCAAAGCAGAAAGACAACGCTTTTATAAGCGTTGTCAAATTGGAACTAAAGCGTTGTGGAAGGTTATTTCATTTAAAGGATAGAGGAACAGTATAAGCGCGTTTTTACTTATAAAAACGCATTTCTCATTTTACACCAAAGTTGTGTTTCTCTCTCATCTGCAAAGTTGCTAATCAACTTAAAGAAGCGTGAAATGGTTTTGAATTAAAAGATCAAATCTTGCGGACAAATGGAAAGAAGACATGTGCCTAGCTTGGCAGTTAATTCAGTTAATTTTGCAGAAGGAGTCGAAAGAGAGTGCTAGATGGGTGATCTTCAAAATCTTCTATAGATCTCGTTTCTTATCCGTTTGATCTGATTCCAATTGCGTTGAAAAGCCTATTTATATGGCTATAGTGGGTTGTTGTTAGATTAGATTGAGAAATAGAGTCTTGAGAGATATTCTTCTGTAAAGTGAGTGTGTTCATTTATTTGAGTGTGTAAACTGCAGTTTTGCAGATCGATCTTGTATTGTTTTTCCTTTCGATTGAATAAGATAATCCCTCCCCATTGTTCCCGTGGACGTAGTCATTAAAGCCGAACCACGTAATCCTCTTAAGTGCTGTTGTTATTTGTTTTCTTTAAGTTTCTTTACAAACTAAAAAGGAAGTGGTGTGTGTTCTTAAGAGTTGAGTTAAATTGGTGTTTTTTCTTGACAGGAACAAATACTTAAAAAAAGGGAAATCCCCAACCCATGTCATCCCTACTTTCATATTTGTTCCCCGCTCCTGGCGTAATTGCAAAAAAAATCATCACCTTTTAAAGAATTGCAAATTTATCTCCACTTTTCAATAATTGCAAAAAAGAAAAAAAAATCACAACCTTTGTTCACTATTGCAATTTAGACCACTTTTGAATTTTTTGGCAACCGGAGTCGAAATATCTAGCAAACATGCTACGTCACATGCCACATTGAATGTCACGTCATTTCCAACCAAAAAAGATTTAAAAATTAAATTGCAAAATAAAATCATCACCTTTTCTAAAGTTGCAATTCAATCTCAAACTTTCAAAAATTAGCAAAGAGCGCCACATACTTCATTTTGCAATTCGAATTTATTTTTTGGTGTTTAATTCATCATGGAGACGTCACATAAACTACACAATCATAAAATTGTTTATCTATATCAAAATAATGTTGTCTCTAATATATTAATTTAAATATTTTTTCTTTAATTTGAAGATAATTAAATCACAACTCTCATTTACAACATTTTAGAAAATTGTCTTCTCGTTCTAAAAAATATAGTAAAACATAATTACATGAAATAAATTATTACATGAAATAAATTATAAATATTCATGATAGTAAGCACATTGATCAACAATAATGTATCGAATCGTTGTTGATCATAATCATAGAGTTTAATAATCAAATAGATGAAATATGAAAAAGTTTTGAAGCAACTTTGATTAAATCATGATTTAGAGTTGAGAAAATGTTGTATCAATATGTTGAATAAAACAATAGAAGAACTATCTATCCACACATATATGTCAATTGTCCAAACTTAATTTCCTATTATCTATTTAACATATAATTAGTTTTTCACGCATACAAATTTCCAAATGTATGCATATATATTTGATATTTGATCTAGAGATGAATCATTATATCCATATTTGATCTAGCTAATGAAAAGAAAAGGACATATTAATATGGCTCGATCAATTTCAAGAAATTAAAGAATTTAAGATTTTTGTGTTAATTTAGAAAATTGTATTTTTACTCTAAAAGGTTGTAAATAAAAGTTGTGATTTCATTATCTTCAAATTAAAGAAAAAATATTTAAATTAATATACTAAAGATGACATTATTTTGAAGTAGATAAAAAATTTCATGATTATGTAATTTATGTGACGTCTCCATGATGAATTTAAATACCAAATAATAAATTCGAATTGCAAAATGAAGTATGTGACTTTTTTTTGCTAATTTTTGAAAGGTAACATTAAATTGAAACTTTAGAAAATGTGATAATTGTATTTTGGAATTTAATTTTTAAATCTCTGGTGGTTGGAAATGACGTGGCGTTGAATGTGACATGTGACGTGACATGTTTGCCAGACATGTGGACCCCAGTTGCAGGAAAATTCAAAAGTGGTCTAAATTGCAACAGTGAACAAAGATTGTGATTTTTTTTTTGCAATTATTGAAAAATAAGAATAAATTTGAAATTTTTTAAAAAAATAGCGATTTTTTTTTTTTTTTGCAATTTCGTTTTTTTCTTTCTCCATTGATGTCCTTTCTAATCCGATTGCTACATCTATACGCACATTGCTGTGGGGATCTTCTAAATCGGCGAAGTCCTATCTTTGTCAAAAGCATTGTTAACACGTGGAAATCATATAAGACCAAATTGTCTAGATTTCTTTACCCAATTCCAACACTAATTTTATTATTAGTGGACCAAACTTATTGGTATAGTGTTGAGTGATAGGGAATCGATCATCTTTCATTGTTACCATGGCCCCTATTAAACCATCACTATATATAATGTTGCAATTAGATATTAATGTGCTAAAGGAAAACTTACAATTGCAAGGATATGTGTGGATTTGAAGTGAGTTTACTTATTATTGTCCACCTTATTTGTGTTGATAAAAAATGAAAAAAAGAAATATCGTATTATTTATTACTCTCTTATCACATTTAATGTAAGTTTAGAAACTCAATTTTAATTTCGATAGTTCTAATCTCACTTTTCTTTTAGTTAATCTTCAGTCCTATTCAAATGAAAAAAAATCTTGATTTTTGACCTACCATATTAAATTTCTTTCACATCTATTCATCACCATAAGATTCAACAATCTTTTCTGATCATGACTTGCATATTGTACAAAATTTTCCAATCTCTACACCTCCTTTCTTTCTAGGATTTTATCTGTATATAGGCAAACAAAGGGAAACAAAAACTTTTACTTTCTTTTAGGGTTAAATACATATAACGATCCAAACCATGTTTATTTTAGAAATTTTATTTATTTCCCTACTTAAATTTAAAATGATAGAAATAATCTCATGAGTATAAGGTGTGTCTTGTACGTGATTCGATTTGATGGAAAAATGATGCTTCTACTGTTTTAGATGGTTATTTGCAACTCGTGTAAAGATGAGATGGTTAGTTGCAAGCGAAAAAAATTTAAGTAGTTAAGTGCAAAATCGAGTATACTGTGGATGGTTATTTTCAATTAACTCTTTCTTTTATTTATTTATTAATATTTCGTTCCAAATTAATATTTGAATTTGGATTTCCAGTGAATCAGTTTTGAAGTTCTAGAATAGAATTATACCGGTGTATTGATACACTCGTTTTTTTAACTTAGTAGACTCCAATGAGAGACAACAATGGGTAATTTTCCGCAATGGGTGAAATTTTGACGAGAAAATGTGTTGAGATAACGTTCAGCAATGGGTGAAAGCTTGACGAGAAAATGTAGATTTTTTACTGGGTTGAGTTTTAATTTATTATATATTTATTGGGCTTTAATTAATTTAATTCCTTTTTTATTGTTTTTTTTTTAATTTTTTTAATGTTATGAGTCTCATTTGTGTGCCCCGGGGCATGGTGTCCCCAAATTAATCATCATATGGTGTTAATATATACCCTACATGTATCATATATATATATATATATATATATATATATTATTCAGGTATCACATGAATACTCTTATATACATATGATACCTGTAGGGTATATTTATAACACCAAGAAACATAACACCTATAGAGTATATATATAACACCTGAAGAACATGTATATAATACCTAGATCCGTGCCCCTATGTGTCCCAGAGACATATAAGTTTTTGCCTAATGTTATTTATTTGTAAATCCATATTTTGACAATGAAATTAATAAATTTTAGGTTGCTCTATGTTGTAAATTATATTTTAATTTGTTATAACATCTTATATTTTATTTTATTAGAAATTAATGTAACCAAAATTGTTTTACCAAACTTATCAATCTCATGTATACAATAAATTAAAATATTAAGAGTAGGACTCCTATAAGACCGTCTCACGGATCCCTTTCCGTAAGACGGATCTTTTTGACCCAGTTTAACACAACCCATATTGATTACATCTCACAAACTCAACCCACACAAAGTCCAAATATTCTGTTGCACCGCCGCACGGCGCATGCGAGTAAGCTGCCACCACCTTTAGCCAAATATACTCCAATTCTATTTGCAATTATTCACGTTAATCTGAGATTATGAATTATCTAAATATTTATTGTGTTACCATTAATTGCACTTGCATGTTCATTATGACTATCCCATTCTTAAAACTATTAATATTAGAAAATAAGAGGGGTATTTAATGTTTTTAAGTCAACGCTTCAAAATTCAGCTGTCTATTATTACTAGATAATTACAATTAATTAATTAAATTTTGCATTTCCATGCTTACATAAAAGATTTTCAATCTTTTATACACACTTAACATCTTCATTTTCAATCTTATATCTTGTTCGAAAAATGACAAAATTCAAACTAAATAAAAATTTTTATCTATTGTGTATCTATATCTTATTTATAGCCTCCAAAAACAAGTATCCATATTTATATAAAGACATACTTATATGCTTAAAAAGACATACATATTTGCTTAAAAGACACACTTAGACCAAAAAAACTTATGCAAACAAATTAAAGCTGTAAAGTGATCATCAATACTTATGTGTTTAAAATCAAACTCATGTGCTTAAAAGACATACTTTGACAAAAAATATGAGTGAAAGTCAAAATACATACTCATGTTTAGAATTAATAATTATGTGCTTAAAATACATACTTATGTACTTAAAATGGATACTTGGACAAAAAAAACTTATGCAAACAAATTAAAAATAGTAAAGTGAGAATCAATACTTATGTGCTTAAAAGGCATACTTATGTGCTTAAAAGACATATTTGGACAAAAAGTATGAGAGAAAGTTAGAATAAATACTCATATTCAGAATCAATACTTATGTGCTTAAAAGACATACTTGGACCAAAATAACTTATGTAGACAAATTAAAAACAGTAAAAGTGAGATTCAATACTTATGTGCTTTAAAAGACATACTTATGTGTTTTAAAGACATACTTTGACCAAAAATATGAGAGAAAGTCAAAATACATACTCATGTTCAAAATCAATACTTATGTGCTTAAAAGACATATTTGGACAAAAAATATGAGAGAAAGTCTGAATACATACTCATATTCAGAATCAATACTTATGTGCTTAAAAGACATATTTGGACAAAAATTATGAGAGAAAGTCAAAATACATACTCATGTTCAGAATCAATACTTATGTAATTAAAAGACATATTTGGACCAAAAATATGAGAGAATATTAGAATACATACTCATGTTTAGAATCAATACTTATGTAATTAAAAGACATATTTGGACCAAAAATATGAGAGAATATTAGAATACATACTCATGTTTAGAATCAATACTTATATGCTTAAAAAACATACTTATGTGCTTAAAAGACATACTTGGACCAAAAAAACTTATGCAAACAAATTAAAAACAGTAAAGTGAGAATCAATATTTATGTGCTTAATACTTAGACCAAATATATGAGAGAAAGTCAGAATACATACTCATGTTCAGAATCAATACTTATATGCTCAAAAAGCATACTTATATCATTTTAATTAGTTTTTTTCTTTTTTCTTTTTTGGTTGAGTATTGAATTATTGATTTAAAAAGTTACAACTTTCATGTAGTAGACTAAGTTAAAATTATAAGGAAAAATTAAATACATAAACACATACTTATAGATTCAGATACATACTTATACCTTTCAAAGACATACTTATACTTAAAATCGGTGAGTAAATTAGAATAACATAATTAAGTTCACTTCACTTGAACCTCTCACACAAAAAATTATTCGTAAGATCATCTCCCACGAGTTTTTATATTTAAGTTATCATCCTTTAATCGATTTATTTCACTAGCTCCTTTTTGAGTTGGTGACAAAACTATTATTTATATTTGATTAAAATTTAATATTTCAGGAAGGTTGGCGTATTTTCTAATTTTATTGTGTCCATCTTGGGAACTAATCTATGCGATTGACGAACACGAAATTGCATTTGGAGTTCATTATAACTCTAGTCATACTAGCCAGGTAGCTTTTTTTTTATATACTCTTTCTTTTTCTAGTTATGATGATTATATTTTACAATTTGATTTTTCAATCATTTTTTATTGAAAATGACGTGACATGTGATGTAGTATGCAGAATATAATTGTTGTTCATATTACAACAATGAATAAATATCATAATTTTTTTAACCATTATTAAAAATTGTTCATAAATTTACGACTTTTGAAAAATTCATAATTTTTCTTTTGCAATTATAAAAAATAAAATTGCAAAGTAATATTAACTAGAAAGACGGGAATAAGTGGCGCCATTTTTCGAACCCCATAACTCGGGAATTAAAAATAATATGAGAAATAAAAACAAAACACACGTACTTATAATTTTAAAAGACATACTCATAAATATAAATTCGTACTTAAATTAGAGAAAATAGTGTAAATTAAAGCAATTAAAGATAAATAAAAAAATAAAAATATGAAATAGAAGATATAAGAAGAAAGAAAAAAGAAAAAAGAAAAAGAGAAGTGCCAATTGTGCAACGGTGCGACATAAGGGAAATGCACTAGTTGAGTCCAAGTGAGAATTAACAGAATGTATTAATTTAGTTGAGCCCATGTGAGAGTTGGGCTACATTATTGAATTGAAAGTTGAGCTAGATTATTAGGTTGAAAGTTGGGCCAGATTATTGGATTATGGGCTGGGTCAAAAAGATCCATCTCACGGAAGAGGATCCGTGAGACGGTCTCATATGAGTATTTGCGAAATATTAAATGTTACAATTATTTCCCATCAATACCATAACATGCATGATAAACTTTTTTTTTTTTTTTTCAATTTGTTATACATTCCATGTATCGTGAAAATGCCATGACTTAGAAATGATAGAATTATATTTGTTGAATGTATTGAAAGTATACAAACTTCAGTAAATTTTGTATTTAATTGGATATTATATCAAATATAATGCCTAATATAATAAAGTGATAAGTATATAAAACCAGTAAATTTTGCATCTCATTGTATATTTTATCAAATATAATAACTAATAAAAGAGATGTCTTGTTTTTCTTATTTTCTTCCGGGTGGATGTTTAATTTGTGATATAAATTTTTGTTCAATAATACATATGGAACACATATCAACATGATTATTGATATATTTACATTTTTCAAAGTTGATTTTTGCCCAAATAATAGCGTATTATTTTTGCCGAATGTATCGAAATTATATAAAAATCAGTAAATTTTGTATTTATTGGATATTTTATCAAATATAATAACTAATAAAACAATAAGTATATAAAAACCCGTAAACTTTGTATTTAATTGGATATTTATCAAATATAAAAACTAATAAAATAATCAGATATTTTGTTTTTCTTATTTTGTCCAGGGTGAGTATTTGATATCCACGTAGAAAAAATAAGATAATGCATTTCATTCTGATATCTTAATTTGATAGTTTCTAATCTTTCAAACTTTGTATTGATAAGATTTATGTTTCATAACCGACGTTGACAAATAACTTATCATTCAAGGTTTGGATCAATAAAATTCCAAAAATTATTATATATAGGGTTAAAATAAATAAATATATATATATATATATATATATATATATATTAGTTGAGAGCTGTTAAAATGGACTAGGCCTGTTGGGCAAGCCTGCCCGCTCCACCAAATTGAAGGATTGAGTTGAATAATTTTGAGCCCTTAAAAAGGTGGGTCAAAGTGGGTTTGTCAGCGGTGGGTTGACCCGCCTTTATTTTTTAATATTTTTTAAATAATTTTCATTGAAAATATATATTATAAATGATTAACAGTGATGATAATTTTTACCTGGTGCATGTAATGATTTATCGAATATTGATATACGTAATTTATTTATATCTCTTATACATTCTGATAAAAAAAATTCTTTTCATATATTATATGTAATTAAATGTATTTATATCTTAGTAAATGTGTATATATATGTTACATATATACTTATTTTCCTTTTCAAAAATTAAAAAAATAATAAAAAGTTCAAAAAAAATTGGTGGGTTGGTCTGTCTAACTCGCGGCCGACTGGTGAGTTGCGTTTGGTTGAGATTTTGAGGCCACCACAAGAAATGTTTGCCCCATCCCGTCCCAAAAAATGGTGGGTGGTGGTGGATTGTGGATCAACCCTCCTCGCTGACCCTTGTTGATAGCTCTATATATATAGACACACATATGCTGTGATCCATATTATAATAGAGTACTAACAAAATTCTAACTAAATTAGACATATAGATATATAGAGAATTTAATTTCATTTAAATTAAATTATATAAGAATAATGAATAGAAATTTAAAAAAAGTCGAACTTTTATTACTGTAATAATAATAGATATAGATGTATGTTGGTATGTAAATGTCTTAAAAGGACACTCTGAATTTGTAGTGTGCATCATTTTCAGCATCTTAATATCTTTAGAGAAAAGCCGCCAAGTCTTACTATTCCATCATTATTTCTTCTATCCTATTTAACATAATTATGCTTCTCTAAATCATCATCACTATCTTTCAAATTGGAGAGTGAGAAAACAGCAAAATGGAGGTTCCAAATTCAGTAGCTGTGTTTCTGCTCATCTGCTTTCTTTTAGCTCACATTCTTGTTCATCATGCTTCTGCTTCTGCTTCTGCTTCACCTCAAAAAAGATCAACATACATTATCCACATGGACAAAGCCTCCATTCCCAAGCCATTTTCCACTCACCATAACTGGTATTCTTCCCTTCTCAATTCCGCTAATTCAGTGGCTCACCCTTCACTCGACGCCCATAAATCGGGCCCGAAGCATATCTACACATACGACCACGCCTTCCATGGCTTCAGCGCTGTCATGTCTGCAGACGAGCTCGAGGCCTTAAAGAAGTCTCCAGGCTTCGTCTATGCCTACACTGACCAAACTGTCACACCAGACACCACCCACTCTTACAAATTCCTTTCTCTCAACTCCGCCACCGGGATATGGCCAGCTTCTCACTACGGCAAAGACGTCATCATCGGCATCATTGACACCGGAATCTGGCCGGAAAATCCCAGCTTCAACGACGACGGAATGACTGAAGTTCCATCGTCGTGGAAAGGGATTTGTCAACAGAGCCAGGACTTCAATTCCTCCGTTTGCAACAAGAAGCTGATCGGAGCCAGATATTTCAACGAAGGAGCTCGAGCAGCTGATCCTACCAGGGAGATACCAAACACTGTAAGGGACGTGGATGGTCATGGCTGCCACGTGGCGTCCATTGCAGCCGGAAACTTCGTCGATAATGTCTCCTTCTTCGGCTACGCCCCCGGCACTGCCAGAGGCGTGGCCCCGCGAGCCAGGCTGTCGGTTTACAAGACACTCTTTGGCAGCTACGAATCTGACACGCTGGCAGGCATTGACCAGGCCGTGGCTGATGGAGTCCACATAATATCCATTTCTATAACTTTTCGCAGAGCTGATCTGTTTGCGAATCCAATAGCCACAGCTACCTTCGGCGCCAGGCAGAAGGGTGTGATCGTCTGTATGTCGGCAGGAAATCGGGGCCCCAGTATAGCCACGCTACGAGCAGGGATCCCATGGGCTATCGTGGTGGCTTCAGGAACCATGGATCGGTCGTTTGGAGGGACCATAACTCTTGGCAATGGAAAAGCCATTAGAGGATTCACTATGTTTCCATCACGAGCTGCTGCAAGAAACCTGCCTTTGGTTTACAACCAGACATTGTCTGCTTGCAACTCAGCTGAGTTGCTGAGAGAAGCTCCAAGCTCCAGCATCATCATCTGCAACATTACAGATGAAGCAACAGATATGTTCGACTTGATGAACTATCTAAACGACGCCAACGTGGCAGCAGCTATTATCATTTCAGAGGATGCCGGCATACTCACATCAACACAGTTTCGTCGACCAGGAGCTGTAATAACCCCAGAACAAGCAGTTGAAGTTGTCAATTACGCAACGAATAACAACAGGCCAACAGCGAGCATAGATTTCCAGCAAACATTTGTCGGGGAGGGGACAAGAGCTGCTCCGGCTCTGGCCGGGTCGTCATCAAGAGGCCCTGGCCAGAGCTACGACCGGATCTTGAAGCCCGATATAATGGCGCCAGGCGTGTTGATTCTAGCAGCCTATAGTCCTCAGGCATTAGGGCCAAGAATCGGAGACATATTTCTATCGAGTGATTACTCGCTGCTATCAGGCACATCAATGGCCTGCCCTCATATAGCTGGAGTGGCTGCACTTCTCAAAGGTGCGCACCCTGATTGGAGCCCTTCAGCCATCCAATCTGCGATGATGACGACAGCTAATCATCTCGACAATACCAAACAGCCCATCATGGATACGGCGTTCAACAGAGTAGCCACGCCTCTGGGCATAGGGTCGGGCCACGTGGACCCCAATCGGATTCCACCCCTCAAGACTTTGTCAATCTCGTTTGTTCCATGAACTTCACTCGTGAAGAAACTCAGACCATCACAAGATTGAGCTACAATTGCTCCAACCCATCCTCGGACCTGAATTACCCCTCCTTCATGGCTGCTTTTACCTTCGAGCAAAGAGGAATGACATTTACACAAAGATTCAAGAGGACAGTGACGAACGTGGGAACGGGGGCAGCCACATATAGAGTAAAGTTGGAGAAACCAGGGAACACAACAGTGAGCATTAGACCACAGACATTAGTGTTTGGAAAGAAATACGAGAAACAGAGCTATGTCTTAACCATTCGTTACAATGCCGACATTGATTTGGGTCCCAGATATGGATCACTTACATGGATTGAGAAGAGTGGCAAGTACATTGTTAGAAGTCCGATTGTGGTCTCTCCGGGGGCTGACAATTATGGCTAGTTTATATTTACGAAATAAGCTTCATCTATTACATGAAACATAGACATGATTGTACGTAAGTCGTTCGAGAGAAAATCATGTGATATCAATGACAGATGTATTAATGCATTCATGGTGGAAGGCAACAAAGTCTATATTTATAAACGAACAAAAAGTTAAAAGATTATCCCTTAATGGAGATAATATGTTAGTATTCTAAATAGAATGATATGAATTCATAAAGCATGATGAATACTATGTAAAAGGATTGATGGGCCGGGGGAGTACCTGGTACACTCTGTACACTACACTATATCTTTATGCACTTATAATTTCATATTATATTTTATAATGTAAACTTTACAATTCACTAGTAGTGCACCAGCGCGATGCGCGCCTTATTATATAATCTAATAATTTTTATTGTTGATGCTATAGTGTAATTTATATTGTATCTAAAATGTTAAATCTTTTTTTAATATTTTTTGTAATCTATACTATTATAATGTTAAATGGTTTTTGTTTTTGTTTTTTTTTGAATGCAATTTTCTAACCTTCATTTGATGCTAGTTCATCCTAATTAAATAAGAGTTATTATATATACATTGCTTATATACAATAACTTTCATCTCAATTTTTCTTCTTATTTTCATCACCAACTTTTTTTCTTCTTTTGATATTTCTAATTAACCTCCATTTTATCTAATTCATTCTCATTAAGTGAGTAGGTATATATACATACATTGCTTAAATGCGAAAATGATTTTCACCTCAAATTTTCATCTTATTTCCATAACTAATTTTCTTCTTTTGATATTTCAAGCTCCATTATTTTTCTTTTTGTTTTGATATTTTAAACTTCCATTTCAATAAGCTAGTTCATCCTCATTTAGTGAGACTTCCATCTCCATTTATGCATTGCTTATGTAGAGGTAGGACAATGGCTTGTAGATGAAGTCTAATTCTAATGGCTTGATATTGAAGTTTGATTCAAAATTATTAAATTAATTTAGAAAATCAAAATGAAATTTAAAAATATTACTCAAATTGTCCAATAATTTTTAGGAACTTGTCCAATAAGATACTCAAAAGTTTTTTTTTTTTTTTTTAGTATGCTTTTTCCCCTTTATCCTATTGGCTAATAGTTTTGCAATTGAACGACAATTGGTAAATAATCACCAACTATTGTCATTTTAGATATAGTATAGAAATGAATTTACATAATTACGTTTTTCATATTCTTTTATGTATATTGTAATATTAAAAAAATATTGAATGCCTATACTTTCTTCTTACATTACACATTATGTAGTGTATACTTCTAACATAAAATACTTTCGTTTAACTTCTAACTTCATAAAACTTTTACATATTTATATTATCTTAAATATTTATGTTTAAGTACATGAATTTCAAATATTCTATTAAATATTTTATCACAAAATATATATTAAAATAAAAAAGATGCTTTAAAAAGAAGACAAGTGAGTATGTTAATATCAAACAAATTTTCTACAATAAATTATATTATATAGATTTTATTGACTTTATAAACTTTTAACTTAAGGGATCTTTTATAATTTATAATTATTTAAACAAAAATTTAATAGTATGTGTAATATAAATACGTAAAAAAGATAAATTTTCTCTCTCTTTCATTATAATGTATTATTAATCAAAAATTATATATATTTTCCTTTTATTTTTTTATTATAATATTTGATAGCTTATTAAGAAAGTCATGTAATTTAAAATTATTAAATTAATTTAGAATATTAAAATGAAATATTGAAAAATTAAAAGAAAAATAAATTATTTTACACATCATCAAATTGATGTGACATTTTTGAAAGGGAAAGTGACAAATTAATAATTTTCTCCAACTTGCTTGTTTTTAGTATAATATAAATTATATTTTTCTATTTGAAACTACCCTAGAACAAATCTTTGTCACAAATGCAAAACATAACAATGGAGTTTAGATCTGGACTGGTTAGACAACAAAGAAATTGTTTGTAAAGTTCAAATGACAAACTATTATAAAAAATAAAGAAGGATAAATTGCATTGTCGTTTTATGACATAAATAGAGAGATATATGGGTCATAATCTCTATAGTTGGACAGCTCACTGATGTCCAAATTCAGTGTCCACACTAATTCATGGACCAAGGAGGCTACTCGAATTTGAGTTTTTTAATTGTTGGGGAAAATACTCCTATATCAAATATCAAAATTACAAACTTAATGTCTTAGTAACAAATATTGCTAAATTTTGTAGTAGTATGGGGAGAAATTCTTTGAAATAATATAGGTTCAAATCTCATATGAACAGATTTTCGCAAAAATATTTTGAAGGTTTATTGATTTTTAAAGTTCAGTAAAATAAATCATACTATTTAATCAACGAGAATCATACTATTTAAAGCCTACAAAACTCTCAAAACTTCGAAGTCACTTAACCTATATTTAGATAGAATTATTTGATATCTGAAATTAAATTAAATGAATGAATTTTACACCCATTCAAATTTAAGTGGGTCTTTTAAAATATTATTAATATAGAATTTGAGGAAACACCCTAAAACCTCTATAACTCTGTGTTCATATATGACTTATTTGCTATTCAATTCTTATTTTACTTGTGAGTGAGTAACTTTGTTCATGCATGCATACAAAAATGCAGTAACTAAAATCATTAACTAAGTTCATGTAACTATACCAACTAAGTTTAATTAAGTTGCATTTTTTTATTTAATTAAGTGCATTATATTTTATTTTTTGAAAATTCGTATGGGCCTCTTATTGTAATGAGTTAAAGAAAACTTTAAAATAGGCAAGTTGTCAGGTGAGAATTGGTCCACTACCCTTTAATTTGTCTTTGTACTTAGCATGACTCATGATGCTATCAATCTGTCTTGCTAAATATCTTTTCCCATATTCCTTGCTTTACCCTTTTTTTAATGTTGTTATTATTATACACAATTGCTCGTATAATAACAAAAAAGAAGGTAAAATATACATAGAGAATCCATTAAACTAGAATGACAGAGTTCATAATTTCAAGATCAAACAAGTTAAAAAGAATATGACCAGTATGAGAAGTAATGAACCAAATAATACCCAAATATTAGACAGATGAAACATAAACATCATTTGTATAAAACAGTCTTGGATCTGTTCTTATTTTTCAAATCTTTGTATAAATGCTGATTCAAAAAGAAATCTTTCTGTAAATGCACCTTAACGAGATCAAGACTTCTTATTTAATAATTATAGTAGATCCAATCAGAAACAGACAACATGCATTATTTGACTGCGTTGCACACACAAAGTACAATAAATTAGGAAAGAAGAGAGAAAAGGCCGCCAAGCCTTACTACTCTATATCACCAATTTTATATTGTCAATGATTCAATTTGGATAAAATTATACGAAATTTAGAATTTAAAGTACATGTATCTCGAGTGAATTTGCAATCCACCCATATTGGTCAAATATTAGTTCAACCTGTCATTAATTTAATACTAGAAATTTCAAACCCCTCAATTCAATTGGGTCCTGACAGTGCTTCTCTAAATTCCAAAATAATAATTAAACCATATTTGGGTTGGATTGAAGAAATGATAATCTGTCCCTTGCATTATTGCAACTTGTGCAAACCAACCACACCTCTCAAAAATCTGTCTTAGATTCAATAGTAGCTGCTAAAAAGTGGGAAAGACAATTCTCTCTTGCTTTAATCAACAATGTTATCTTATATATGACACTCTAGTGCTCCACTAAACTAGGCAAATGGATCTTCCTAATTCATTTGCTCTGTTTCTCCTCTCTTGGTTGCTTTTCCTTCACAATATTCAGCATGCTTTTGCAGAAAAGAGAAGTGTATATATCGTCCATATGGACAAACCCTCCATGCCTAAAGCATTCTCCACTCACCATTACTGGTATTCTTCCATTCTTAAATCTGCAAAGTCAGCAGCTCAAACATCCGACAAGTCCGAGGCAAGGCTTATCTATACTTACGACAATGCCCTCCATGGATTCAGTGCATTGATGTCTAGGGATGAATTGGCAGCTTTAAAGAAGTCCCCGGGATTCATTTCTGCCTACGCCGACAACAATGTAGTCACACTAGACACCACGCATACCTATAAATTTCTTTCCCTCAACACCGCTACTGGGCTGTGGCCGGCGTCTCAGTACGGCAAAGATGTCATCATCGGCGTCATGGACACCGGAATTTGGCCGGAGAGTCCAAGCTTTAGGGATGATGGAATGACTAATATCCCTTCAAGGTGGAGGGGAAGTTGCCAAGGAGGGGAAGGATTCAATTCATCACTATGCAACAAGAAACTCATTGGAGTCCGATATTTCAGTGAAGGTGCTCAAGCATCCAACCCAGATGCTTCGATAGCTCCGGATTCAGCCAGGGATGTGAAGGACATGGAACACACGTGGCATCTACAGCTGCTGGAAACTACGTGGAAGGTGCTTCTTTCTTTGGATATGCCCCTGGAACTGCGAGAGGTGTTGCCCCACGTGCTAGGCTGGCAATCTATAAGGTCTTGGGTCTTGAAAGCTCTGAATCTGATATACTGGCTGGCATCGATCAAGCTGTGGCTGATGGAGTCGATATAATTTCAATTTCTTTGAGTATCCGCAGCGATACTCTGTATGAAAACTCTCTTGCAATAGCTAGCTTTGGAGCAAGGGAGAAAGGAATCGTTGTTTGTTTCTCTGCAGGAAACCGTGGCCCCTCTGTTAGAACTATACGATCAGGAATCCCTTGGGGTATAGTAGTTGCATCCGGGACGGTTGATCGGTGGTTTGCAGGCACTTTAACTCTTGGCAATGGAAAAACCATCACAGGATGGACCACATTTCCTGGGAGAGCCTTAGTCAGAAACTTGCAACTCGTTTACAATGAAACCGCCTCTCGTTGCAGCCGAACCGACGTGCCGGAATCCCCTTCTAACAGCATCATTATATGCAATGTAACCGACGAAGTCTATGGTCTAGATTCGTTGATGAACCATCTACCTGACTCTAATGTCGCAGCAGCTGTCATAATATCTGAAGATCCAAGAAATTTTCGATTCACTGATTTTCCTTTCCCCGGAGTCGTAATCACATCGAAGGAAGCAGAAGGCGTGATCAATTACGCATCAAATAGTGCTACACCAACAGCAACCATCGATTTCCAACAAACGATTCTAGGGACAGGGCCAAGAGCTGCTCCTGCCCTGTCAGATGACTCATCAAGAGGTCCTGGAATAACCTACGAAGGAATCTTGAAGCCAGACATAATGGCACCAGGAGTTTCCATTTTAGCCGCCTACAATCCTCACGTTAGAGGACCAGTAATTGGTCGAAACATAATCCTCACCAGTGACTACACTCTATTATCAGGGACATCAATGGCGTGCCCACATATTTCTGGAGTTGCTGCACTTCTCAAAGCCGCACACCCTGATTGGAGCCCTGCAGCCATTCAATCCGCCATCATGACAACTGCCAACCATCTCGATAACACAAAGCAACCAATCAGGGAACAAGATAATTCACTTGCCATACCTCTAGGCATTGGATCAGGAATGGTTGATCCAAACCGCGCGCTTGATCCAGGCCTCATTTACGACTCAACTGTACAAGACTTGGTGAATCTAGTCTGCTCCATGAACTTCACTCGGGAACAAACTCAGACCATCATAAGATCAACCTACAATTGCTCAAAACCATCATCCGACCTCAACTATCCATCTTTTGTCGCACTCATTAGAGACGCAGAAGCAGGAAGGATGCTAACTCGGAGATTCAGAAGAACAGTGACGAACGTAGGAGATGGTGCAGCCACATATACGGTTAAAATGGAAGTACCAGTAAATACCACAGCCACAGTTAAGCCACAAACTTTAGTGTTTCGAAGGAAATATGAAAAGAAGAGCTACACTCTCACAATGCGTTATAAGGGTGATATTGAGACTCAACATAGACCCGGTTCAGTCACTTGGACCGACCAAACCGGCAAGTATAGGGTGAGAAGTCCCATCATGGTCTCTGCTGCAGCTGATAACTTCGAGTAGTATTCATCAAATTTCCTTTGTGTTCAAATATTTGTATCAAATAATGATCGACACTGTTAAATGTTTCAAGATTTTCCAGTTTCTGCAATTTTATCACTTTAATTTTGATCGTTCTTTCGTATATCATTCTAAAGAAATCATCATCTACATAATCAATTATTTTTAGGGCAGTATATTTCAAAATACCAAAGCATTTACAAGAAAAATAGGGGAAAATAGAGGGAGAAAGGATCGTAATTTGAAGAATGAAATATATCTAACCTTGAATCTTTTTCTGCCACCAACGAATCGGCCATGGATGACAACACATCCGACAACCACCATTGCCGCCTCTCTCTCAGCTGCAATTATCCAAAACAGCCCCTTTCACACGTGGAAGAAGCCTAATTGAATCCAAAATTTCAGCTATACCAATCAGTTCTTCTCGCTCGTAATCGTCGAACCAGTTCTATTTTCGAAACTTGTTGAAAATCCCCCAGACAAGCAGTCTCCCCCTTTTACTTCACTTCATGTTACTTTTCTATTTTACATTAAGTCTCGTAGTCTCGTGTATCAAATGACATTATCAATTAATATATGATGTATCAAATATTATGTAATATAAGATGTAATGGAACTCTTGTGCAATAATTTCAATAAATTTATTAAGTTGAGATAAGAGCATGTATTCGCTTGTTAGAATAAATTCAAACTTTTCATTTCTTCAACAATTTTACAGAGGAGTGGCACTTGGGGTATGGTGCCCCAAATTAATCATCATATGAGTGTTAAATATATACTCTACAGGTATCATGTATATACTCTTCAACTATCATATGAATACTGTTATATACATATGATACTTGTAGGGTGTATTATAACATCAGGAAACATAACACCTATAGAGTATATATATAACACCTAAAGAGCATATATATAACATCTAGATCTGTGCCCCTATATGCCCAGGAATATATAAGTTTTTGCCATTTTATAGTATATGTTTGGATTGGACATGATCAATTCAAATTTTTGATGAGTTAAAGTTCAATCTATATTTGGACGAGGATTTTAAAATCATGCAATACATCATATTTTTCTACTTTTTCAACAATTTATAATGAAAACATTTACCTTTTCTACTAGTCCGAAAAGATCACATCTACTTTTCAAACAATTTCCAATATGAAGTGACATCTAAACTATAATTCAACCCCACGGAATCCCAAAGTCATTTACAAATTCCTTCCAAATTTCAGATCTAAATTTGCAAGACACCTTAATTTAAAAAGAAACACAGCCTTATAATGTGGAAATACCCCCATTATACCACCACCATTATATTTTTTTTTGCCGAAAATACTATTCTCAACACTATATTTATACTCAAAATACCATAAAGTTAGAAAAGGTGTCCAAAATACCACAAAATCTACATCAACTTGGGTGATAAAACCGGCAAAACTGACACAAAATAAGACCCACACAATTCACAAGCATTTCAGGTGAGGTAACAATGCAGTCACATGATAACCATATATTTAGGTGGAAAATTATCGTGATTTTCACATAAATACATCATATAACTCATATTTTCAAAGACGATTCACAAAAAGATCACACTAAATACGATCTATTGAACTAAAATTTTCGTGGAGCTCTATCAAACTAAAATTCCCGTGGAACTCATGAATTTTCGTTGAATGTTGAATCAAACATTTTCATACATGGGAGAATCTTGAATTTTCGTATAACCTTAAATACCAAACATCTTCGTGGATGGAAGAATGAGAGCCTAATTTTTAACAGAACACTAATAATCACATTTTCGTGGAACGAAGTGTCTTGAATTTTCATAAGACATATAACTGGATAATTTCCGTGTAAGGAAGATCAAACTCTAAATCTAATAGAATCCCCCAAATCTAAAAATACACAAAAAAAAAAAAACCTGCTAGATTATTATAGGATACATTTGATTAAAGAAATGAGCTGAAGCTCTGGGGTAACTGGAGAGGGATCCTCCAACTCTACCTCCGGCCTCTAAGAGGAGACCTTGGGGGCAAGTCCTCAAGCACCCTCGGATTTGAGGTGAGGAAGGAATGCTAGAAGATCAAATCTTCTGAGAAAGCTTTGTTTGGCAAGCATTGAGCGTAAAGAGTGACTCTTCGTGATTCGAGGTGTGCTTAGTTGATTATTTACAGAGAATGTGCTTCGAGGAAAGAATGGAGAAAATAGTTTTCAACAATCTGGTGCCATGATGTTTTAAGACTAAACGAGAGAGAGGATATATGAATGAATATAAGAGTAAGGAGTGCATGTATATATAGAGTTTGAGAGACTCCCTGTTTTGAGTGATCTTGTGAGATCCTACGGTTGGGGTTAGATCTTTAAAAGATCTCATTAACTGCTCCACCGGTTTCCAATAAAGTTGTTGGCAGTTTCCACAACTTTATTTATTTTCTCCTCTGCATGAGGTGATTGCTTGAGTGTTTGGTCAACACTTGATTCTCAGCCCTTAGATTTTCTTGATCGCATGGCTGATATTCAAGGGTTCTGAAAAAGGTGGTTCGCTTTTCATGCACGCACGTTACCGATTGCCTTGGTAACCGCTGAGTTTGGTGAGATGTAAGTCACCAGTGACCTCATTTCCAGTGACTTGAAGACAAGTACTCTAAAGTCTAGTGACCTAGTATCCAGTAGCTCGGTGTCTAGCGTCCTGGTTTGCAGCGACCTGATGTTCAGCAACCTAGTATCCATCTATCTGGTATCTAGCGTCCTGATTTTCAGCGTCCTGTTATCCAGCGACCTAGTGTTCAGCAATCTGGTGTCTAGCATCCTGTATTCAGAGCTTTGTCATATCATCAAGGGTTCCCCTGAATTCAATTGCCTATTGTCTGAGGGTGAGTTGACCTTCTTTTGAGTTTTCAGATTGATGTAGCAATCACATCTTTCTTTGGTTGATTATGGGTTGTTCTGTTGACGATTCCTGCAGAACGAATATCCTTACATACACTACAAGAAAAATGCAGAAAGACAACACAGTAAAGACAACACTATCTGTTGTCTTACTGAAATTTACAATCGTTTTTACAAAAAGCGTTGTCTTTCTATGTTGAATTGCGCTAAAAGACAACGCAAGTTCGCAGAAAGACAACACTTTTGATAAGGAGTTGTCTTTCAGCATACTTTTGCGCTGATAGACAACACTTGTTTGCAACGCTTTGGAGGGGCGTTGTCTTTCAGCGCATTTTTTGCTCTGATAGACAACGTTTTTTGCAACGCTTTATATGTGAGTTGTAATTTCAGTGCATTTTTCGCTAATAGACAACGCCTTTGCAACTCTTTTTGGGTGCGTTATCTTTTCTCAGTATTTTTTCGCTTAGAGTATTCAAATCCCCAATTCGATTTGAGAGAAACAAAACCCTAGTCCGCCGATTTACAGACCCACCGTCGCACCACGCCCGTCGCTCATCGTCGTCACTCCCCGACGTTGCTCTGCTATCCCTTCCCGCCGTCTCCTTCACCATATCTCTGTCATTTTCGTACCGTCTCTCTCCCTCTGCTTCTCTCTCTGTCTCTTTTCCATCGCCAAGATCGCGAGTCCAAGAGTCTCACTGAGTCAAGCCGGCACGGTGCTCGCCCGGCGCTATATGCGACGGCCGCCGCTGCCAGCAGCGATGGTGATTCTCTGTCTCTGGTACCGCTGGCTTCCAGCGGTGAATGTGGTACGACTGGCTGTGATTGGACGGAAAGCAAAAGGGGTTGGGTTTCACGCCGCGACTCTACTGCGCCCATTTCTTCAGTCAACACTGTTATCGGTGACTCTGGAATTTAGGGCCTGAGCTCTAACATATCTGGAAAATATTATGAAGAATGTGAGTTTAAAATTGTTTAGTTTGATTTTTTTGTGGTTTAGTTTGATTCCTCGTGGTGGATAACATGATATTATATTTCTGCAAGACTTTCGAACTAATAGATTGTAACATTAGCTTTGGCGCAGAGAAGTTCAGGTTTAGTGATGAGTTCATGGAAATGAGGCGTCAAGCTCTGGATGTGTTTGTCAACCGTATAGCTTCATATCATGAGCTTCAACAAAGTGAAGATCTAAGAATATTTTTGCAGGCTGATGAGCAGGTAATTCAATAATCTTTTCGTGGTATATTTTCAAGAAATGAGGAGCCCATACATTAGATGGATGAAGTCACGAGGAAAATGTGTGTGAGCTATGAGCATGAATTTACATAGAATAAGATTTAAGTTTAATTTTGCTACCAGCCGATTAATGTCGCAGTATTTGGATTTAAAAAGCCTATTCCCTTTGAGGAAATTGGGGATATTATAGTGCTCAATGTATTGGAACTAAAAATCTTGGTGGTTTTAGAGTTTCCATACTGCTAATTTGATTGATGTTATGCCAAGGGCAGTTAGGATTTGATTTTAAAGGTTGCTACTTCCAGCCAATTCTTTTACCTATTACTTGCACATTCATAGTTATCTGTCTTAGCTAGTTGTATTTACCTCCAAAAGTGTAAATCAGTTGAGAAGGGGAATCAATTAACATTTTAACGAAATGACCATGATCATTAACTTCCATGCTCTGGCTGCAAGATATCTCGATTGACCATGTGTCACAAATTTGAAAAATAAAGGCTTTACTTTTGTTTAACTTTTCCCTTTTTGCTACAGACAATGGAAAGAGCAAGATCCCAGGAAATAGGTATCTTCAAGAAGAAGCCAGCAGACTTGATGCAACTTTTCAAGGTATCATGCCTCTGCAGGATTTGACACTAAAGTGAGTGATGTTGTTCTTGGAAAGGAGAAACCAATTGAAGAATCAAATCAGGAATATGAGAATTTGAAGAACTATGTTTTTCAGCTCGAAGATCACCTTGCTGAAGCCCAAAAGCATGCTTACCATCTTGCAAAGAGACACAGAGGTATATGCGAATGTTGAATGCTTTTTCTTCAATGCACCTTAAGTACACTAGGGCCGATATTGATGAAGTGTGTATTGAATGGGCTAATAGTGTTCAAGAACATATAAATGGGTAGATCAGGGTGATGGTTAGTTTCTATATTGCAATGTTGTTTATTTTATTTTTTAATTTATATACAAATTTGAAGTTATGTCTATATGCTAACATTTTTCATACATTTGACAAATTGGTGAAATAGAAGTTAATTGTGAAGGTCGTGATGTTGATTTCATGAAGGTCGTGATGCTGTTTTCTTGAAGGTCGTGATGATGTTTTTGTGAACGTGTTATTTTGATCGAAACGATTGAATCTAACTCTTGACATATTTTTAAGAGTTTTTTAAACGTAAAATGTTATGATTGGAAAGTGTTAGGACTAGATATATTGTTGGGAGGATTTGTGAACGTTAACATCGATACTTATATAGTGAAATACATTCTTTTAATGCATTTTATTTTTATATAATTATTAATGATTAATTATTATAGGATTTAAAATATATAAAATAATTTACAAAAAAATTATTATTCAAACAACGCTTAAAAAGCGTTGCACAAAAATGGCCGAAAGTTATAAAAGACAACACTTTAAAAGCGTTGCATAAATGTTGCAAAATACAATACATGCAACGCTTTTACGCAACGCTTATTGTGAGTTGTTGTATATGACAAAGACAACGCACTTTGTGCGTTGTCTTTCAGCACCCCTCTTTTACAACACTGGATACAATAACCCTTTGTTTCTGGGAAAGACAACGCACAAAGTGTGTTGTCTTTCAGCGTTTTTCTTGTAGTGATAGGTACCTATATGAGTATAGGTCCTTATGGGTTAGTTTTCTTTTTAGGAATTCAAACTTTCCTTACAACAAATAGTTGTTGTAGAGACAGTTTGCTTCCTTCAAGATTTTTGTTAGAAAGCAAAAAGACGGTGTGTGCAGGTGTTTACTTACTGTATCTCTTTAGAATATGAACTCCTTTAGGTATAGAAAAGATAATGTGAGATGCCAGTAAGGTGGACAAATTTCTTTCCTTTTATGAGTTGATGTTCTGTTTGGTCTCCTCAGGGAATGTCAGGTTGTTGCAGACATATTACAACATACCCATATCCTTTGGGTTTCTTCAAGGATTTAACTCATTTCCTTGCTGAGTTACCTTGATTGGTACTAGAAGTTCCCAATTACTTTATGATTATCTCTTTTAAGATGTAGGGTCGCTTTCAGAACAACCTTAGGTACTTCTGAGGTTTCTGTATGAGTAGGTGAAACATCCTCTTTGGAATTTAATGTACAGGCTTCCCTTTCTCATTTTCAAATCAAGTGACCAAAATTTTCAAGCATGTTATCTTCAGTCCTCTGAAGATTCCTTCATTTGGCTTTCTTGGTCGTTGGTTCTCATGTGATCACTTGAGTTTTTTAACAAGATAAAGATAAGCGAGACCAAAAACATAAGAGCAAATTAGAACGAGGTACCTGGTCATTGTTATTTCTTTCTTTGAGAGTTGATTTAAAGAGTAGATCCTCTTTCATCACTTGCTTCCTTCTAGAGGATGGAGTGAGCTTCTCTTCCTACACTCCTTCGCTTGATTTCTTCGGCATCTCCTTCAAGGTTACTTGCCTGCTCATCGTTGTTGTCTGGTGATTCCAGAATCATCTATGCTCCCAGCTTTGCTTTGTGCTAGCTTCATTTTCTTTCTCAGCATCCTGCTCCACTTGTTGGTCTACTCTTCATTTCCTAAAAGTTTGCTCCTTGTGCACAGCTTTCTGCCTAGTAGTCTGTTCTTTGAGCATAGCTTGCTGTTCATCAGCTTCCTGCTCCTGAGTAGTTTTTCTTCATAACTCAGCCAGTTCTTCAAGTGTCTTCATGGCTGCTTGTTGTCTTCACATCATTTACACTTTTACAAGAGGGACTTATGATGTTTCAGATCATGTGTCTATGATGTGAGGGAGGGAGGAGGGAGAGAGAGAGAGAGAGAGAGAGAGAGAGAGAGAGAGAGAGAGAAGATATTTATCAATGATTGGATCTGGATAGATCGATTAGATCTTACATATCATCCAACTTGCTCTGATACCACTTGTTGGTATCAGATAACATTTGTTGGATGTTTTATCCATCCTGCTCTGATACCATATGTTGGTCCCAAGTGGCAGTAGGCTTGGGGGGGGGGGGGGTGAATAAGCCACTTAATTTCAAACTTTTCTTTTCTTTCCAAGGCTTGGGTTGAGAGGCAGTAACCTTTTGGGAGGTTACTGATCAGAGTTGTATTGCGGAAGCTTCCTCTCATGTAAAGACCAAATATGGAAGACATACATCTTATCATAATATATGCAGATAAAGCAGTAAGCACATATAGACACATGGATATACAGAGGTTCGAAGGTGGAGTAATCCTTCTACATCCTCTCTGCCTCTTCTTAAGAGCGAACATTTGTTAAATCTTGTTTGTTTATATAGCCCTATCTATTACAACATAGATTTAACAAGTAAGTAGCAAGCCTACACATAGCTGCTCACAGCTGCTTGCCTACTCTCCTAAATGACCCACACAGGATTCTACCCAACCCACTCAGGGTCCTCACTTTCTTCTTCAGAAACTGGACAGCTTAGCAGGACTTTGTTCCTCGCACTAAGAACTCCTAGACAGTCCTTAAAAGGTTTGTCTTCTCCTTCTTCAACTAGATGCAGCAAGCTTAGGCTTCTTTTGCAGGTTGAACTGTTGTTGCTTGCTGCCTGGATTGTTTGACTGAGTGTGCGTTTCTGGGCATAGAGTGTTTGAGCTTTCTTCTATCTTTTTATCTTTTGTACACTCTTTTCTTCTTCTTTTCTGTATGCCCTTCCCCATTTTCTGAACTTTCTCTACTGAGCTCTCTCTTGCGCTCTTCTCTTCTTTCTGGTGTGCTTTTCTCTTTTGAGCTCTCTCTCGTGCTCTTCTCTCTTCGAGCTTATCTTCACGCTGTTTTGTGCTCGCTTCTTCTCTGTCACACTTCTCAGTCTTCAGTCTTCTTCTATTTATAGATTAGGAAATCTGCCCATTGAAGGTAGGTAGACTTCCATCATTAAACGCGCTGCACTCCTTTTGATACACGCCAGCCTTTTGCTTTCCACGTGTCTTCTTCTGATTGGTTCATTTCCTCTTCTCTCTACCGGTAACTTTTGACTTCCTTCCCATGCTTGCTCTGTAGCTCTCTTCCTAGCCTTGCTCTTAGGTGGCTTGAGGCTTCTGTAGCTTGCTCCTTTGCAGTCTGCTTCAGCATGATCTCTTCCAGGTAGCTTCTTGTCAGGTAGCTTGAGTCTTAGGTAGCTTGCTGCTTCGCAGTATGCCTTACGCATAGTCTTCTTCCAGGTAACTTCTTGTAGTAAGTAGTATCTAATTAGTCTACCAAATTCCTTTCACCATTCTCTTCAGCATCCTTCTTCAGAAGCTTTTCTTTGTCTTATCTTTCTACAATAACCTCGTTGCAGTAACCTTTCCTAAGATTGGTTATGCTTAGAGTGAGGGTTACTTTCTTAAAGTTTTGTCTCATCAAAACATATTTAAATGTTTCCAACATAATCTCAAACAAAACGAAGACAATCAAATACATTATTGATAAAAACATGGGCAAAAACAAAGGAACAACTTTCTGCTATGACAAATCGGATTTGGTAAAAAAGAATGAAATCAAACATCATAAATTCGTAACAAAAACACAAGAAATCAAGGAAAAACATAAACGTGCTCATGTCGTTGCAAACACATCGCATTACCTACCAATCCTCACAACTGTAGAACCTTCGACCTGGGTTGTCTAGCGTTTTCGATGTCTGGAGTTCAGCTTCCTTGCCACAATTACAAAGACGAATCAATGGGGGAGACCCATACGAACATGACTTCGACATTTTCCTGTCCTGGAGACGGATTTTATAAGGTTCTTACTTGGAATTTGTGGTTTTGCCAATTTGGGATTTTCTAGGGTTCTTCGAATCCATTCGGGTCTTTTTTAATTCCCTCCTGTTTTGATTTAGGATTTTAGTTTAATTGTTTGTTTTTTAATTTGCATTTTCAAATCAGGATCTTAATTTTGCTTTTTTTTAATTTTTTTCTGACGTGGCCGATGACGTGACTAGGTTTTTGACCGGAAAAAATTGGGGATTAGGGTTTGGTGCCACATAGTCCGACTGCCACTTCAGAATCCGGCGAAAAAAAGACTCAAATCGAAATAAAAATGAAGTTACGATACTGAAATTGGATTCTCAATACTTGATGGTTCGAAATTTGAAAGGCCTAACTTAGAGGATCAAAAGTGATGTTTTCTCAATTTTTATCTATAAATTATGCCCATTTTCATTAATTCTTATATGCATTGTAAAAAAAATTCTACCCTATTACCACAATTTTTCCAAAATTCTACATTCATATAGTGTAGAAGACACACTCCTCGTTAGTCAATATATTTAATTATAATTGTTACATCTTAAATAATCTGCACTTAATTTTTAAGTATCGATCATATATATTTATAAATATTAAATATGATTTTCAAATATATCTCGTTGTTACTTTTATAATTACTAAAGTGGCATGATCTCATATTTTATATTTATGTGTAACTATATTTTTTGAAATAATAATTTTTCTACTATTTTTCTCCAAACTTCTAATAAGAAATTTGTAATTTATCGTTGCTAAATTAAATCATATAATCCGAAAATAAATATGTTTGTGAATGAATTTTCTTATAGGTTTTAGTAATCTTCTTATTAATATAAAAGTATAGATTTCTTTATCGATCATTTAATGTCAATTTATTCAAGACACTTCTATGCCAAAATACATATTATTTCGGAGATTGAATATGCTATTTCCTAAGAGTAGGTCTTGCCTGCCCCCAGGACACCGTGCCCCCAAACACTTATTGTAATACCTTTAAATAATATGAGTAATACTTTAACATGTAACAAACAATACCTTGAATAATATTTTCACTAAAACATATATATATTTCAATTATACACGTAATACCTTATGAATATGCAACTAATACCTTATGAGTATACCACTAATACCTTCAAGAATATACCACTAATACCTTATGAATACACCAATAATACCTCATGGATATATATCTAATACCAAACTAATAATACATTTGGGGGTACGATGCACCGGGGTACGCAAGTTTTTGCCATTTCCTAAAAGGTTTCAAGAATAGTTTTTCCCATAATTTTATCAATGTTATATTATTTCAACATAATTAAGATACTTGCACTCTATTATATACTTGATTTGTTAAATCTCTTGTTTTATTTTATCATTGTTATTTAATAAATATCAATATACCATTTCTAATGTTAAATATTTTATAAAGTTTTTTAAAATAGGGTTATATGAAAAAAAAAAAAAAACCAAAGTATTGACTTTTTTCAATTTGCAACCAATTGTTTTTGAGTGACACTTATGTGCACCTGGAGCACGGATTCAAGATCCTTGGATCCGTGCCCCAACTCGCTCCGACCCGACCCGACCCGGAGGAATTAATTATATATCTTTTTTTTTAATTTTCAAGCTTCTAGTTGAGAGATCGGACGCAAGCTGAGAGAAGGAATCGCATAAAATCTATTCTTCTTCTTCTGCAAAAACTTTTTTCTCTTCTTTTTTCTTAAACCCTAATTGTGTCTCTTCTTCTTCTTCTTCTTCTCCTTTCTTAAACCCTAATTTTATGTCTCTTTTTCATCATCATCTTCTTCTTCACACCTTCTTCACAACACTGCTTTTTTTTTTTTTTCTTCTTCCTCATCATCTTCTTCTTCATCTTAATGGCGGCAGATTGGGAAGAGGAATTTTATGTTTCATCTCTGTTGTTCTTCTCTCTTCTTTAGGACTTATATATTCAGGATTGTATATTTATGTAATTTGATATGCAACTTTGTTGGTTATTGAATGATGGTATGAAGTTATAGAAATCTGATTGAGTGGAATGAATTTGCAGAAAATTTGGGGAAGAAGTTGATATAATCGCAATTCACAATCTATTATTTATATATACACATCACTGAATCTTGAGAACATACATGTAACACCTAAAGAGTATATATATAACACCTATAGAGTATATATATTACATACATAACTGAATCACATAATATGAAATCTATATATGTGATACTTCAAGACTATACATATAACATCGAAAAAGTGTGTATATATATATATAACACCTATATAGTATATACATATAATATCTATCACTATATATGTGATACTTCAAGAACATACATGTAACACCTAAAGAGTATATATATAACACATATAAAGTATGGGTTAAATGCGCGAAACCCCCTTGTGTTTACAAAATGTTGCGTCGGACCCCCCTGTGATAAGGAAATTGCATGGAGAACACGTGGAAGTTCATAAATTCGACACACGTTCCATTTAATTTAACTGGTATTAACGCCGTTAAATTTTTGCACCTCATTTCTCGTTATGTCCCTGATATAACTTGGGGTTAAAACATAATCTTAACAAACCTTGGGGTTTAACTTATAATTTTAAAAAAAATAGGGATTAAACCCCAATTTTTAAAAAAACTTGGAATTTGCAAAAATATCCCTAGACGATATCAAATTTCCGAACCCAAGACCTTCACCACAACCGCTGCAAACTCGTGTCTTCTCCCCCATTGTAAACCCATTTCTTCTCCCCCATTCAGCCACGGCCGCCACCAACGTTGTCGGTGATGAACCCATCGTCGTCGATGTTGTCGTCGTTCCGCCACCACTGCCCTCTTTTCTCTCTCCCCCTCTTTCCTCTTCTCTCGCCCCCCTCTTCCTCTCTTTTCTTTCCATCGGCTTCCATGGAGATGGGCTTCGGATCTGGATCCTCCGTCGCCGCCCACTCAGTGGTTGTGCAAACATAAATTCTCCATTTTAATCCGTTAATAGAAGCTTAATTAGTTTTTGTTCAATTGATTTTCTTATTTCTTGTTTGTGCAGAATGCAATTTAAAGTTTTAATCTTGGTTACTATAGACTTTTGGATTTTTCCAATTGTAATAATTATTGAAGTTCTGAATGTGATTTGGTTGAAGATGCTAATTCAATTCAATGAAATTTTTTGATGGAAAAAAAAAACGGTGGCAGTGAGATTAAAATTGTTTTCAATTTTTTTCAATTAGAATTGATGAAGAAGATGTAATTATTAAAATTGTAACAATTTTTTAAATATTTTTTCAATTATTAAAATTATTACAATTTTTTTATCAATTTAATTTTCTCAATTATTAATATTAAAAAATAATTGTACTTGGATGATTAAATTTTCATGGGGGTTTTGATGCAATCACAATGATTTAAAATATACAAACATACATAATGTAAAGGGGTTAATTTTGTCTTTTCACAGTCAAATAATGGTCATAAATCAAGAAAATTAGCACTTCAGGCACGTGCAATACACTCCCGTGAAGTCTGACGATTTTGGGTATTTCGCATTGAATTTATGAACTTCCACGTGTTCTCCATGCAATTTCCTTATCACAGGGGGGTCCGACGCAACATTTCGTAAACACAAGGGGGTTTCGCGCATTTAACCCTATAAAGTATATATATAACACCTCCTATCACTATATATATGGAATACCTCAAGAATATACATGTAACACCTAAATAGTGTATATATATATAACACTTATAAAATATATTTATAACACCTCTTATCACTATATATGTAATACCTCAAGAACATACATGTAACATCTAAAGCGTATATATATAACACCTATCACTATATATGTGATACCTCAAGAACGTATATATATAACACCCATTACTGAATCACATAGTATGAAATCTGATGTGCGTGGGCGCACGTGGAGGCGGCCCACTCATCGGGTCGGGTCAGGGGCATGGATCTTGGATCCGTGCCCCAGGTGCATATAAGTTTTATTGATTTTTTTTCTCCGATTGCAACCTAGTCTTTCAAAATTTATCTAGTTCCAAA
Source organism: Scutellaria baicalensis (assembly GCA_005771605.1). Lineage (NCBI taxonomy): Eukaryota > Viridiplantae > Streptophyta > Magnoliopsida > Lamiales > Lamiaceae > Scutellaria > Scutellaria baicalensis. The sequence goes on along the minus strand of CM016728.1, from coordinate 8,157,249 downwards.
TTTTCCGACAAAATAGAGATCACATGAGATGCATATGACTTAATTTTTTTACTTTACAACCTAAACTTTGTTGTTTTTATCTAATTGCAACCTGAACTATGTTTCATGAAACCTAAACAATTAGGTTTCATTATCTATTGTTCTAGCAATTAATTATTAAATACTTAGCTTAGCTATCAATCCAAGTTAATCATCAAAACTTGAAATCATGTCAATCATATAACATTAACAATTTCAATCAAGAGGAAATTACGAAAGCAATTAGAAAATATAGATACACGAGTTCAAACGTCCTTTCAAATCAAAATTAGAGGTTTAGTCTTGCATCCCTGAAATCGAAACAATGAAAACCTACGAAAGATATTATTAACACTAAAATAACAATAATATCAAAGAAATAATAGATGTTATTGATTCGTTCCCGATCCGGTCTTCTTCTTCTCCGATGCAAATTGGAATTTTTCGGTTAGAAATACCTGCAGAACAAAGAACATCGGGGATTTTTTCCGGTGAAGAGACTCCGACGCTCAAGTCAGTGATCCGGAAAAGTTAGTAGTTTTTTTTTTCTTCTAATAATTTTTTTGTGTTTTCTTGTGTGTGTTAAAGAATAAAAGAATAAAGGTTATAAATACTCCCTGAAGGACGTGGCAGTTAGATCTCTCCTAAAAAAGTGGAAAGTGGGCGATTTATCCGCGATCGTGGCGGTTATTTGAATTTAAACTAGTTCGCCTCATATATTCAGGATCAGTTCGTCCTCTTATCCCGAAAGTCTAGTAAGTTCGTGTTTGTTTCCATGTGAGTTACGAACTCTTCTGTTCGTATCCATGTTCTGCTCGCTTCTCCATTCTGTTCGCATCGGTTGGTTTTTATCTTCGAGCCGGTTCGCTTTCCCAAATAATTCGAATGTCATCAGTTCGACCACATTAGTACTCCCCCCTTCAAAGTGTGTGTTTACATGTACTAATGTAGTTCGTATTGCTGCTAAATGTGATGCTTCCTTTAGAAACAACGCGTCCTATCAATCATTCTCACGCGACGCATGCTAGTCAGTTCCCTCATCCCAAGGCACCTTTTCACCTCCATCGTTAGATTAGATCGTATCCAATGGTCGAAAATTCGTGACTTTTCATTTTCCCCCCAAAACTGAAGAGTCGTCCAATTTTTCCCCCCTAAAAACGAAGAGTTGTCTTCTCCCTATATATACTATCTTCTCTTCTCAAGAAAACTCTTCTGCAAAATTACTGTATACTTACACATAAGCAAGAATTTTTCTCCTGCAATTTCTAGGACTTCTCAAACAGGCCAGGTACCATTTTCCTTCCTTCTCCTTTTTCATTTCAATGGCGTCCTCCGATTCTCTAACCCTTCTGAGAGACGAAAGCGAATCAGAGGAAGGGTTTGAGCAATTCCCTCTACGCCCTGTTTCTGAATCTTCAAACCCCAAACCTTCTTCTTCTGGCTGTCAAAACCCTTCCAATCCTCCTAAAAGATCTCACAAAAAAACTGTAGATAATGTTTTTTCTGCAACCAAAACAACCCATACTCGCATCATTCTTTTGAGTTCGCTCATGGTGGGGGGTTATACTGTTGTGATCCCCAGTCCCGATGATCGTCCACATCGAGCCCCTGCTGGTTGTCAGACATGGTTTTTAAAACATGTCACCCTAGGTTTAGTTCCTCCTATCCATCTTTTTTTCCGAGAGATTGGTTCGGCTTTTGGTGTATGTCCAAACCAACTACATCCGAACTCCATTAGTTACATCGTGTCTTTTTACATGGTGTGCAAATGGATGGGCGTCGAACCAACCTCTGATCAATTTCGATCTTGTTTCGTTCTTAAGCACACCAATCATTACCGTTTTTATTTGAGTCCCCGTAGTGGTGGGAAGTGAGCTCAATTTTTATCATCAGGAGATGATAAGATCAGCTCCTGGGAGAAATACTATTTTTTTGTTCATGCGCCAGCGACCAGCCTTTTCGATCTATTCTTTGGGCTGAAACTTCGAACCGGGCTGACCCTGCTCCTCAATGGGATTTTGAGATCGCAGCCTTGGATAGGATCTTCCGGTGGGAGTTGTTCGATATAGTACAGTTGAGTTCTTGTGAGTCGTTATTGTCTTTCTGGGGATTTTATCCGAACAGTCAAGTTCCCCGCAAATTCAATCTAGGTTGCTTGAACTTTTGTCACTATTTCTCTTATCATCTCTATTTCAATTTGTCGAACTGTGTCATACTTATAACTTATTTTTATTGCAGACAAGACGATGAATAAATTCTTCAAATTCGGCCTAAAGACCCCTGGCGCAGAGAAGACTGCTTTCTCTCCTTCTAAAAGAGCAGTAAATGCTAAACAAGCGGCGACCTTCCGTCAGGAAGAGGAGAGACGCCTCACCGAATTAGCCTCTAAAGCCCCCAGTTCGACAGAGGGGGATAGTACTTCTGTTGCATCCCCACCGGCTGCTGCCCAGGCCCCTGATGCTGTTGATCCGGCAGAAGAGGTCAACGAGGAAGCAACTGAAGCCACGACTTCCTTACCACTACAAGAAAACAGGCAAATTCCAACGGAAAAATTCCAACGATATGAAAAACCGTTGGAATTTTTCAAAATTCCAACGGCATTTCCAATGCCATATTTAACCGTTGGAAATTTCCAACGACAATTCCAACGGCAAGTGGAAACCGTTGGAATGAACCGTTGGAAGAGTCATTGGAATTACGATTCCAACGGAAATTCCAACGACAACTTACCGCTGGAAATTTTCAATAAGTTTTCCAACGGAAATTCCAACTACAAGGTACCGTTGGAATTGTTCCAACAAAATTTCCAACGGAAATTCCAACGACAGATTGCCGTTGGATATTTTCCAACAAATATTCCAACGGCTATTCCAATGACAACTCACTATTGGAATTTTTCCAACAATTATTCCGACGGATATTCCAACGAAATTGTGCCGTTGGAATTTTCAACAACTATTCCAATGGAAATTCCAACGGCAACTTGCCGTTGGAATTACCAACAACTATTCCAAAAATTATTTGTGCAAATTTCATGGCTCAACAAAATTAAATTAAATATGCTCTTTAATTGGTTATTTATTATTATTTAATCTACTCATGATAATTAAAAAGGTTCACATAATTAAATTTAAATTACATACTAATTAAATTGAAAATTAATGATAAATAATAATAATTAAATTTATTTATAAATAGCAATTTAAAATTTCTTAATTAGTATTAAAATATTGTGTGATACACGACACTTATGCTAGTAAGAAAAATAAAGGTAACCACAAAGATTAGTAATTAAGAAAATATAATTTTGTAATATAAAGATTATGAATCTCTAATTAGTATTCATCAAAATAGAGGTGACCACAAAGATTATTAATTAGTAATTAAGTAAAAAAGAGAAGATTAGTAATTAGTAATTAAAGAAAAAATAGAAGATTAGTAATTAAGGAAAAAGAGGTGACAACCTAGGCTTAAACCTTAGACCTCTACTATATGTTTGCACCACTTAACCACACAAGAATTATGATAGTTATTGCATATAAATAAATTTATTGTAATATTCTGACTTAGAAAAAACCCTAAGATTGGGATATGTAAAGCGGGAAATGGATCCCCTTTTCACAAAATCAGTCTAGCAGTGAAGAAGCTTTTCGCCGCCGCCGCCTCCACCGCGAGGTTTCTCGTCTCCATCGTGAGCTTTCCGCCGCCGCCGTCCCCTCTCACCATCGTGAGCCCGACGCTGCGCCGCTGCCGCCGCTCCGCTCACCACCACCACTTGCATTCCCCTTCTACTATTCTCTAAGGTATGACCTCTGTATTATGCTCCTCATCTTCTTCCGTTGAAAGAAGATTTGGATTTTCCAATTTTGATTGTCTATTTTTGTCGTATGTTTGGATTCTAGTTGGGAATTATGGTTTATGGCTTTCAAATGTCATTTTCTTTCTCTGCTTAGGGGCCTGGTCGATGGACATACATTAGTTTCATGATTTTCATGTCAATTGGGGTCCTTTTATCACTCTCGATTTTGCACCCAAGTTGTGTTGTTCGTGATGATGGATCGAGGTGTTCGAATATCAAGTATCTGTTGAAGCTGGTGAGATTCTGAAACTGTTTCTTGATTGGAGTATGTTGATGATGATCCCAACTTCTTGCGCTAGTAACTTCTTTTATAGCTATCAGTTTAACAATGTTAATGGTGTCCTGTTCAATCTTAGGACAAGAGGGTTGAACAATGTGTTCTATTGGGGTGCACAGATGATTGGCTCTGTTCTTATTGGATATCTCATGGACTTCAGTTTTAAGAGTAGGAGGATTAGGGGTCTAGTCGGTGTTGGAATTGTGGTTGTTCTTGGAACGGCTATTTGGGGTGGGGGGCTTGCAAACCAGCTCGATTATACCCGTGATGATTTGCCAAATCGGAAGCTGGATTTATACAAAGTGATGTATACAGTTGCTGCTGCCATGGGCCATAACAAGGTATATATTATATATTTTCTGGACTTCTATTTTGAAACTTCATCATTGTTGTAGTATTTATGTACTTTTGGCATCTTTTAGGACCAAGACTCATTGCACTTGTTTCAGTTGCTTTCTGTTATTAATTCTGTGTTGGGGATAAAATCAAATTATTTTGTTTTTCTGTTAGGTTAATTAGACGCTTCAATTGGTTTTGTAAACATGTTAATTACTAACAAACTATTATTCACAGATTTTGCCTGCTTCTTAGTGCTTAATGTTGACCCAAATTTTTCTCAACTCGCATCTGCGATTTCATAGTTATTCACAGATTTTGCCTGCTTCTTGGTGCTTAATTAATGGATGACTTGTTTGTAGCGAAAGATCTTGCTGCTGCTGAAACAACGAGTGCAGCTTCTCATGCAGTAGCAGCTGCTGCATCCAATGTGCAGCAGGGGAGGTTAGAAGGTAGATATGGCTTTACTGATGACAGGGATGGAGTTACTGTGCCTGATGCTGCTGCTGATGGTGCAGTTGTGGTAGGAAAATTCTCCATGTTCATGAGTGGTATGTGGCAGGTCAAAGCACTGTATTTTCTTGCTATTTCTAAGGTGTTTCAGGAGGAATAGAGAAGAGACGAAGATGAAGACTATGTAGTTTTTTAGGTAGTTATAGTTGTTCAAGTTGTATAGTAGAAGACAATGATCTTCAACTTTGTTGTTTTTTAGATGAATTATTTTATAATAAACTTTATGTTATGTTGATCGATCTTAACGATGTACATGGTGTTGTCTTAGACATGACTCAACCACAACGGTTAATAACCGTTGTGGAATTAACCGTTGTGGTTGAGATTTTTGACAACGGTTAATAACCGTTGTGGTAGAGGTGGGTCTACCACAACACCATCTACCACAACGGTAGAAATCTGTCTACAACAACGGTTAATAACTGTTGTGGTTGAGTGAAATTCTTGTAGTGTTGGAAACAAATTCCAACGGATATATGCATTGGAAACTCCGTTGGAATTTTTTCCAACGGTAAAATACCGTTGGAAACGCCGTTGGACACATTCCAACGGTAAATTACCGTTGGAATTACCGTAGGAAAAGGCGTTGGAATTTTTGTGTGGGAAAAAAAATTCCAACGGTAGTTTCCGTTGGAATTACCGTTGGAATTTTTTTGCCGTTGGAATTTCCCTTGGAATTTTGAAATTCCAACGCCCACTTTTCCAACGGAACAAATTCCGTTGGAATTGCCGTTGGAATCACGAATTCCAACGGAAAAACAGCAGATTCCAACGGATTTTGTGCCATTGGAATTTGACAGTTTTCTTGTAGTGTACGCAGGAAGAAGAAGGGGCCTTCTAGTTCGCAAAAAACTCAAAAGAAGCAGAGAACCGATGAAGGACCCAAGGCTAGTTCGGAAACTCAGGAGGGAGCTGTTGTTCGGAACGAGAAAGCTGCGGAGGAGGAGGAGGATGCTGAATAGAAAGAGCTGAGATTGAACTTGACTCGGGCGGCGAACTTGAACAAATTTTTTGAGAGTTTGGGCAAAAGGGCCCTCCGCGGACGAGATCAACTGAGGGATGTGGTGGAGAAAAAGAAAACCTTGGAGAGCGACCTAACTATCAATGCCGGCAAAGCCGAAAATTTATCCGCTTGATTGGAAGAGCGGGAAGTAGAGCTGGCACTTGCTCGATCGGAGGTGGCCAAGAAGGAAGAGTTGCTGCTGGCCAAGGAGAAGTTCGCCATGGAAAAGCAGTCTGCTTATCTAACTGCAGAGGCTGAGATCAGGAGGCTGAAGGAGGAATTAGAGGAGGAGAAAAGCACCCGGGCTGAGTTTGGTAAAGTCATGTGGAACGAGGGCTTTTATCACTTTGGTCGGAGCTCAGAAATGGAGTTGATAGCGGAGAACTTCCGTGAGAGACTCCTGTTTCGTCTCTGGAATTCTGTTCTCTTCCTTTTAAAGGCTACTTCGATGGCTGAGGCCTACTTTAGAGAGGGGGTCAGACTTTGCCAAGAGGAAGTGGGGCAGGCCTTCCAGTTCAATGTGGATTCACTAGGCGAGAAGCTGCAACAAACATTTCCCATTCCTCCTGGCTGGCACGGGGATCCAAATAAAGATGTTGATGCCCACTGGTGGACAGGTTGTTTAGAAGAAGTGCTCAAATAAGTTCTTCCAGACAAAAACCTCGATAACCCTGGTCCTAGTTCGGCTCCTTCAGCACCCGAAGAACTAGATCCTAGTTCGATCGTGGACTTGCCAGAGGACATGTTTGATCCCTTGCTTCCGACCTCGATCCACAATCCAACGTCTGAGTCAACTCCGTCTCCTGATCGTCTCTAATCAACTTCCTTGTACCTTTTTTGCAAACAATTTTTTAGATAACGTTGTTCTCTTTTTCTTTTCCTTGTACCTTTTTTGTAAACAATCAGAAATGAGTAGCCTGATTTAATCACAACTCCTTCATTTTGAAAGGATATGTCTCTTCACTCAATCACACTTCACTTCGCTGAATACTTCACTCAGAAATTGAGGTATTCTGAGTGAGTGCTTTACTTTGCTGAATATGGATATGCTGAAGGAACTCTTTATTCCCTTCAATTTGCTTAATCATAGAGTTCCGAGGGAACTCTTCAGTTTGCTTAATCATTGAGTTCCGAGGAAACTCTCCAGTTTGCTTAAGCATTAAGTTTCGATGGAACTTCTTCAGTTTACTTAATCATTAAGTTCCGAGGGAACTTCTTCAATTTGCTTAATCATTAAGTTCCGAGGGAACTCTTCAGTTTGCTTAATCATTAAGTTCTGAGGGAACCTCTTCAGTTTGCTTAAGCATTAAGTTCCAACAGGTATACGAATAATTATATGTAAATCAGCAAAATAAAAAAAAACTCAGGGATTTAACGTGGTTCGGTCAATTCGACCTACATCCACGGAGTGCAAAAGATCTCTTATTTCATTAAAGCAACAGGAATTAAAAAAAAAGAGTAAAAAACAACATACTGACATGCAATACTTCAAGTATAAAACTTCTTAAAATGATTGATGTGTCATGGTCTTGGCAACACCTTTCCTCTTTCATCAGTGAGTTCGTAAGATCCTCCAGGCAAACCTTTTGAAACAGTATATGGCCCTTTCCAAATGGCATCCAATTTCCCAATCTCCACCAGAGCATCAGATTGTCTTAAAACCATATCTCCTACTTGGAATTCTCTCTTCCGAATTTTCCTATTGAAGGCCGCTTGAATGCGTCTTTTGTAGAGTTCATGCCGAATTCTAGCTTTATCACTGACCTCCTCTAGAAATAACAAATCAGTTCTGATCAATTCTTCATTTTGTTGAGGATCAAAGTTAGTAATCCGTAGAGCTTCTCCTTGAATCTCAGCTGGGACCACAGCTTCCATTCCGAATGCCAGACTGAAAGGGGTTTCTCCAGTGGTTGATTTGGCTGAAGTTCGATACGCCCACAAAACCGATAGCAGTTCGTCTACCCAATTCGATTTCTCAAATTCGAGCCGTTTCTTGAGTCCATCCAATATGATTCGATTAACCACTTCAACTTGTCCGTTTGCTTGAGGATGAGCCACTGGGGTAAATACTTGTAAGATTTTCATCTCTTTACACCACTCTGTGATCTTTTTTCCTCTAAATTGAGTTCCATTATCTGACACCAAAATCCTTGGCAAACCAAACCTGCAACAAATACTTTTTCATATAAAGTGGATCATATCAGCCTCAGCAATCTTAACCAAAGGTTCAGCTTCGACCCACTTAGTAAAGTAATCCACAGCCACCACCAAGAACTTCTTATTTCCTCTGGTCTTAACAAGTGGGCCGACTATGTCAATTCCCCATCTAGCAAAAGGGCAAGGCGAACACACAGTAAGCATATTTGTCGCCGGTGTATGAATTCTCCACCCATGTCTTTGACAAGAATTGCATTTCTGAACTATCTCTTCAGCATCATTCTTCATTGTAGGCCAGTAGAAACCAGCTCGTGCAACCTTTCGAGCGAGCGCCCTTGCTCCTGCATGCTCAGCACATCCTCCCTCATGTGCCTCCTTTAGAACCTTAATTCCTTCTTCTTGAGATAAGCATCTTGCATCTGTGGGTAGAAAGGTTTTTCTGTACAACACTCCATCAAGAACATAATAGAATCGAACTTGTTTTTCCAACTTCTCGAGATCTTTTGTATGTCCTTCTTTCGCTCGTCCTAAAAAGTTCAACAAAGGAACTCTCCAATCATGCTCTGCCATGTTGACATCTATTACTTCATTTTCTTTTCCTATTCCCATAACAGTAATACTCCTCCTCTTGTAATGAACTCCCAATCTTTGCTAGATAGTCTGCTTTCTGATTTTCACTTCGAGGTATCTGTTCGATCCGAAGTTTTTCGAACCTTTTTTCCATATCTCTTATCTTTTGCACATAAGAAATCATGCGATCTTCCTTGGCTTCACATTGGTTTCGAAGCTGTTGAGTCACCAGTTGTGAATCTGATTTAACTATCAAATCACGAGCTCCAGCCTGTTCGGCTATTTTCAATCCCTGCAAAAAAGCTTCATATTCCGCTCATTGTTAAATGCCTTAAATTGAAATTTTATGGCAAATTCTAACTCATCTTTCTCTGGGCTAATCAACAATATCCCAGCTCCTACTCCTTGACGGGATGATGATCCATCTACAAATACTTCACATTCCCTCTTTTCTTGTACCCTGGTTGTCTCCTGGATAAAGTTTGTCAATGCTTGGCCTTTAATAGCTGTTCGCGGTTCATATTTTAAGTCGAACTGTCCCAACTCAATAGCCCACTTTACTAACCTTCCTGGTGCATCCGACTTTCCCAACACAACACTTAAAGGATGGTTAGTTCGTACTATTATGGCATACCCCAAAAAATATGGTCTCAATCTTCTCGCCGTAGTGACTAAGGCGTAAGCGACCTTTTCTACTTCGGTATAGCGGACTTCGGCTCCATGGAGAACTTTACTAACAAAATATATAGGGAACTGATCCTTACCTTCTTCACGAATCAGGACTGAACTGACTGATTCTTCTCCGACTGCTAGATACACAATCATCGTACTTCCTTTAACAGGCTGTTTCAACAAAGGAAGTGAGAGGAGAAATGCCTTCAAATCCTCGAATGCTTTCTGACAATCCGCACCCCAACTGAACTGGCCATTCTTTCTTAAGATTCTGAAGAAAGGTAACTCCCTATCTGCCAATCTTGATATAAACCTGCTCAAAGCAACAATACGACCAGTTAGTGTTTGTACCTTTTTTATAGTTCGAGGAGGTGACATTCCTTGTATAGCTTGAACTTTGTTGGGGTTGACTTCTATCCCTCTATCCGTAACCATATACCCTAAGAACTTTCCTGCTTTCACTCCAAACGAACACTTAACTGGATTTAATTGCATCCCATGCTTTCGGATTGTTGTCATTGTTTCCCTCAAGTCATCCACATGTGTGTTTGCCTGTATGCTCTTTACTAACATATCATCAACATATACTTCCATGTTACGACCTAATTAATGTTTAAACACCTCATCCACCATTCTCTAATAAGTAGCTCCAACATTTTTCAATCCAAATGGCATAACCGTATAACAATATGTTCCTGAGGAAGTAATAGAAGCTACATTGGGTTTGTTCCTTGCGCTGCATCCATCATACTGAGGAGTTCGCATCCTGCAGTTGAATCCACTAACTTATCAATCCGTGGAAGAGGATAATGATCCTTGGGGCAAGCTTTGTTCAAATCCCGAAAATCGATGCACATCCGCCACTTATTCCTTGGTTTCGGGACCAGCACCACATTGGCCAGCCATCGAGGGTACTGGATCTCTTCAATATGCCCAATTTTCAGCAACTTTTCGACTTCTCTCTTGATGATTTCATTTTGTTGATCCCCAAAATGTCTCAGTTTCTGTTTAATTGGTCGAACATCAGGCTTGATGTTTAACTTGTGAACTGCCACTTCTGGGTTTATACCTTTCATATCCTCAGGCTTCCACGCGAACAAATCCACATTATCTTGAAGAGCTGCCACTATTCCTCTCTTAATTTGTTTCGACAATTGACTCCCAAGCCGAACCGAATGTCCCGGTAGAGCCGGGATTAACTCCACACTCATCAATTCGCCTTCTTCAAACTCTGCAGTTTTCACTTCATCATCTTTCCTTAAACTCTTATCCCTTCATCGATCAGTGTCATCCCTCTGTTCGCTATGGCGTTTCAGAGACTCAGACTGTCGAACTGCCGCTACATAACAACGTCGGGCAGTTTGTTGGTCACCATGAACCACTCCCACTCCCACTATGCGTCCCTCCTTATTTTTCACGGGGAATTTCATCATTAAATATGCCGACAAAATGACTGCAGCATATGAGCTTAGAGAAGGACGACCTAAAATCACATTATATTGAGAGGGCGCATCCACTATGAGGAAAGTCATTGTTTTATTTTGTCTCCATTCTCCATCTCCTAGAACCATGGGAATCTAGACCTTGCCATAAACTGTCACGGATTCTCCTGCAAAACCATAAAGTGAAGTTTCTACAAATTTTACCTCCACTGTCGATCTCATCTTCTTGAAGCAATCCATGAACATAATATCAACCGAACTTTCAGTATCAACGAACACCCACTCAACATTGAAGCCTCCTATCTCAGTAACGATCACCATAGCATCGAACTGAGGACTTTGAATAGCCACACGATCTCGAACTCCGAACTCGATCGCCATATCCTTGAAAATTGAGTGGACCGTATTCTGTTCTTGTCTAACAGAATTAAGTCTCACTTTCCGAGCCATATTGGAATCTCCATCCGTTGGCCCACCCATGATCATATGAATAGTGGGTCTTTCTTCCCGTTCGGGCCTAGCTTGTGGTGGAAGAGGTGGAGGTGGAGGCAATTCATGTCGCTCTTACCTTCTTTCTCTTCTCGGCTCCTCTCGACCATTCCCCTGCTCACGATTTGGTTGAGTCCGACGAACAAAACGAGTTAATTTATTTTCCCTGATCAATCTTTCCAGCTCATCTCGTAAATGTAAGCATTCATCAGTCCCATGTCCATACTCATTATGAAATCGACACAATTTACCGTTGCCAAAAGTGGGTGGCTTCTTCGGATTAGGGCTCCAGGTTGACGGCCATTTTAGTTGGGGTAGGTTCCATATCTCCATTAATACCTGACCAGGTGGCATGGTCATGGGAGTGTACTGCTCATATCTTCGCCCTGTCCTATTATCTCGCAAAGAGGGTGGTGCAAATCTCATTCGGTGTTCTTCTCCTTCTCTTTTCCTTATCACATCATGCTCCTACGGTCTAGTCATTCGATTCGAGCTCTCACATTTCTTCATCCGAACTGCTTCCTCCAAGTTAATGTACTTAGTAGATCTTTGCAATAGGTCATCGAAATTTTTGGGTGTTTTCTTAACCAGCGAAGTATGAAGGTTGCCCTCTTTCAGACCTTGAATGAAAGCACTAACTACTAAATCATCTGAAGCTTCAGGAGCTTCTAGAGTAGCAGCTATAAATCTTTTGACGTAATTCCTCAACGTTTCATCTCCTTTCTGTTTCACGCCATGCAAAGTCTGAGTAGATCGCCTCTGTCTCCTCAAACTAGCGAACTGATGTAGGAACAACTCCGACAACTGCTCAAAATTGTAAATCATCCCATCATTCAACTGGCTGAACCATGTCTGGGCAGCCTTGGTAAGAGTAGTTGCGAACACCCTACACTTAATACCGTCTGAATATCGATGTAGTAGAGCAGTATTTTCGAATCTACATAAATGATCCCATGGATCTGTGGTACCATCATAATCAAAATTAACCGGCCGAAAGGAAACCGGTAATTCATCCTCCATAACTTCCTCAGAGAAAGGATTTCCCCTCGAACTTCTTGGAACCCATCGAACAGTCCTCTGGACTTCTCGCAACTCCTTTCTTAGATCATCCACCTTCTCAGATAGTTCTACATGTCCTCGCTTCTGGCCGCGAGGATGATCAGACTGACTTTCCTGCTCATCTGTTCGAGACTTGTTATCCTCCGACTCCTTTCTGACATAAACATCAGTGTTACCTTGTTGTGACTCAACCCTTTGTTTGCCTAAAGCTTTCTGAACAGCCGCTTCTATCAGATTTGAAAGTTCCTCCGGCGTCAAAGTGACAGTACCGGGAGGATTCACCGGTGCGGAACTCTGGTCCTCATCCTGCCTTACAGACTGTGCTCCTTCTTCTAACCTCCTTCGAGATCCCCTGGTATTCACCATTTTCACAATTTCTCAACGTCTTCAGAACTCAAAGTTGTGATAGTTCCCACAGACGGCGCCAATTGATTCCTTCCCGATCCAGTCTTCTTCTTCTCCGATGCAAATTGGAATTCTCCGGTTAGAAATACCTGCAGAACAAAGAACACCGGGGATTTTTCCCGGTGAAGAGACTCCGACGCTCAAGTCAGTGATCCGGAAAAGCTAGTAGTTTTTTTTTCTTCTAATAATTTTTTTGTGTTTTCTTGTGTGTGTTAAAGAATAAAAGAATAAAGGTTATAAATACTCCCTAAAGGACGTGGCAGTTAGATCTCTCCTAAAAAAGTGGAAAGTGGGCGATTTATCCGCGATCGTGGCGGTTATTTGAATTTAAACTAGTTCGCCTCATATATTCAGGATCAGTTCGTCCTCTTATCCCGAAAGTCTAGTTAGTTCATGTTTGTTTCCATGTGAGTTACGAACTCTTCTGTTCGTATCCATGTTCTGCTTGCTTCTCCATTCTGTTCGCATCGGTTGGTTTTTATCTTCGAGCCGGTTCGCTTTCCCAAATAATTCGAATATCATCAGTTCGACCACATCGGTTATAAAATTAAAGGAATCAGAAAATCAATTTCCAATACTAGACGTGAGTATTAGTATCAAAACCACATTTTTGATCCCAAAAAGTAAATGGTATCTAAAATAAATTAATAATACTAAAACTATATGTTCCAACTCTAACATGGAGTTTAAAATAACAGTATCCTTCTCCACATAATAACAGTAATATCATACGGCTTTTTTTTTTTAATTATATTTTACCATTTCAACTTTACAACACTCACACTTTGTTATCTAAAGTAGTCTAGATCCAAACCCTAAATATGTGTTTGCATTTGTGTCACATATCTGTTTTAGGGTAGTCTTAATTAGAAAACTGATATAAGTTGGTAAAATATGAAATGAAAAGAGACATTATAAGTAGAAGTGCAAAAAGATACTCCCTCCGTCCCAACTCAACTTGTTTACTTATCATTTTAGTTTGTTCCAACTGAACTTGTCAGTTCATAAATAAAAACAAAAGTCAAATATTTATATCCTCATATCTCATCCTTATTACACAAATGCTACTTAAAAACAAAAAACAATCTTAAAATCTCACAAAAGTTAAACACTTATATCCTTATATTTCACCCTTATTACAAAAGTGTTACTAAATTATTTAAAAAAACAATAATCAACTGTTTTTTCTTAACCTCTGTGCCCGATCAAACTAGACAAGTTCAACCGGAACGGAGGTAGTATATCGTACTTAGCATTCAAAAGATGGAGTTGGGAAACTAGCCATAATTATCAGCCCCCGGAGAGACCACAATCGGACTTCTAACAATGTACTTGCCACTCTTCTCAATCCATGTAAGTGATCCATATCTGGGACCCAAATCAATGTCGGCATTGTAACGAATGGTTAAGACATAGCTCTGTTTCTCGTATTTCTTTCCAAACACTAATGTCTGTGGTCTAATGCTCACTGTTGTGTTCCCTGGTTTCTCCAACTTTACTCTATATGTGGCTGCCCCCTTTCCCACGTTCGTCACTGTCCTCTTGAATCTTTGTGTAAATGTCATTCCTCTTTGCTCGAAGGTAAAAGCAGCCATGAAGGAGGGGTAATTCAGGTCCGAGGATGGGTTGGAGCAATTGTAGCTCAATCTTGTGATGGTCTGAGTTTCTTCACGAGTGAAGTTCATGGAACAAACGAGATTGACAAAGTCTTGAGGGGTGGAATCGTATATCAGGCCTGGATCAAGGGCCCGATTGGGGTCCACGTGGCCCGACCCTATGCCCAGAGGCGTGGCTACTCTGTTGAACGCCGTATCCATGATGGGCTGTTTGGTATTGTCGAGATGATTAGCTGTCGTCATCATCGCAGATTGGATGGCTGAAGGGCTCCAATCAGGGTGCGCACCTTTGAGAAGTGCAGCCACTCCAGCGATATGAGGGCAGGCCATTGATGTGCCTGATAGCAGCGAGTAATCACTCGACAGAAATATGTCTCCGATTCTTGGCCCTAATGCCTGAGGACTATAGGCTGCTAGAATCAACACGCCTGGCGCCATTATATCGGGCTTCAAGATCCGGTCGTAGCTCTGGCCAGGGCCTCTTGATGACGACCCGGCCAGAGCCGGAGCAGCTCTTGTCCCCTCCCCGACAAATGTTTGCTGGAAATCTATGCTCGCTGTTGGCCTGTTGTTATTCGTTGCGTAATTGACAACTTCAACTGCTTGTTCTGGGGTTATTACAGCTCCTGGTCGACGAAACTGTGTTGATTGGAGTATGCCGGCATCCTCTGAAATGATAATAGCTGTTGCCACGTTGGCGTCGTTTAGATAGTTCATCAAGTCGAACATATCTGTTGCTTCATCTGTAATGTTGCAGATGATGATGCTGGAGCTTGGAGCTTCTCTCACCAACTCAGCTGAGTTGCAAGCAGACAATGTCTGGTTGTAAACCAAAGGCAGGTTTCTTGCAGCAGCTCGTGATGGAAACATAGTGAATCCTCTAATGGCTTTTCCATTGCCAAGAGTTATGGTCCCTCCAAACGACCGATCCATGGTTCCTGAAGCCACCACGATAGCCCATGGGATCCCTGCTCGTAGCGTGGCTATGCTCGGGCCCCGATTTCCTGCCGACATACAGACGATCACACCCTTCTGCCTGGCGCCGAAGGTAGCTGTGGCTATTGGATTCGCAAACAGATCAGCTCTGCGAAAAGTTATAGAAATGGATATTATGTGGACTCCATCAGCCACGGCCTGGTCAATGCCTGCCAGCGTGTCAGATTCGTAGCTGCCAAAGAGTGTCTTGTAAACCGACAGCCTGGCTCGCGGGGCCACGCCTCTGGCAGTGCCGGGGGCGTAGCCGAAGAAGGAGACATTATCGACGAAGTTTCCGGCTGCAATGGACGCCACGTGGCAGCCATGACCATCCACGTCCCTTACAGTGTTTGGTATCTCCCTGGTAGGATCAGCTGCTCGAGCTCCTTCGTTGAAATATCTGGCTCCGATCAGCTTCTTATTGCAAACGGAGGAATTGAAGTCCTGGCTCTGTTGACAAATCCCTTTCCACGACGATGGAACTTCAGTCATTCCGTCATCGTTGAAGCTGGGATTCTCAGGCCAGATTCCGGTGTCAATGATGCCGATGATGACGTCTTTGCCGTAGTGAGAAGCTGGCCATATCCCGGTGGCGGAGTTGAGAGAAAGGAATTTGTAAGAGTGGGTGGTGTCTGGTGTAACAGTTTGGTCAGTGTAGGCATAGACGAAGCCTGGAGACTTCTTTAAGGCCTCGAGCTCGTCTGCAGACATGACAGCGCTGAAGCCATGGAAGGCGTGGTCGTATGTGTAGACATGCTTCGGCCCCGATTTATGGGCGTCGAGTGAAGGGTGAGCCACTGAATTAGCGGAATTGAGAAGGGAAGAATACCAGTTATGGTGAGTGGAAAATGGCTTGGGAATGGAGGCTTTGTCCATGTGGATAATGTATGTTGATCTTTTTTGAGGTGAAGCAGAAGCATGATGAACAAGAATGTGAGCTAAAAGAAAGCAGATGAGCAGAAACACAGCTACTGAATTTGGAACCTCCATTTTGCTGTTTTCTCACTCTCCAATTTGAAAGATAGTGATGATGATTTAGAGAAGCATAATTATGTTAAATAGGATAGAAGAAATAATGATGGAATAGTAAGAATTGGCGGCTTTCTCTATTAATCAAAAGATGCTGAAAATGATAAAAGTGTGTGTTGGACACTGCAAATTCAATCCGGGACACAGTTGTCCTTTTAAGACATTTCCTCATCAAAAGTTTATTTACTATTAATGGGATTAATTCTCTGGTTTGTTGTAGTTTCCTTCATATATCAATATAAAAGTTGCCAATCTCGGCTTCTAATTAATTTTAAAAAACGATGCGAAAAAGAGAAATCACGGTTCTTAGGTGCGACTGCTATAGCTCTGATGTTTTTTCATATAATAAATTTCCAACATTTTTGCATCCCGCTCCGATTCAATCTAATACACAGATATTTCACAAGTGTGGTTGGTGATGCGAAGGGCCACATTGTTTGTATAAGTTGCAATAATGCAAGGGACAGATCATGAAGCCAATCTTTGGATAAATTTCTTAAATCCAATCCTGATTTTGACCCTTTTGACAAACACAATTCTGTTTAAATAATATATAAATGGTATAGAAAATCACTGTTTCTTTTGCAGTAATTATAACTTGTGTGTGCAATGCAGGCAGTGTTGATTGTAAATCCAAAAATTGGATATGCAACTTGCAAATAGTACTGTAAAGAGTAAATGTTGTCTGTGTCTGATTAAATCAATTATTGAAGAAGCCTTGGAAAGTCTTGGTCTGGTTGAAGTGCATTTAAAGGTGTTGATGAACAATATAAGATCAGATCCAATAGTGTTACAAACAAAGCTTATTTGTGTTGTGATATCATTCAATTTCCAATTTTCAATTTTAATTATGTAATCGAAAAATATGATCAATTTTAGTTATGTTTTCACCGGAATTTTGTTATTTTCGACGGAGTTGAGGCTGTTGAGATACATCCGTCTGCAATTTTGCAGTTTTCAACCAATCCTAACGGCGTGACAACTTTGTGATTGTGTGGCATTTGTTTTTACAATTATTTTGGCCATACAAATGCCAAATCTTTATATATATATATAAAAACACAAACATTTCCTCAAACAGTAATGTTAAAATTTTCCGGCCAAAAACACCCGACCAAAATTGGAAATGATTTTTTTATTAAAATAAATGTTAAATGATAAATAATAAATTATGATTGATGATATATATATATATATATTTAAGGAAGTGATATGATATAATAAAATTACCATATTTGTCAATATGGTAAGTTAACTTTAATTATAAATTTCTATTCATATATTTATGATATCATTTAGCAATGCGTGTATACATATATATATATATATATAAAGGAGTATATATATAAAAATTAATTCGCCACTTGATAACCAAATCTACATAAAACATAAAGTCAACAATTAAATAATTCTAAATATAAAATTTTAAAGACATATTGTAATAATATATCATATAGAAAGAAATTAAAGAACTCCACTTGATTTGATAATAAATCATATGTAATAATAAAATGAATATCATATTTAATTAATTATGATATTAATATTCTATTGTAACGTCCCGTTTTAAAATACTGTTTGGACGCTACGTACATTAGAAATAGCCCCTTTCAAAAATAATAAAGATAAATAAATTCAGGAATAACTGTGAAATATTATTCCATGAAACAAAGTTTTGAGATACGAACTTTGGAAAGATGCAGCGGAAAAGACTTTCATGAAATATCTTTCTTTCCAAATACACTTTTAAAATCATCAAAAGAGTGATGGAAATTTACACATTGAAATGTATATAATAGAACTCTTTATTAAAATCTTCTACGACCTTGATAATATCGGCTACCGACATTCACTGCTCGCACGCCACGTCCTGGATACTTTAAGCTGAAAACATTTTTACACATAGGGGTGAGTGCCAGAAAATACTCAGTGGGTCGACCTGTACTGTGAAAGGGGAAACACGTTTTATCGTAATCTTATTATATACATATACATAGTACACATTGAGGACTCCCGAGTAGTCCTTTGTAAACCTCTGGATAGGTTTCCGAAGAAGAGCCTATCGGAGCCCCAAGCCGATTCCATTGGGTTTTTACACCCTTCATGTGGGGTTTCCGAAGAATACCCGATATACTTGGCGTGAAAACGCATGCGCAGTTACACCTCACATAATGGTTCTCACATAACACATAGTACACGTTAATCACGTTCACGTTGGGTCATATAATTCATGACAAGTACAAATAAGCAAATAAATCTTTTGACCTGTATTGGTTTCTAAAGAAACCCTTCCTGTACGGATATTATTCCGACTTTTCATCATATGAAATCAATCGCATTTGAATCCCTTGAAAACAGTAATCTTCGAAAATATATAATTTACTCGAAAATCAATCATAAATAATAACAATTAACTTGAAATCGACTTCACTTGTTTAATGAAAATAATGCCACATATAACAATGAATGTCACTTAATAAGTTGTACAATTTAAACGAAAACATTTATTTGATAAGATTTTACCCCCACCTTGGATATTACTCGATCTTGTTCAAAAGTTCATCCGCTCAGTACGCGTTCCTACTCCTGTTTTTTTTTTTTGTCCCTTGTCCGTTTCTCCTACAATTATTAGGAGTCGGCTTAGTCTCTAACTTATATATCTATAAAATATACATACAGTATTAAGTTCCTATGATACGATAATAACAGAAGATACTAGGATAAAGGTATATTTAAATACACTAGGGTTTAAGGTTATCGTAACCCTAAACTAGGGTTTTCCCGTGCGAAGCTTAAATAGTCGTTTTCGTCAATTGGGGATTAAAACTAGTATCTATAACATGGTACAGTATAAGAATATACTTATCGTTAAAATTTGGGGTCATAATATAATTTATGTGAAGTTCTGGGGTAAATTATAGTTTCAGCATGATTCTAGGATTAAAATGCAATTTCAGCATAATGTGAGGGTTAAACTGCAATACATCATATATTCAGGGACTGAAATGCAATAATCTATAAACTGTAGACTGAGAAATAAATAAAGGAAAGTGCAGGGGCTGAAGAATAAATAAAGTAAAGTAGGAAATTGCAAGATAGCCCCTGTAGAAGATCCAATTTCCCAAACCCCATCCCTAACTCCCAAACCCCCTCCCCTGCTGCCCAGCTGTCCGCCATCACTGCTGCCGGGCGTTCACCTTGCACGGCGCTGCCCCCTTTCCCCCAGCAACACACACACAACACACGCACACACGAACTCACACTCTTGCACACACGCAGCGCCGCCACCGGCGACGCTGCACCCCATACACCTACACGGCGCCGCCAACCCAGTGGCGGTGAAAAACCGAGGCGCAGAGAGAGGGAGAGAGATAAAGAGAGAGAGATAGAGAGAGAGAGGAAGATCCATCCATATACATACATGTATGTATAACATTAGAGAACATGGAAAAGGAAATTGAGAAGAAATATTTTCTTGTAATTGCAGAGGGATTGAAGGTGGGAGATGAGAGCAGAGAGGAAAAGAAGGCGCCGACGATGGCGCCGGTAGCCGGAACGGCCGGATATAGTAAGCAAGAAATTTAATTAAAGCAATAATTTTTACCCTTTGTTCAATAGAGCTTGCTCTGCAAAATCCCATTTCTGCTTGGGATGAGAAAGAGTTGAGATGAGCAGAGAGAATGGGGTGTAATTTCTTGAGAGAAAGAGAAACGAGATTGCGAGAGAGAGATGAGATAAGGAGAGAGAATTGGGGGTGAGTTGTCACCGCTAAGAATGGATGGGTGGCAGTGGGTGATGACTCACCCATTTTCCGTACTAAGAAACGAACCGGATTTTAGAGTACTAATTGAGTCGGGATTTGTATTTTCTTGAACCGAGATTTAATTAGACATTGAATTAAATTATTTAGGATATTGCTTATTTGGTCGAGATTTATTTTGTATACGGGTTACGATAATTGGGTCTTTGTATAACAATTATCAATCGAGACCAACCCCATTAATTAAAATTGAATCAAACAATTTAATAGTATATATAATTTTTGAATTAATCAATATCTTGGATTTTTATTAACGGTTTATTTTATCTCCTCCGTCAATTTAAAATAGTCGTAATTAATAATTAACTTTAGATCATCATAATAGTGCATTGAAATATTTTGTACGTAACCCCATTGTCAAAAATTTATTTTCCGTCTCAAACCTAAATTACCATAAGATGAATCGAAACTTAATTTCTTGACTTAAATTATTATATTCCTTATGAATTCTAATTATAGATTAATTTTATTTGGGGTGTTACATCTATAATGTGACATTATATATATATATATATATATATATATATATATATATATATGAAGAAGAACATTTCCTTAAATAATTTTTCCACCCAAAAGTTGTTTTGATATTTATGGAAAAGATATAATGTTTATCCATTGAATAAAAAAGTAAATTGCCTCATACATCAAGTTATTTGACATTGATTACATAGAAATATTGGTTTGTTTTAAAATTAATATAATTTGAAATGTCATTTTAAAAATATAATAGATGTTGATGCTATCGTTTTCATCCATTAAATAAGATACAAATAAGCCCTTACTAAATTTCACTATTAAAATTGAATATACAATAATATGAGCAAACAAATAAGATTGTGATATTATCTTGATCTTGATTTTATATACTATATATATTGAACAAAAATTTCTATTTTGTAAATAATAAAATTCAATAAAAATAATATTTAATGTATAACATAATGTAATATAATAAAACGTTTTGATTTTATCAATAAACACATTGATTGTAAATGATGTGATTTGAATTCATCATGTATAGGAATTAAGTAGAAATTGAACATTTATTTGCAATCATTATAATTGGGAAAAAAAATCTATAAATTAGGAAGCAGCTAAATTTATGACATACAAAATGCACTAATTCCATATCTAATGAACAAATTATGCACTACAAATATGAGAGAAAAAACTTAGAATTGACTCACACTTTCTCTTTAATTTCTTAAATTCTACAATACAAATCTTTTGTTTTCATGGTGCTCATGGGATTGTGTTTTTTTTTTTTTTTTGGTTTTTATTTATTTGGTTATGATTGCTATCGTTTTCATCCACTAAATAAGATACAAATAAGTCCCTACTAAATTTCACTATTAAAATTGAATATACAACAATACGAGCAAATAAATAAGATTGTGATATTATCTTGATCTTGATTTTATATACTATATATATTGAACAGGATTTTCTATTTTGTAAATAATAAAATTCAATAAAAATAATATTTAATGTATAACATAATGTAATATAATAAAACGTTTTGATTTTATCAATAAACACATTGATTGTGAATGATGTGATTTGATTTCATGTATAGGATAATAGTAGAAACTGAACATTTATTTGCAATCATTATAATTGGGAAAAAACATTTATAAATTAGGAAGCAGCTAAATTTATGACATACAAAATGCACTAATTCCATATCTAATGAACAAATTATGCACTATAAATATGAGAGAAAAAACTTAGAACTGACTCACACTTTCTATTTAATTTCTCAAATTCTGCAATATAAATCTTTTGCTTTCATTGTGCTAATGGGATTGTGTTCTTTTTTTCTTTTTTGTTTTTATTTTATTTGGTTATGATTTTTATTTGATCTACATCATATGGATGGACGATTAATAATTTTTTGACTTTATCAATAATTTCTTAACGATTAAAGTTCCTATCGTTATTCATATTTGGATATGAATGTTTTATTTATTGATATTGCATATGAATTATTATTAATGTAATTTTTGTTTTTTATTTTTATTTTTACTTTATGCAGGAATTTCGTGAAGAAACCTGAATGAAAACTTACATGGAAAAGTGATAAAGAAGACTATAAATTTACATTACAAGGTAGATTGTTTTTTTTTTTTTTTGGTTATAAATAATTGGAAATTAATCATATATTTTGTTTTTATATTTCTTTTATGTTTTTGAGATTTTTATCATAAAATTTATTTGTTTTAAAGATAACATGCTTAAAAGTAGTTAGTTGAATTATTCCTTCTATCTTATATAGAACATAGCTTTCATGTTGTGATTTGTTTAAGTAAACATTATTCCTTTATATTTTAATAGTGTACTTGAAATGTGATAATTTCTATAGAATTCATATCCATCTTATTTATATATAAACTAAGTTTAAAATTACAATATCTTATTTTATTACCGTACCTAGAGATTATCTCCAACAATTAAATATTTAAAATATATAATTTATAAATTACTTAATTTCATTATATTACATTTGTATATACTTTTTTTTTCCAAATCTCAAATAAAAATATTATAATTGTATTTTATAAAATTTTATTCCGTGCGATCGCACGGGTACAAAACTAGTAATAATAATAATAAGCCCAACATAATTGTGATGGATAGTTTCTGAAATATCTTCTAAGTGATGAGAACATCACAGATTTGTTTACAATTAACACAATTTTATGAATCATAGCTCACAGAGTTTTGACAGGGATTGCCTTGAGAGACACTGCCATGGTCAATGAAAATGCCAACTTCTCATCCATGTTCAAATCTTCTACCATAATTCCATCTTCAAGTTTCCAATCGAAGTTATGAATAAGAGTGGCGACGACCAGGTGCACCATGCGATGAGCCAAGGGCAATCCCGGGCACATTCTCCTGCCTGAACCAAACGGGATGAACTCGAAATCTTGGCCTCTAAAGTCTATTTTACTGTCTAAAAATCGTTCGGGCTCAAAAGACTCTGGATTTGACCATATACTAGAATCTCTGCCAATAGCCCATATGTTCACCAATATTTGTGCATTTTTAGGCACTGTGTAGCCACTAATTTCTGTATCAGCCTCAGCCTTGTGAGGTACTAAAAGAGGACCTGCCGGGTGCATCCTAAAACTCTCTTTGATCACTGCCTGCAAATATGGCAGCTTCGATATGTCTGATTCCTCAATCTCACCCTTTTCTCCGATCACCATTCGAAGCTCGTGTCTTGCCTTTGCCATCTTCTCTGGATTACGTATTAGTTCTGCCATTGTCCATTCCACCGTTGATGCAGTCGTGTCTATTCCAGCAACAAATAAATCCTAACACAAACAGTTGCAAACTTATTATCATCAGAGAATCTCTCAATTTTCGTTTTAAAACACAGGTCTGTCAAAAAATTTCCCACCAATGTTTATTAGTTCAATCATTGGTGTGCTCACTATCATTTTTTTTTTCCAATTTTAGTCCATTTTTCCTAAAATATCATTCTCTAGCTGTGTCGCCGGTATTGAAAATTTTAGGTCAGCAATTTGACATTCATGTAAAAATGATTGAAATTTCAAACAAATTCAAATGAAAATTGAAAAGAAATAAAGTTGAAGGATCAAAACTGAAATATGTAAATCAATGGTAAAAAAACAGAACAAGAAATATATTCTCTCACTTACAAGAAGTAAGTGTATTATGTCATTCCGAGTTAACTCGGACTCATTCTTGCGGCTCATATCAAGAAGTCCTTCAAGTAAATCAGTTTTTCGACTCACAGCCCACAGATCCACCCTTCAATCTCTGATCAATAATATCACCAAATATTTCAAAAGCTTTTCCAAAATAGACCACAGTTTTCCTCCTAAGCCCTTGAGGATCAACAGGCTTAAGAACGGGGAAGAAATCAGCGATGTTAGGAGTTCCCGTCACCTCCATCATACCATGCACAATCTCCTTGAATTCTTGAGACGAATCCGAGTTAAACCGACCCAGATCCATGGAAAACATGGTGGTTGAAATCAGATTCAGCGATGTTATAAAGGCAGCATCAGCAATATCCACAACTCGAGATTCATCACAACAATCCTGCACATAGTCTTTCAAGTTCTTGACCTTTTCTCTGCGAAGACCCTGACTTGCGTCGAGCCTTTGCAGGGAAAACATCTGGTCTTTGCAGATTCGGCGAAGAACCCGCCACCGTGCAGTGGCCGGGAGCCACACCATTGACAATTTGTTGTGGCTCTCGACACTGGTAGTGCTAGGGTGGAATCGAGAAGAGAGGACTTGGTCGTGTTTTTGAAGCACTTGTTTAGCAAGTTCAGGTGATGACACGACTACAGTGTGGAGAGTGCCGAGCTTGAGATGCATCAAAGGACCATAGGATTTGGACAAATCGGTGAAGGTCTGGTGGGCGTTGTGGCCGAGTTGGAGAATGTTTCCGATGATGGGTAAAGGAGGCGGCCCCGGAGGGAGATTGCCTCGAGTCCGGCGCCGGAAAATTGATGTTAGGACATAGAAACATGTGGACATGAAAATACATAGAAGTAAAAATGGGACAAACTCCATGGCTCTCCTTTGGTGTGCTTGAATCTTGATATGGTGTGGATCATTAAGTTATATATGTAATAAGTTGGCGTAGGTATGCCTTCTTCTTTTTGTATTTTAACAAAAAAGAACGTAAAATAAACGGATTGGAATATCTGTTACGGTTTTTATAATATTTAATACATGTCATATGTTAAATAATAATATTATAATACAAGTAATGAATGATAATTATTTTGAAATAGAACATACAACATAAAATGTAATAAAATAAATTAAAAAAATCAACAAGATAACTTTGAGCGATTAGGACAATTTTTAGCCGAACTGTGTGATTCAGAATCATTTTAGCTTTTCGTACATATGTGTGAATGAAATATTTTATTTTTTCATTCCCTTGGAGATCTACGTCCATTTAATTAATCACATGCATATTTTATTTCAGATGACATCTTATTTTATAATGTCATTATCAATGTAAATAATACAAAGTAAGAATTGTCTCTTATAAGACAAGCCTTGTCTAATTTAAAATTGATTATATATGTTTGGATAGATGTTGACTGATCCTCTTAAACCCAAAGCTTGATTTGCAGAGTTCTCACATAACCCTGATTTCAAAGAAGGTTTCAAGGAAAACACCAATAACAGCAATGATGATTCCAATCGATTAAAATTTTGTTGTGTGTTCTCAATTGAGGATTAGGGTTGGAGGTGAAAATTTAGGATTTTGATGTGTTTTTTTAATTAATTTTGTTACGTTTTGTGTGTTTACTTTATAATGATGTGGTAAAGTGGAAAAATAATTATTGGCATTTATATGGCAAAATAAATGTAAAAAGTAATGCCATATAATAACAATGTTTGACAAGTCATTGAAATTTGTCGGAAACTATAAAGATTTGACAACAACTTGTGTGTCCCAGGGCTGGTGCGGGACCGTCTCCACGCACGTCCGTGCACAACAGATTTCATTTAGTGATAGATATTATATACATATCCTTCAGGTATTACTTGTATACTTTTAAGATATTACACAATTTGAGGTATTACATATGCCCTACATATTTGAGTATAAGGTATTACATATTTAACTTTAAGATATTATTGTTTAAACTTTAAAGTATTACATATTTATCCTTAAAGTATTACATAAAATATGGTTAAAGTATTACATTTTTATCCATATGGTATTACATATTTATACTTACATTTAAGGTATTTGATACTCACTTTTTATGTATTACATAAGTGTCCTTTTCAGGTATTACATAAATACATCTGAGGTAGTACGTGTATGCTTATGTGGCATTATATAATATATCTCGATTTTCATTATCTTTCTCCTTGAAATATTCTGCAAATCATCTAGAAGTAGAGCCGGCAATTTGAGCCCGACCGACAGGCCGGCTTTGAACAACTCGTAAATGAGGTCGAATTGGGTCTAAAATTAGCGGCCCAAAAAAACAGAATCTTTTTGGCCCGGCCCGATGGGCGATGGGCTGAATGGGCTTGGGCTGGCCCAATGGCCCGCTAAATTAGTTTTTTAATTACTTTTTTTGTGCAATTTGTAAATTTTATATGTTACTCAATTCTCTCTTTCATGTTTTTATGTATTCTTTTAATTTTTTTATAATCATTCTCATCTTCAACAATCATTAACTAATTAGAATTCACTAACAAACTATGATTATTGAGTTAAAATATTTTTAAATACTAAAAGGAAGTAAAAAATGATCTATTTTGCATTCACTAATAGTTTAATTATATTAAAAAGTTAATTTCGTTTACATAAATAGGATACTATAGTTTAAATTGAATGTCTTAAATATTTAATAGGATGTTATATTTTTAGTTAAATCGGTGTAAGAATTTAATGAAATAAAAATTATTTTAATTTTAAAAAATAATTAAGATTTGGCTCGTCGGCCCATGGCCCAATCGGGGTTGGACTTGCTCCAATTTCGTAGGCCTAACCAAATGATGGGCTGGCCCGACTTTATCGTTTGGCCTGTTGGGTTGGGTCGGGTCGGGCGTCCCGAATCACCACCTCTAGTCTAGTAGTAATGTTGGGAGCAAAATCTGTAGTCACAATTGGTAATTCTTCTATATACCTCTCAATTCCAAAGTTGAAGAATAATAAGAAAGTATAAAGATGGTGTTGGAAGAAGATGAAGAAGCAGCAGCAATGGAGAATCAACGTTGTAGAGAGAAGAAGAGATGGAGAAAGAAGAAGCATATGGAGAATCGGCGCTGCAGATGGAGCAGATGAAGAAGGAGAAAGAAGAAAGGTAGGGCACGACGTTGCATATAGAAGTAGATGAAAGAATGAGAAATAAGAAGAAAGGTAGGACACGTTGTGCAGGTTTTGGAAAATTAAGGGAATTATATATATATATATATATATATATATATATAGGATTCGAGTGATCCGTGCCCCAAGGACACCCAAGTTATTCTCTATAAATTTGGGGTAGATGTATCTCAACCATCTAAAAATTAGATAAATTTTGCAGTTACATGACTATGAATTAAAAATTCAAAATAAGTAGAAATAAAATTGAACACAGGTCTTAATACATAACCAAAAATGAAATTTTCTCATCTAATACTTTAACACGTCATTAATCAATATATTATAAATAGTTGTTCACGATCAATAATTTAATATTATTTTCGTGTATTATCAATTACTTCTACTTTCATGATTTCCTTGTGCATAAAAAATTCCCCTGTTATTGGTTTGTTACCAAATAATATAATTATCTTGACCAATTCATCTGTTTGTTGTTTGTTACCAAACAATATAATTATCTTGATAAAAATATATGAAGGTATGTGCAATAGAGGTTACTTTCCGGTCTCTTATATCCTCCGCATAGTGGAGTGCATTGGGTGTTTCAAATTATACTACGTATGCACAAATAAGTTTTTTTATATATTTAATTTTATAACTTTAAAGATGAATTTGAAGTGAGAGAAAATGTAACTACACACGTGTCATAATCTGATATACCCAGTGCACTCCACGTAGAAGGGAGTTTTCAGGTAAAGAATTTAATTGCGTGCTGGCCCATAGGCAATAACCATATATCCATTCGTGACATTTTCAGCCACTTAAAGTAACAAACTTAGGGCCTGTTTGGTAAGCAGTTTTAGGGTGGCTAGGGATTGTTAACAAATGTAAACACATGTTTGGTAGGAGGGTTTGAGGCCCGGGTTTAGGATGTGGGCCTGGGTATATTATAGTGGGTTTAGGCTGCATTTCTGTTGCTTTTTGAAACCCACCAAATTCGGAGGGTTTATAATTAACCAAACAGTGTAAAGCTTAAGTACAATTTTGCCCCTACTGTTGAAAAAACTTTCCAAATCTGCCATCAAACTTCCAAGATTTTTCAAACCATACTAGTTGCAAATCTCGAGGCCAGACTTCTCGAAGGCTTGCAGACCTTTCACTTCCACTTCGCAGTGAAGACGATTCCACTTCCCACTCCCAGAGTTCATCGGTGCAGTGTCGACCATGAAGCCCATCTTCTCGTAAAGCAGTTCCAGGTCCGATTGAAGAGTGAAGCTCCGTCGCTGAATCGCTGCACAAGAGTTGGAGTCGTTGTTCGAAAAAGGTTGTAAGTGCATTTCTCTTCCCAGTTGAACAATAGTTTAGGTTAGGCACAACGAAGTAATCCTTGTTGTGAAATGTGGTTTGAAACTTTCTGTTGCCCACAATTTTTTCTAGAATAATGGAGTGTTTTTTGCTGGAATAATGGAGGCGAGAGTTTGTTAACTTTTGATGTTTATTTTTCGTGTTTTTGGATGTGTAACAAATTTGCACTCCCACGGCGGAATTTTGCATATTTTTAGTGTTGATATGCAATTTCAGAACGAAATTTTTACATAAAGCTGCTGAATTTGACGCATAGGGTCTTCGATCGCAAGTTTTTTGACTTTTGCAGTGTTGACATTCACATGCAGCTTCAAATACACATGCTTATTGTAAACAGTTTTCAACAAATTTTTGTTTTCCATCATGTTTAGGAAGTTGAGTTTAGCATTGTCTCTAGGATCTTCAAGGTTGCCTTAGGTTGGTTGATTATTTGAGATCGAAGTTGCAGCCTATCTTCTCCTTCAATTTTTGATATTGTTTTCACTGTTTTTTTTTAAAGGATGACTAGTTCTGCTGACTATCCAATCCTCATCAATTTTTTTTTCTTTCCTCAGTTCAAAAGCATTCTTGTCTATGAATGAAAATGGACTTGGGTAATCTCCAAAGACTAGTTATTAAAATGTTGAGCAATTGCAAGATGTCAGGCTATGTATTTGTTTGCACTGTTTTTGTTAGCATTTTGAAGAAATCCAGTTTGCATTTTCCATTTCCCGTTGCATGGAACTATTATTCCTTATATGCTTACCTACTTGCTATTTAGTTGTGAAATTTGCATATATATTTCTTGTTGTATTTCACATCTCCATGTTATTTTCTTGAGTTATCATGCAATGAGTTCTGTATAGTGATGGTTCAATTCTGATGCAATTTCCCTGAAAACAGACTTTTCATTAGATTTGAATAAGCAGTGAATGATCAAAAACTCTGAAAATGTAAATTACTTAAAACTTGGAAATTTTGAAACGGGCTCTTTTTCGGGATGGAGGGAGTATATCATTTTTCTACTTTATTCCTTGCTTAATTATTTTGAAAACTGAACACTTGAAAATTTTCAATCTTAGTTCCTTTGGTCCCCCACCCCCCCCCATTGTGCCTGAAGATTCTGTGAGTTTATGAAACTGAACTGGTTTAGGATAATCTGTACAAAAATTGATGACATCAAGTCCCCTGTTGTGTTATGTTCCCAATTTTAGTAACAAGAATAATCTCTTCTTGAAAAATCAAGTGAACCATGTACCAGATTTCCCTTAGTTGATGTTCTTTTTTACCTGAATTTCTACTAATTAAAAATTGTCAAACCACAGTTCTCATGTAGTCTGTCAGATTGTCAGTCAGTTTGCATGGTCTTTTCAACCTTTTTTATTTTTTTAACACTTTTAGCAATTATATATCCAGGGTAAGCCTTCATAGGCGTTTGATTAATGTGTTTCTGGCCCTTTTCTTCCCACAGAACAATCTTCACACAGTTCTATTCCAGCACCTCCAACCATCTTTAAACTAAGAGACTGAAGCAAGTTCTAGAACGTTTATTAAAGGTGAAGTATACAGTATCATGCTTTCTTCACTCCAAATCAGATGAACATGAACTAGATATGATTTAATCAACATTGTCTATTTAACCTTATTTCTTTAAGTAAAGAGAAGTGTGCCCTTCGTCAACGTCACTATCTAGGAGTTGGCCATGATAAAATGCTGACACATTCTTTTGGCTTAATCAAAAAGCTTTATTTCATGCACCCATACGTCTAGTGCGTAGAGAAGATGAGCTACTGCACTTAAGAACTTAAGTCTCTCATTTTGCATATGTAATTCCCATCTCATGAGCCGGCCATTTGTGATGCAAACTAGTCTCTTCTCTCTAATCTGGATAATTATGTTGGCCCAAATCATACCCTTGATCGACTACTTTCTGTTTTAATCCATATATATCCTGGTTGAGGTGCTTGTTTGTACATGTTTAAATCTTAAACCCAAAGTCACATCTATCCACCGTACATTTTTTACACTGCAGGTACATTGATCAGGAAGCTGCAAGTTGGTGCAAAAGTCCATCTCATAAATAAGAACTTCAAGAACACCCTGCAGGTTCCTTGCTTCCTCATGTTTAGTGTTACCCATCCATATAATTAAACTTTGAGTTTATGTTTAATGTTACTTGATGTGTAGTGAATTAGGATTGAGGTTGCTTGCTGTAGTTTTAGGAATCATAAGTTGGTTGTGACATTTGATTAATGCATTGAATGAGATTTTTCATCAATTTGAAATTGGACACATACATGTTGTGCATGTCTGTTATGACATAATGTGCTTCGCTGATTTTTCACTTTTGTCACCTTGGAATATGCATTGTTCTACGAGGATTGTTGAATGAATGATAGTTGCTGCATTAATTTCTGTGAATCTGCATTGCTCTTTTTTTTTTTCGTGAAGGTTTGCAAAGTCTTTCTCCAAGTGGTACAATTAATGTCAGACTAAGCAATAATGTGTAACCTGTATATTAATATGCAATGTCTTTGTTTTTTTTAGATATTTTCCCAAATATGGATGACGATTCCGATCTCGAAATTATATCTTGTGCAGTAGATGTAATTAGTGCTTTATTCAAGTCGTTGTGTACGATGATGACTCTAGCTTATATCATTAGAAAACATAGAAATCGATACACTACCCGTAGGAATGGTAGGCAGAAGAAGTATGTGGTCTCTAGTAAAATTACCCGCCAATTAGAGCACATTCGTGATTTGACCCTTGTAAGTGATAAGACCTGTATCAATCAACTCCGCATGAGTCGTGACACCTTTAGTTGTCTCTGTTTTTGTTGGAAAACGTCGGAGGTCTTCAGGCCACTAAGCACCTACAAATTGCAGAGCAAGTTTCTGTCTTCCTTTCTATCCTCTCACACCATAAAAAGAATCGTGTTCTCATGCATGATTTTCGTAGAAGTGGTCACACAATCAGCATACACTTCATTCTGTCCTTAGGGCTTTGCTTTCCTTACATCCCATTCTCCTTGTCCAACCTAGTCCTATTGCCGAAGATGAGACATCGGAGCGTTGGAAATATTTTAAGGTAATTTTACAAATATAATATTCTCACCATACATTTTTCAATACGTTTTCTTCCGAGGAATAACCATTTTTCTTCACAAGCTGTTTCAATGATGCATTCATTCTACTGGGGTGAATTTCCATGTAATGTAGGGTTGTCTTGGCGCCCTAGATGGCACCTATATTCCCGTGAAGGTCTCTGTGAATGATAAGCCACGATATCGAAACCGAAAGGGATTCGTGTCAGTAAATGTCTTAGGTGTATGTGATAGGAACATGAATTTTATCTACGAGTTGACTGGATGGGAGGGATCGGCTGCAGATGGTCGAGTCTTGCGTGACGCCATATCTCGTCCAAACGGTTTAAGGATCCCCATCGGTAAATGTTGTCTTACACTCATCAGTATCCACTTACTAAATATGTTTCCACACAATAATGATTAGAGTTAGCATGTTGCCCACTAATTACTTTGGATTATGACAGGCAATTACTATTGTGTGACGGAGGTTACACAAATGGTGATGGTTTTCTAGCACCCTATCGGGGTGTTACATATCATCTACAAGAGTGGGTGAATATGAACGCAAAACCACAGTCACCCTAAGAATATTATAACCTCAAGCATGCTAGAGCTCGTAACGTTATTGAGCGTTCATTTGAAATTTTGAAAGCCCGTTAGGGAATCCTTAGGAGCAACTCATTATACCCCCATCAAGACCCAGAATCATATCATTTTGGCATGTTGCTTGCTCCATAATTTCATCCGTACTAATTCTACCATCGATCCTATAGAGAATGAGATGCCCGATTTGTTTCCTAATCCCGATTTCGAGCCACCCGTAGACTGTTCAGTACATTGATCAAGTTGAGTGCTCACAAGATTGGACAGCCCGACGAGATAGCATCGCCTTAGATATGTGGTCCAATAGGCAGTAGCATGCAATTGTGTTTATTTACCTAGTTTTTATTGTTTTCCAATGCCACTCATTATTTATGCTACCATTTATTTAAATAATTGTTCCATTCCTGTATGATGTCATTGACAAGAATATTTCTGTCTTCATCCAACTATAGTCAAAGATGTTAGGTGTGTGCATTAATTTCTGCGTTCATTTCTCCCATCCAAATTTTACAATTACATTTCAGAAGCTCAAATGAACACCAAAGATGGAGCCTCGAAAAGGATAGGAAACACACAGACTAGGCGTACTTGGAGTCATTTCGAGGAACAACAACTAATCATCTCTTTGAAGGAGTTGGTGACCCGAGGTTACAAATCGGACAACGGATTTAGGACAGGTTACCTAAATCTGTTGGAGCAATCACTTGCACAACATTTTCCTCGAACCGACCTTAAGGCCGAACCACACATTTCATCGAAGATTCATGCTTGGAAGAAGAATTTCAATACATTGTCTCAAATGTTGGCTAAAAGTGGGTTCGGTCTCGGTCCTAATCATATGATCGAAGTACAAGATGATGTATGGGACGCATACATCAAGGTAGGCTCGAACTGTCAAATCTTGTTCAATACTAATTCCATCAGCCTTATATATCTAACTTCTATCGTAGAATGACAAAACGCTCCATTCATATCGCTACAAAACCTGGCCTTTCTAAAATGATTGGCTCAAGATATTTGGAAAAGATCGGGCAACTGGTGAGGGTGCTCTCGGATTTGCGGATGCGATGCAAGAATATCTTAACACGGGGAACACTAAACCAAATAAGACGAGCTCTGTGCCTCCTCCAAACACGCAAGAAGAGTCCTCCACCGCCTTCATGTCCAAAGGTGTCGAAGAAAGTTCAAACACCTCCTATCGAACCGGGTAGTGCAAAGCAAGAAAATTCGACCAAGGCCTTCGAGACCCACTTTTGGAGTCGTTTAATGAGTACTGTGAGCGGAATGACAAGAACATTAGTGAGATGAAATCTGATATAAGTGATCTGACTAAGAAGAAAATAGCTCTTGCACGAGAGGCGAATGCAAAACGCAAACAACTTTATGACATTCTAGAGAGGTTTGAATTTCCATGTTTGGAGGCCCGGGTGCATGTGGGGAAGCATTTGGCCATGAATGAGAATGAAATGGTGTATTTCCTCAGCGTTCCAAACGAAGCTAAAAAGGTTTTGATTAAGGACATCATGGACAAAATGTGAGACCTATGTGCTAACTTTTAGACTTTTCCTTAGAAGGGAAAACTGGCAGTTTAGATGACTTCATCTTAAGTTCTCTACTTTTGTAATGGGATGTGTGTATGAAGACCAGTCTTCATGTCCTGTCATTTAATTATTATATGTAATATGAGATAGACTTGGGTTTGGAGTACTTCTTGCAATTTGTGTAATATATGGTATATTATAATGTAGTTCTTATTACATATTTTCCAAACAACTCTTAAATGCATGCGTGAAGATATAAGGAAATTTAGAAGACCAATTTAATATTTTGCATAAAAGTCACTTCAAAACAAAGTTGCAGCCAAGATAATACAAACATATATGAACAACATAAGCTTCTTTAAACTAAAGCATAGGGCTTAGATAATATAAACATAAACAACCATCGGGTTTTGTAAAAGGACCTCGCCCTTCATATTAGCAAAATAAGAAGACATTTGACATCCACCATATTCACTAGATGCATTGATCTACATATCTCTGTCATCCTCTTCTTTGAACAATTTAGCCACACACCCATCTCCAAACTTTCGCCCTTTTCCTGTGATCTTTGAGTGTGGAGTGGACGAGCTCATCTCGGTCACGAGTGACGGGGACTTGAACGAGTCAGCCTCATCCGAATCATGTCCAACATAACCCACTTGTCTCTTCAACTCTGTCGAGTGTGTGGTCGATACGTCACTAGAGATGACAATCACTTCATCCAACGATATGTAGGGCTTAGTATGAGTGGGATTGGTGCCGCCGTCGATGACTTTCATTTCCCTGTCACTTTGCATGATTTGCTTTTTGTTATGAACCTTGGTCGGATGCCCGAATATGACCTTCAAATCCTCCCAATGTGGATCACCCTTCGTAGCATACGCAAATGCAAATGGATCAACCTGAACACCAAAAACACGAGTCACATTAATATCTCACGAAGAGCTTGCAACTGACCCAAATACGAAATGATGAACAACAATAATATACCCTCACAATCTCGTCCCATGTGGCATCGCTACAAACAACTACGTTTAACTCCGGGTCCCAAAACACGTCTTCGTGAGTCAGTATCGCTGAAAATGTGTTGTGCCTTTGACGTAGCAAACGGACTTGCCTCAAACATGCCTTTAGATCGAAGTTCTTGTTGAATAACTTCGAGAGAACATAATGTGCTGTCTCGATGTCGTGCTTGTTTTTGCCCCCATCTTTGAAATTCCCCATTCACGCCTGATCCGCGAGAACCTCGGTAAAAAGAGACACAATGGTAGTATCCCACTCTAAATTGTAGATGTAGTCTTCCTGCTTGAGGGATTCATGACAGCGAGGCATTTTTTGGTTTCGAGTTCTAACCTTGCTTTGATGCTTGAAATGTAATGACCAAAGATTCATGTCACCATATCTCCACATTTTATAATTGTAAGTGTGCATAAATTCTGCTTCAGGATCTTCAATTGTGTATTATAGTGGTGGTTGCATTAAATGCATGCATATCCAATGGCAGTGACACAAATCTACTACAATTAATATGTATATTTCTACACTTTATTGGCCTGTTTGATTGATGGAGTAGTCGTGCATAATTTGACAGCCTACCCCACATAGAGATATTAAAGTTGACTGCATTGCTCTTGCACAGGGAAATTAAAAAAGTCGAGGCATAAGTGGGAATGGTTTACTTCACAACGTTATAAAGCATGTGCATGCTTAAAAAATGTCCATTTTGGCAAACTTAAGTTTATGACATCAAACTGTGTTGTGCATGTTTTTACTTATGAATGTGCTGACAAGTTGCATAAAAAATTATTCTCTCTTTGCAGACTAGTCATGCCTGAGGAGGAGCAAACAACTTGATGCGTTTTACCACATTTTCAGTTGGGAGGAGGCTGAGGACTTGACTGAGCGGCTGAATAGGGTTGGCTTCCAGCGCAACCTAGCAAACGGGTTGGTGCTGACAAATGTTTGTGAAGAGATAACTGCTGAGATGAGGAAGAAGACCACAGATGCTCATTGGACAGCCTTGCATGTTAAGACATTTGTCGTCAACAACGTGCGACTGTACAAGAAATTCTGTGACTACGTCATAAACACAGTGGGAGTGAAGTGCAATTTAGAGCAAAATCGGATTCGTGTAGCGGTGGAGTATTGGCACTTCGTGGACAAGGTAAAGTATACGATTCTAAATACTAAATTACATATATGTACAATTTAGCCAATGACAGGAAAGCTCATCTCGATGCACCATTTTGCTATATAATCGACATTTCATGCAGGAGACGAACGACCAAATATTGTTTCGCCAGTTTGGATTCTCGTCTTTTCAGACGTGGTCGATCATCATGAAGCATCATAGGCCGGGCCAAGTGTTTTACGAGGAGGCAGGGTCATCTCCACGCACTCATATAGTTGTGAAAGAGGAACCGTTTGATCCCAAGTGTCCAGACATGTGGGATGTTCAGTTCCCACACAAAGGAGACAAGAACCATCCCATCCCCGATGAGAAGCTCTTCAAGTTAATGCCTTGAAGTTGTCATTAGTATCTTAACACCAAAGTCGAAACATCATCACATTTTCCCGAAAGGGCCATTTTGCATGAAGTAGACACCTACGTAAATATATTTCCGAACTTGGTACATTAAAACACTAGGTAGACTCTATTCCAGTTGTAGCTTTTGGACTAATATGCATCCTACAAAACAATTATGTAAATGGAAGTATGGAGCAACAAAACGATATTTTGGACATGTAGGCACACGGTGAAAACCTCCTACATTCGGAATGACAAGACATATGACATCTCCTACCAAAATTAATGTCATGTTTTATCTATGTTTGTTCATGTCACGATTCGAATTATGTGTATGAGCAATGCTAGTCGTCTAGTCACAATGTTTCAATGTGTATCCTAATATTTACGCTCATGCAGCTTTATTTTCTTTTCATGCAAATAATTTTTGCATTAATAGATGACTTGCATGACATTAACAAAAAAACGCATGTTTCAATGCTTCTTCATCGGGCTGTTTAAAGCTGGCAAAGTGAGTGAATGAACAACATTTTCAACACTGGACATACATGTACAATAAACTTTCAACCAACATATTAAAGGCAACTAACATAAATTCATAAACATTTGAAGCAGAAGAGACACTTACCATAACTTGCTTCACACACTATGATAAATCCATTGGACTCATGTGCAAGACTACACCTTGCAAATGCCATTGGACATTGAATGACTAGAAAATTGAGTAGCCCAAACTAAAAGCACAAATAGAAACATGCAAAGACCGGAAATTACTTTAGTGCAAGACTTTACACTTATCTTCCCTTGCTTTCAAAGTGGTGAGTTCTGACTTGTACCGTTCGATCTTCTCAAAGCAATCAATTACCACTTCCCTTGCACGGCCATCTAGCAGGTGGCTCCAACCAAAGAAATATCCCACAACTGTCGTTCTATTTCAAACATACGATATGAGTTGCTCAAAAAGGTATATCCAATTAAAAACGAAGTTGCATATATACAAAGTTTCAAGGTTTGCAATTATTAAAGCTTTGCTTACCCCTCGAAAGGGACACGACATGAAACGTCGCATTGGATTTTTCCTTGTCCGTGAAGTTTGAACTTGCATTGGAATCTCATTTCGACAACGCAACCCAACATTTGAAGTTTCACTACTCGCACTCGAACCAAAGTACGGAAAAGAATTCGAACTAGACGACATGTTTTCAACAAGGAAAGGTAAGGGTACAATATATTCTCTTACATATAGGTACAAAAAAAATTCAGAGCCGAAACACATTATCTTATTCATTAAAACTTGAGTTAAAGATGTGGTTCAAGTTCAAAAACTCATCTCCAATTTAATTCAACTATTGAACTGTATACATGCTTGCAACTTACCACTTAGTTCCGCAAACATATATATCAAACATTATTGTTTATGAATACATTGGCAAATGCATATTTGTGGCTAAAAAATATAGCGCTCAAACAATATCTCGACCCCATTTCCCGAGCATAGAGAAACCACTTGCTGTCCTCGGACTTGTGACGTAGCGACGACAAAGGTTGCCGATGGTGTACGGTGAAATCCAAGTATATAGATCTACGATCCCAACTCTACATCGACCACATTTTCACAACAAATCAAAACACCGCAACATGATTAATGCTTGTAATGAGTGATGACGATATGAATATGGAAATCATGGAAAAAAATGTGAGAGCTTGCATTACCGTCAAATAAGGGGAACAAGCATCGGACTTCATCAAATAATCTGGGACTTGAACGAGATACTTATCATCGTGTCTGAGAGTTGTCGAATCGGCAGGAATGTTTTGGGGAAGAATATCCAGGTGCCCTTCGAGAAGATCTCAAATCGCCATGGCCGGGACTTCCATTTTTCTTCAAAACCTTACCCGGATAAAATTAACCTTACTTTACCTTGTTTAGGTTGTGCTCGGATCGGAAGGAAGACGAGAGAAGAAGAACCCCCAATCAATTTTGACTCAAAATCAACAACTCTCTTTGTAGGTGATGAATTTGAAATTGCAAGTATAGTGAAATGTTTTCTGCAATTTGGGAATGCACGGTGGAAAAGATAGAATTTGCAAGAATTTGAGAATTTTTTTCTTTTGTTTTGTGTTAGGGGCAATTTTGTCATTTCATACACCACATCAAACCCAACCACTATACCAAACACAATTTTACAAACTTTAAATATTTTAATCATTCATACCAAACACATCATCTAACTAAACCCAATCTCAAAACATTCATACCAAACACTCAAATTTCACCTTTTTTATCCTGAATGAACAGTAAAAAGCCCATTTGAATAACAATTAGGCCCAAACCCAACCCAAATACCAAACGGGCCCTTATATGATAATCTGATTGGCGACTGTTTATTTGTGCCTAATTGAATAACTTGAGCTCAACGGACAATTATGTAACATTGTTTGAGATATTATCGAATTTCATGATTTCTATTAAGTAGGTTTTATACGAGATTGTCTTACAAATCTTGTTATATAAGATAGATTAACATAACACATTTTGTAATTCATAAAAGAATTTATGAAAATCGGTTCAATTTATTGTTGGAAATTGGTTTGGAAAAGTTGGTATTAACCAATCTTTGACCAGTTTGATTACATGGTGTTTCGTTTCTCAAAAACAAAATTAAGTTGCAAATTTGAAATCTACTTTTAGAGTAGATAAATGTAGAATATTTATTTTCTCAAATCCAATATTTTGAGAAAT
The DNA here is from genome assembly GCA_005771605.1 of Scutellaria baicalensis. Lineage (NCBI taxonomy): Eukaryota > Viridiplantae > Streptophyta > Magnoliopsida > Lamiales > Lamiaceae > Scutellaria > Scutellaria baicalensis. The sequence goes on along the minus strand of CM016728.1, from coordinate 8,118,331 downwards.
TAATGTTTAAAGTAGACAACTTAAATTAAAGAGGTGTGAAGGTGTGAAAAAATGTGAGTTTGAATTGAATTGATGCAGCCTAAATTGAAGGGATACAACCATTCTAATGAGATACATCATTTCACGAAAAGACACCATCTCACAAAAAGGTGTCTAATTATGAAAAAACGTTATTTCAAACCAAAATGTGTCTATTATGAAAAGAAACAACACATTTTCAACTTCTTATAAATAGACTCATATTCAATTATTTCATTCATTCCACCACAACTTGCATTCATAGCATTTTAGCAATTATAATATTTTCTTCTTCTTGTCCTAGAAAGTTCTCAATATCGTTTGCGTTTGTTGTAAAACTTTTGAATTCGTTGTGATGCGATCCTTAGGTTAGTAAGTCGTTGTATCTTGAGGACGTGTGCAGTTGATCGTAAAGTACTGAATACAGGACAAGTTCGTCTTACAAAGAAAGATCTCTTGCCTCGACTTTTCCTGTTTGCTTTTTTAAGTCATTTTCAAGTACACTACATCATTTGCAACATTCATTAATAAGGATTAATTTCATGGAAACAATCCGTGACACCGTTTTACATGAGTTTTTGTGATTTATGTTTAAGTTTTTCTGATAATTAATCGGGTCGAGTTTGAACGTACTTTACACTAATCAAATATACAAGTCGAACTTGGATAGTTTGATATTATTTTACATTTATTTTAGTTTCTTTATACTTATCGAGCTCGAGTTAGAGAGGATCCTTATATTGAATAGTTTAATTTGATTTTCAGACCTACGTAGCCATCATTAATATATTAGCGTTTATGATTAGATGCAGCAACTCAACTCAACTCAGAAATGTAAATTAAGCAGATCAAAAGAGAGAATTTCAATTGAAACTACATCATCATGCATCCACTAATGCCTCAAGAGGATTACATGATATGTTTATTATACCATTCAAATATTTATTATAAATACCTCGAATACATATATCGATCCACGATCGAGACGAGCAGTAGTTGATGTTCTATGCGACACGAGGAACTCGCATAATAACATCGTTTTGATCAACGAAAAGACAGACTCGATTACAGCAGAAACCATTGGTAACACCTTCAGATGGTGGGTGGACAAGAACAATGGTGACAAGAGGATTATCTCTTGCAATAATGATAGAAGCATCTTTTGCAGGCATGCCAACCAGCTCAGGCCATAGAATCTTGAACTTATTTTGGCCACAGCATATTGGATCACCACACCCAAAGTTTGAACACTGGGGAAATGGAATGCTCTTCATCCTTAATTTCTTTTAGATGTGATTTTTATGAGAAATATATATATATATATATATAATGGCTATTGTGTCACATATTTATAGAGTTGGCTAATTGTATATCTCACTCTGCATACAGATTTTGTAAAAGAAATATTATTACTGTTGATTGATAGCATCGTATTTGTGAAACAAATGTTTCACCATGAAATATAGGTTATAATGATTATAGAAATCTTGTTCCTCAAATTTGTTATGATTTTGTGAATCAAATACATCATTCTATTGAATATTATTAGAATTGGTGTTACATCTCTTATTTTAAAATAATCACCGTATGCAACGTTTATTCGGTGACATATCTATTTAACATTAAAATGTATTAAATGTTATGAAACATGAGATGTAACAATAAATGTAACAGAAGATCCAATCTAACTAGATATAGTATAATTGTAATTAATGCACCCTAAAAAAATTGTATTAAATGTAAATCAACAAAGCTGACAAAACTCGGATTCAATCTTAAAAAGCATACATATTTAATTACAAAACAAATTCTGTTAATTTTCTAATAACAGTATTGTCAGAACAATCATATAATAATCTATACTATACTAATAGCAAAATGTTTGGGAAAAATTACAAAAATGCCATTTTCCCGCCCATTTTATTCTTTGTCCTTTTGTCCAAGTGTCAAAATGTGATTGAACATTGATTATATTTTCTTTCTTATTTTTTTATTTGATCATTATTATTAGTTATTTTAATGTTTGGCTTGGAGGATACTCTTCAACAATTAAATAATATTAAAAAATAGAAGTTATGATTATGTCTATAGTCTATAAATATTGATAGTTATAGACAACTTTTATTGGAGAAATCAATAGAATGACTTGCAACATACTCTTCCATCTATAAAATAATATATATCTATATTCATACTATATAAAATGTCACATAAATTTGTGTAAATAACTTTTTTTTTTCAAGATTTCATTTTGATTTTCTAAATTAATTTAGTAATTTTAAATTAAGCTTCCATCTCAAACCATTGAAATCAAATTTTCTCTCAAAGTCATTGTCTTATATAAGGGTCATTCTGTAGTACACCGGGTGTATTAATACACCAGACTCTCCATCATTTTAACAAACTCACAAACTCTCCATCATTCTGTAGTACACCCTTATATAAAGAATGTTTATTCATTTAACAAACTCACTTACCTAGCTTATAAAAATCAACAAAATTTAATAAATTCTTTTAATAATAATAATATTGGTAATATATTAAAAATTATTTCAAATATATAAAACTGCAAATTTCTCTCCCATATTAAAAATTATCTATACTATACAAATATCAGGATAGTTGGAAAATTATATAACAAGACGCGCAATGCGCGGGTACACTGCTAGTATTCCTTAAAATCAAAATATTAATTGGCAATATGATCTGTTTATGGAAAATGTTAAACTGCTTTCCATGGATAATTTTTAATTTATCCACCTATAGATGACATGTAATGATCTCATCATTTGATATAAAAAAGAGACACATCAGTGATGAGCACATATTACTGTCGTTTTGTCTAGTGTAGCAAGACCGATCTATCTATATATCTATATATTGAAGAAGAGCATAAAGATATTTACAATATATGAAAAATGAGTATTTTGGGTAACATTTTTTTCGACACTGTCTAGTTTTTTCGACAACAAATTATTGCAAAGAATGTTCATAAAAACTAATAATACGTTGTCACAAAAATCAATATAAAACGACTTATTTGCGACAGTACATTGTTGTCGCTAATACATTTGATCTCAAAAAAACTATTTATGAGAAGGTTTTTGTGACAATAATTTTGCGACATATGTGTCGCAAATTGTACTTGTGACAATAATTGAGGTTTTTGAGACAACATTTTGTTGTCGCAAAAATACTTTTTTTTCTTGTAGTGTTTCTGTGCATTATGCATACAATAGACAAAGAATATGTTGTAATTAGGAAAGAATGAAAGATGTGTAATAATTGGATGTATAAGTACTATATATCTAGCTTGTAGAATGGGAAACACATTATCTCATGTTGCTCATGAGTTATGTAAAATATGACCAACATTTTTTTAATATTTGTTGATGATGAATGATGGACAATTTTCAATAATCATATATTATATATTGTGTAAATGAAGAAAATTGAGAAGTTTTCGTCGTAAATTGATAGGACAAATATATATGAAATATTAATAAGAATAAATGAAATTATCATTGTTCAAACAACAAAAAAAGAGTAAAGATTTGAAAGCCAAATCACGATCTAGATAATCGAGCTGAATAATTTAGCAATGAAAAGGTATGGGTACATGGCTTTTCATTTCTCTTTATATATATTGCATATATGACTTTTGACTTATGGGGCATATATGTATTAACAGGACTGCTCCTGATATTTTCAGGGATCATTGCGAATTGCTAGAAAATAATCAAATTCCAACGGAAATAATAACTGTTGGAATTTCCAACAGAATTTCCAATTGTATTTCTAACGGAATTCAATGCTGTTGGAAATTCCGTTGGAATTTTTATAATTTCCAATAGAATTTCCAACGAAGTTCAACGCCGTTGAAAATTCCGTTGGAATTTTTATTGTGGTTGTATATTTCAACGGAAAAGTACCGTTGGAATTGTTTTTCCATTGGAATTTCCGTCAGAATTTAAATTCCAACGTCCCTTTTTTTCCAACGGTCCACTTTTGGAATTTCCGTCGGAATGAAGAATTCCAACAGAATTTTGCAAGATTCCAACGGTATTTCACAAAATTCCAACGGAATTGTTTCGTTGGAATTTGAGTGATTTCTAGTAGTAATGGACCCTTAGAGAAAAATCTTATATTTATCTAACGATAAATGTAATTTAAAAACGAGAAAAAGTTATGTATGTAGATCATGTTTTATTATACTTCTTTGTCCATCTAAAACATTGGAAAAATGTAACACCAACAAATATAAACGCAATGTTAAGTTTCAATTTATCAATGAAAATATCTACGTCTTCTAACATTTTAAAAAGCAAAATAGTAATAGTAATAACAACAACAACAACAACAACAACAACAACAACAACAACATTATATGTATCATGTAAGCATAAAATTAGAAAAAATAGTTTGGATATATTGTTTCTACAATTTAATAACATGCAATAGTACTCTTTATTTTATTTTACCATTGAATGCACATTTGATTTGGAAAGGTTATATTAATAAAAAAATTATTATTATTTGATTGCTTATACGACAAATATTTTGATATTTAATAACAAATATATTAATTTTGTCATTTTTAGTATCCAATTATAAATTGGTCTGTTTCAATTTAATAACAACATAAAAATTGGGTTATAAATAATTTATTTTCAATTATACATTATCTTAAGTCTATTATATATACGAGAAAATTGGTCCAAATACCCCGTATGTTTACCCTAATTATAAATATATCCTTTATTTTTTTCTTTTCATGAAAGTATCATTTATTTTTCGAATTTTTACCAAGAATACCCCGTTACCTGCTGTACCAGGTAACTATCCTGTTTCATGATGACGTGGCCGGTAAAATAAACATGTTTAATCGTTTTTTGTTAATTTTTAAGTATGTTTTAATTTCCATGTCATATATGAGAAAAATGAGGGAAATGAAACCCTTTCCCCCCAAAAATAAATCCCTAATTAGCATACATACTTGACTCTACTCTTATTAGGGCTCCAAACTCATCCATGGAGAAGATGTCAGATTCTACAAATGAGGGAGAATTTTGCTACTGTGGCTTGTGACCTTCTTTGAGATGTTCATGGACTTCACACAATCCAGGAAGAAGGTTTCGTGAATGTCGAAATTGGGATGTATGCTTCTACAATTTTGCTAATTTTCTATGATTTTGTTTATGTTTTATCACTGTTTTCCTCAATCTTCTACCAATTTCATTCTTCTCCAAATGTTGTGCTATTTTCGTACCATTTCCCCTCTATTTATTCGATCTTTTTGCCACTGGATTCACTTTTTTTTTTTTGTTGCTGGGATTTTTTTGGAGTTGCAGAGTGATGGATGTAATTTCTTTAAATTGATTGACCCTCCAATGAATGATAGAGCTACGAGATTGCTGATCCAATTACGTGAAGAAAACCGTTTGTTGCGTCAAAGGGATGAGGTTCTTCAAAAAGTTGAAGGAAAGTTGAGAAGTGTTAAGATGCTTTTGTTGTTTTCATGGGTGTTCTTCCTTGTAGTTGGGTACCATTAAAGTTATGGAGATTTTTAGTAGAGTGATGGATGTAATTAGGAATGCTGCCATTTGTGTTCATTATATGTTAGAGTCAAGTTATGTAGTCAAGTTATGCTACTTTGTGTTCATGCTAGTTGCTGCCAAGAAATTGGTTTGTAAACTTTGTGTAAGCTCAATCAAATTAGTATTTTTACTATCATAATTCAAGGTATTTGATCTTCTAATTGCAATGTTTAAAGTTAGTATTATATAGTGAGATGGAACATAACAAAGTCAAGGAAAACAAGATTGAAGAAGAGTATTATATGAAGATTTGATTAAACTCCAATTCACAAAGCAAAAGGCATGATAATATTGTTTACATAAATTAAACCAATCACAAACCAACTCCAAATCTGATAATGTTGTTTACATCCAACAAAACAAGATATTAAGCTAAAGGCATGATAAACCCAAGTTTGAAAGCTAACAAAGTCAGATGCAAAATATAAAAGTTAAAAGTAGCATTCTGCCATGACAGTGTTATATCCAACAAAACAATACAATAACTCAAAAGGGATCCACTATACTTTCTTCTTCCCCTTCTCTGTCTCTTTTCTCCTTGCTTCATTCATGACAACTCCCAAGTTTGAAAGCTGCACATATTTCTTTCCTTGTCTCTTGAGAACGTGGCTAGTATGTGTCATTTGAAATGGAGGAGCTGTTGGAATGAATTAATCACAATAAAGGGAGTTGGTGCCCTTATATTCACTCAGGAGCTATAAATGTTGGTTGTGTTTCACACTATTAGAAAGAACACACAAACCAGTTAATGATAAGGAAACAAAATAAATTTTCCACAACTTAAATTGATCCAATCTTACATTTTCCCTTCTTCTTGGTTGTAATTTGACAGTCCTTTCACTCCCATCTTTTTTATTCTAAGAAGCAGTAGTAAATAAAAATCAAATTCAATGACCCCCAACTAAATAGGATCTACTACTCAATGCACATCTTACCAAGTTCATGGCATGAACTCCTTCATCTTATTCCAATTGTGTTAATTGAGATAAGAGTATATCATCTGTGTTGTGATCCATATTCTCAATCTATGTGTTAGTATTATACAATAAGAAAGTGACAAAAAATCAAGTACTTGGTAGTGTGTATCATCAGATTTGATTGGAATACAGTCTGCCACCTTTGAAGTGTTATGGCTTATGATCTTACCAATCTTAGGACAGAAAGTTCCCTACCATTTTTTTTGTCCTATCTCTGCATTCTTGATTTCTTTTATCAGTTTTGAATTGGTATCCATACCTACCAGCTAACCATTTAAACTTCATGTTTTTCACATTATAATTAGGGACATAAATATGGTCACCATAGTAAGTTCTAATTTCCCAACTGTTATCATCCTGCATTTTCAAAGCATGAATCTTCCATGGACAGTTTTTATCATCACACGTTGCATAAATTCTATGTCTATCACTTCTAGAAAAACTCACACACATACATTCCATTATAGCATGAGACTCCACAGCCTCTCTAAACTATTTTTTAGTGCTGAATACCATCCCAAGAAGAAATGTTGGATTATACATTTGCCCTTCCCTAAAAACAATGGACCCCTCTCCCTCATCATCTGAAGACCTAACACTATGAAAATCATCTTCACTCACTAGTATGTCCTCATCACATGACCCTAATTCTACAACCCTCTTTTCAGACCCTGGCCCCTCAACATCTACATCAGTGTATTTCCTAAATAGTAAGTCATCATCATCACCCTCTTCCTCAAACTTAGAATAGTTGTCATCTGAAAGATCTTCATTAACTTCATCTTCACTAACTAACTTTTGTTTACCCTTCCTCTCTAGCTCTCTATCCTTTTCCCTTTCCAAATTAGCATCTACAATGTATAAGTCTAACTCTTTAACCCCTCTGATTGGAATACTTATTCACCTCACCATCACTCTGGATATGAAATAACTCACCAGACCCATTTTTTCCCAAACAGACTAATATAATTAGTACTACCTATGTAAAGGTCTTTCAACCCTTTTAAGGTAATTGTCTTCTCATCCACATAATCAAACTTAAACAGATCCCCCTACATATGAAGTCTTATCACTACCCAACTGCCCCCGAAAATGAAGACATAAAGTGTATTGCCTACTGTTTGAAAATGGAGCATATAGGTCCCCACATGTCCTTTTATTTGTATTCTACCCAAAGATTCTTTTTTTGTCTCAGATAAAATACAAAAGCAGTCAAACATACACCAAAAAATATTAAATATCCTACCCAACTCCAAGTCTACAAATCTAAAACCACCTATATCATGCAGTAAAGACACATATACCCCATAAAGTCGAATAAACAAACAATCAACAAAAAATGAAACATAACAAAACTGTAATTCCACATATCCAACACATTTATAATTCCAAGCAACAAACAATAAACACAAGTCATTATCCACACAAATCAAGGGTTAAAAACATAAAAATCGAACAAAAACCATATCAAAAGCGTAATCGAAACTCACAACTGTAACCATTGGCGGATGCACATAGAGGCAACTTGCCACCCCTAATTTTTTTTCTATAAATTACATAGTATACTTTTAATGCATTAAAATTTAAAAAAAAATACTCTTAACAAATTGTATTTTTCTCATTTTCATAATTAACTTTTTTGAACTCTCCTATATATTCATTCCATCAAATCGAGTCTTTAATTTCATACTTATTGTTGCTACGACGAATGTCTATTAAAACTAAAGTGTATTAACAGTGGATAGTGGTTCTCACGTAAAATATAAAAATTGATGTGTGATGAATCATATGTTAACAAATTAATTGTTATTGTTGATTTGGGCAATATCAATTTGACATTAGTTAGAGTTTCAGTTAGGTGTTAGATAACTTAGATGAATTTCTCATTTGTGATGAATATGTGAAAACACGGTTTCACAATCAAATAAGTGATGAATTAATGAATGAATGAATTTTTTTTGGTTTATCTTAAAAAAAAAAAAATTAAGCATATCACTTACAATATCACTCATAGGTTTCAAGACATGATGAACTATCTAAATTAATTCTAAAATGTCTTTTTTCAATGGAATATATAAACTAAGTTTTTGAAATCACTTTAAAATCATTTTATATGGAAAATTAAAAATTTTATATATTGATTTCAATTGTGCCTCCTCTTTAAAAAAGTTATGCGTCCGCCTCTGACTGTAACACTATAAAACTTGAACCCTAGAACCTAAAATACTAAATACATACCGTAATCTGGAGGAGGATTGTCATTCTTGTTCTTCTCTCTAAATCTCATGGTGAATTTGCGAGTAATCGATGGAGATTTTTCTGAGGAGTAGGATTAGGGTTTTTTCAAAATCGAATTGGGGATATCTTAGTCAAACCCCTTTTTTGCTAAGTGTGTTATTTGGGTGAGTGGGATGTCTACTTGGAAAGCCTTCGTGACGTGGAAATAAAAAAATGTGTAATTATAATCCACATGTGTATTTTACTGGCCACGTCATCATGAAACCGGATAGTTACCTGGTACAACAGGTAACGGGGTATTCTTGGCAAAAATTTGAAACATAAAGGGTACTTTCATGAAAAGAAAATTAAAATAAAGACTATATTTATAATTAGGGTAAACATACATAGTATTTGGACCAATTTTCCCTATATATACATAATATTATATGAAAATTTTGGGTCCCTTAACAGAGGGGGCCCTAGGCGGTCGACTTTCTCGCCCTAGCTCAGGACCGATCAATTATATATCTATATCTATATATATATATATATATATATAATCTGCTTTATCTTTTTCCTATCATTGCTTTATTTTCTTCTCTAGTAAATAAATTAAAAAAGAGGAGTGATCAATGGATCTGAAGAAATGTTCAATTAATAAATAGCTCTTTTGATTAATACTCTTAAGAAACTAAATGGTTCTAAAGTTATTTTTTTATAAAAAAAAATACTTCTATTATTTATTACCAATATTATAATTATTAATTAATTATTAATTTTTTGTTAAACTTTTAAAATATTTGCAACATTAAAGATTGTGATTGTTTGACAACTGTTTGTATTATATTAATATTAGATTAGATATGAGATTATTATTTTTATTGAAATCGTTCGTTATTGACATAGGATGTATATGATTCAATTTCTGATACTTGTTTCACACACACCCACACACAAAAAACAGTAACATGATTTAATAATTACCAAAATTGTTTTTCAATTCTATGACAATACAGAACACTAGAATAATTATTAAAGTAGTAATTAAGAATCTTTCTTTAGAATCATCCCAATTTAATTAATTTTGGAAAATCTTATTATGTCATTCATCTAATTATGATGCTTATCCAGTAAGACTCATTATAAGATGAATATCACGATTATACATCAATGAGCTGTAGCAACTGAAAGAGAGCATTCGAAAATAATTGTCTTGCCAATTTGGAGACATAACCAATTATATTAATCATAATATAAAGTGTATAGGGAAGATAATACTTTTTATAATAATATATAGATGTATATATTTTGACACCAACTAGTCAAAAATGTCCCACAAACTAAGTAAAAAATAATTGCCATGAATGAGAGAGCGCCAAAGTTTATCCATCCTTTTTTTTTTTTTTAAAGCTTTCCAGCTTTCATTGTTTTTATCAATATGAAATTAATTAATATACTACTTTACAATTCACATATAATTATTAATATAAAATTAATTAATAAATAGAAAGAATCTCACGAAAATTATTTATAAAATGGTGGGAGAGATTTGTGTGTATATTTATTGCATACAAATTGCTCTAAAGGGCATTAGATTCTCAATCTTATGAGTGTGCTACAACACCAACCACGTTCCACGGCTGCGTATCAATAATAATTGTGCAAAAATACTGTAAAGCCGACATTTATTACCATTTCATCATTATTTCTTATCTTATCTTATCTTATAGAAGATTATGCCCATCATCACTAACAGTACCAGATTTGAGACACAGAAAACTGGAAATGGAGCTTCATAATCCAATAGCTCTGTTTCTTCTGCTCTCTTGCTTTCTGTTTGCTGAAACTATCATCCACCATGCTTCTGCTCAAAAGAGATCCACATACATTGTCCACATGGACAAACCCTCCATGCCCAAGCCATTTTCCACTCACCATCACTGGTATTCTTCCATTCTCAAATCTGGGCCGAAGCTTATCTACACCTACGACCACGCCTTTCATGGCTTCAGTGCTGCCTTGACGAAAGATGAACTGAAATCCTTGCACTCATCACCTGGCTTCATCTCTGCCTATGTTGATACTCCTGTCACGCCGGACACCACCCACACATCGGATTTCCTCTCCCTCAACACCGCCACCGGGCTCTGGCCTGCGTCCCAGTACGGCAAGGACGTCATCATTGGCGTCATCGACACCGGAATCTGGCCGGAAAGTCCGAGCTTCGCCGACCATGGAATGACTCCGGTCCCAGCGAGCTGGAAGGGAGTTTGCCAAGGCGGGGTCGGATTCAATTCTTCTTTATGCAACAAGAAGATCATCGGAGCAAGATACTTCAACGAAGGGTATCGTAGCAGATAACCCGGATCTCCCATTGACGGCAAACACAGCCAGGGATAACGACGGCCATGGGTCCCACGTCGCCTCCATAGCCGCCGGAAACTACGTGAACGGCGCCTCGTTCTTCGGCTACGCCGCTGGCACGGCCAGAGGGGTGGCGCCACGCGCCAGGCTGGCTGTCTACAAGGTGCTCTTTGGCGGAGGAATTTCAGTCGGATATACTTGCAGGCATTGACCAGGCTGTGGCTGATGGAGTCGATGTGTTGTCCATTTCATTGGGGGTTCAAGAATTTGAACTGTATGACAGTGCCATTTCCATAGCTAGCTTTGGTGCAAGAGAGAAGGGAATCATCGTGTGTTTCTCAGCAGGGAATCGTGGCCCGTTTCTTAGAAGTATACGGTCAGGATTCCCTTGGGCTGTAATCGTCGCATCTGGGACCGTTGATCGGTGGTTTGCCGGGACTTTATCTCTCGGCAATGGAAACACCGTGACAGGGTGGACATTGTTTCCGGCGAGAGCTGTGATCAGAAACCTCCCTCTTTATTATAACGAGACCTTTTCTGCTTGTACTCCGACTGAAATAGCCGACGCACCCGAAAACAGCATTATCATTTGCAATGTAACTGCATGGAAACATCGATTTTAGTTCACTGATGGGCTATCTGCCCGACTCCAATGCCCGAGCAGCTGTCATAATTGCAGAGGATCCGAGCATCTTTCGAGTGAACACGTTTCCTTTTCCAGGAGTCGTGATCACCTCCGTGGAGCACGAGAGGTGATCAACTACGCGTCGAGCAGTGCTAGCCCGAGAGCGAGCATTGCTTTCCAACAAACGATTCTTGGGACAGAGCCGAGAGCGGCTCCAGCCCTGTCGGACACCTCGTCGAGAGGCCCTGGACGGAGCTACGAGGGAATCCTGAAGCCCGACATAATGGCACCAGGAGTGTCAATTTTAGCAGCATACAATCCTGAGATTGATGTGTCTGAAGGACCAAACATTGGTAAGAATGTCTACTTGTCTAGCGACTACAATCTCTTGTCAGGCACATCAATGGCCTGCCCACATATTTCGGGGACTGCTGCACTTCTCAAAGCTGCACACCCCGATTGGAGCCCGGCAGCAATCCAATCGGCAATGATGACCACTGCCAATCCTCTGGACAACACGAAGCAACCGATCAGGGAACAGGACAACACACTTGCCACGCCTCTAGGAATCGGATCAGGCATGGTTGATCCGAACCGGGCCCTTGATCCAGGGCTCGTCTACGATGCAAGTGTTCAAGACCTGGTGAATCTAGTTTGTTCCATGAACCTCACTCGAGAACAAATGCAGACCATCATAAGATCAACCTACAACTGCTCAAACCCATCCTCAGACCTCAACTATCCATCTTTCGTGGCTCTTATTCGAGCGGCTGAAATAGGAAGGATGCTAACTCGGAGATTCAAAAGAATAGTGACGAATGTGGGCGATGGTGCAGCCACATATAAGGTTAAAGTGGAAGTGCCAGTAAATACCACAGCCAGAGTTGAGCCACAAACTTTGGTGTTTCGTAAGAAATATGAAAAGAAGAGCTACACTCTAACAATTCGTTATAGGGGTGATATTGAGGAGCAACATAGACCCGGTTCGGTCATTTGGACCGACCAAACCGGCAAGTACACGGTCAGAAGTCCTATTATGGTCTCCGCCGCAGCTGATAATTTCGATGGATAAGATTCTCTATTTTTCTTTTTCAAGGAGTTGGGGTGACGGAGAAAGGATGATAATGAAAACTAGAATATTAAGTGGTTTGGATTCAAATTGTGATCAAGCCAATTTCCACTTTTATAAATGTGTTGGAGTTATAAGACTGTGTTTAAGATTATCTAGCTTGAACTATATATGTTCTATTTTATATTTCAGTTTGATCAATAAATTAAAATTAGTATTATTTTCCTAGTTTGTTATACACCTACAACCTCATGCAAACCAAGTCATGTATTCTTATTTTGGGCATATCATATACTGGTAAAATGTGTCAGGCATTTCCCCAAACAAAAACTATAATTTTTGTCTAATTCAATTAAACGAAAAATTAAAATATTCCGACAACTTTGCGCGTTTTATGATTATGGCCAAATATTCAAACTTTGATCTATTAATTATAAAATGAATTACATTAATGATCCGATCTTGCTTTCTATCATTGAGTTTTTTTCTATAGATCATCACTATTCTGCATTAAACGTACAATTAATGTTGACTACGTTGATAATCTAAAACAATTCATAATCCAAATTCTTTAACCCATCATGTTTCCATTCTGTCCCACTCTTTTGAGTTGAATTAAAGCCAAGAATTAGTCAACTAGAGTTCCTAAATAGATCTCACATCTTTAAACTGACCAAATTAAAGTGCCGTTTTATTAGGACATAAGATCTCAAGTATGGGTTTTCTAACACTTGTGATTGTACTAATTCCAGTGATCTGGGGCATCATATCATGTCCTGAGATCCAATCCATTGCGGCGACGAAGGTTTCCTCCTGGCCCCTACCCGTTTCCGATCATCGGAAACCTTCTCCAACTAAGCCTCAATCCTCACCAATCACTTGCCAAACTCTCCAAAACCTATGGCCCTTTAATGTCTATCCAACTTGGAAGCACATACACAGCAGTCATATCATCACCTGAAGTTGCAAAACAAGTGCTGCAAGAACACGACCAAGTCTTTTCGGGCCGGACCATCGTGGCTGCAGCCGAGGTGCACGACCACCACAACAACTCGATGGGCTTCATGCCGGCCGGCAAAAAATGGCGAACAGCCCGTAAGATATGCCGAGAACACATGTTCTCGACTCAACGGCTCGATGCAGGCCAGGGCCTGAGGTGGCAGAAGCTACAGAAGCTGTGTGAGTATGTGAATGAATGCTGCTCACGTGGCAAGGTTGTGAGCGTTGGCGAAGCCGTGTTCATAACCTCGCTCAACCTGATCACGGCCACGCTGTTTTCGGTTGATTTTACGGAGTTTGAATCGAAATTTGCTCAGGATTTGAAGGGGACTGTTGAGAGTATAATGAAGATTTTGGGAGCTCCAAATGTAGCAGATTTTTTCCCAGTTTTGAAGAGGATTGATCCACAAGGGATTAGGAGGCAGTCAGAGATTCACTTTGGAAAACTGCTTGATATGTTGGGAGAAATAGTTGATCAAAGATTGGATTCAAGATCTAGTGATGGTTCTTCAATGAAAGATGATATGCTGGAGACACTTCTTGATCTCATGGAGGGAAGTGATTACAACTTGAGCATCAAGGACATTAAGCATTTACTTCTGGTCAGTTTCAACTACATCCCTTGTTTTATCATTATAGATCCATTATTTGTGCTTTTACCAAGTGATCTGATTTTTAATTTTTTCGAAGATCAATCTCAAGTATGGTCTTTTATGAATTTGCAATCTAATATATATTTTTTCGATTGCACCATCAGCTTCCTGGTTTGTTTCAAATTGATGTCATTTTGAGGCCAAAAATTGATAATTTCATTCAGTTTATGCTCAAAGTAGGAATGAATCAACTGAAAATATAAAAAATTGTTTTGACCCTTTCATTTGTTTTGGAATATGGGGTGTATTGATGTATATTTCATATATTTTGGTTAAAAAATTCAGGACATCAAATTCGATTCTGACTTGAAAAATGATTAGAAAAATTATCCTAAATTGCTAAGTGGAAAAAACCGTGAATTTTGGGATGTCTACGTTATGGGTTGTAAAATGCCATATTTCAGATTGGCTATTGATTTTAATCTTGAAGTAAAGTGGATTTGAAATAAGTGATCATTGTTTGCAAGAACCCATTGAGCTACTAATTTGACTTCAAGTTAATTAGGACTTGTTTATTGGAGGAACACACACAATGCCAAGTACAGTAGAATGGGCAATGGCAGAATTACTATTGAACCCGGAGAAGATGACTAATGCCAAGAATGAAGTAAGAAGTGTGATTGGAGAAAATAATCAAGTCCAAGAATCAGACATATCCAAGCTTCCATACATTCAAGCTCTGATCAAAGAAACCTTTCGACTACACCCAGCTGGCCCGCTTTTAGTTCCACGTAGGGCTGATCATGAAGTCGAAATCAATGGCTATACAATCCCAAAAAACGCACAGATACTTGTGAACGTTTGGGCTATTGGAAGAGATCCAAGCATATGGTCAAACTCAAGTTCATTTGAGCCTGAAAGATTCCTAAACAGCAAAATCGACTTTAAGGGCCAAGATTTCACCCTTCTTCCTTTCGGCTCAGGGAGGAGAATCTGCCCTGGTGTGGCCTTGGCTGATCGAATGGTAAATCTTACGGTGGCCTCTTTGATTCATAACTTTGATTGGAAACTCGAACCAGGTGTAAACCCGGAAGATGTTGACATGAATGAGAAATTTGGGATGGCACTGCATAAGGCGGTACCACTCATGGCTATTCCAATCAAGGTGTAAATACCATATGAAAGATTAAATTGTTATACTAGACTACCATGCACCTTTATAAAGGTATAGATTGTGTGATGATTAGGGTTCAAATTTGGGTCATGTAAGATTTCTAGTCTTTATTGTTCCTTCCTTTCCACTCCTCCAAACTCATTAAAAGTGTGCTTTTTTTTTTTTTTTAGTGCTGAAATTGTGAAACATTACTCATACTCATAAAAGAAAAAAAAAATAAATAAATAAATTCAGTAGTTTGATAACATGAATTGAATTAACTCAACTAGATTCGAGTTATTAAAAATGAGCTTAAACTCGAGAATTGGTCAAATCATAAAGGTCCTCGAACAAATGGGGACATAAATGAGATAATAAAGTTGGTAAACTATTTGAGATCAAGTCGAGATCAAACAAACTAATACTAAACCCTACAGACTCTCAAATCTTGATTGAGCAATATTCTGAATTTACTATTTTGCCCTTAATATTTTATTTATTATACAGATATACTCCCTCCGTCCCTGCTATCTTTGCCTACTTTCCGTTTTTAGTTGTCTCATCTAACTTTGACAGCCCAAAAATGGCAACAAAAAAATTACGACCTTACCTCTCAATTTCTTTCATTTTACTTACTTTACACTCAAAAAACACACATTAATTACAAAACTGTCACTCAAAAACATTAAAATAACACATCACATCAAAGTCAAACAGTTTTTTCTTAAGATTCGTGTCGGTCAAGGGTGGCAAAGATAAGGGGGACGGAGGTAGTAATTTAAAACTTCCAAATCTTAAGCATGTCTTTCATTCTGCCAACGAAACAAGGTGTGTATTAATGCATCAGAAATCAAACAAAAAATCGTCGGCATAGAAATTCATGGAATGATTGGAAGTAGCTCTTGGAAGGCTCTTCTTTAGGCAACTTGAGGAGGTGTGCAAGGCTTTCAAATCCAGCATGTTGGTTGCAATGAGAAGAGGTTTGATTTAGTCCAGATTGATTGAAGAGCTTAGGATTAAACAAGGCCCACTGCATCCCCCAAATGGCCAATGGTCTCATATAACTCAACGATCTGTATTCACCACCTGGACCCCATCCTTCTGGGGTTTGGAAGGAAAATCTGTTGCAAATGACTTCTTAGTTACTTCTTTCTAGCTAGATTCGACACAATCTGCATACTCCTTCCGATTTATAACAAGAGTGGTTCGTTTTAACACGTAATTTAAAGACTTTTTCATTCAATTTTTATATTTTTAATCTATGATAAAATTTCTAAACGAATACTGATTTTGAAACGGAGATAGTATATACTTACCCAAGACCAGTGTCGGACCAGGCAGTTTGATAGATGCCATAGGCCGTATTGAAGGCCATATCGACCATGTCTTCTTGTAGCATAGAGGCTGCAACTGAATACGTGACTCCTGCCCAGATTTCTCTCGACTGCAAAGCTGACGTGTCGACTTCTCCGGTCGGGTGCATTCCGTTGACGGCTCCACGTGAGCCGCCCTCGACTTTCATCACATTGAAATCGTACACTTTCTCGAGGGCACTTCTGACTTTCTCCTCATCAGCAATAGGCTCGAGCCCGCAGGCTCGAGCGTACCACTGACCAGCCAACTGATCAGCCTGAATCGAAGAGCTTGTCTTAGCAGCACCACTATCATAATTGAAGTACGAACCATTCCACAGTTTGTCATACACGGCTTTAGCCTTTTCGTACTTGAACCACAAGTATTCCGCAGATGAGCCATCACCGAGCTCACGAGCCATGGCTGAGGCGGCCTGAAGGGCCGCGACCCAGAGGCCACCACAGTATGAGCTGACCCCTGTGACGACCCATGCATCATATGTCATGTCTGGGAATCCCTCGTTCTCGATCATGCCATCTCCATCTTTGTCGAACTGATCCATGAAGGCTATGGCTGTGAAAATGGCAGGCCAAACGGCCTGCGCGAAGCTCTTGTCACCAGTGGCAACCATATCCCTGTAAACTTGAAGAACAAATTTGCAGTTCAAGTCTTTCCATCTGCCTGTATTGTACAGATTGTATGTGTTCACTTCGAACCATGGATCGTTGAGGCCTATGTCGTGTGGGACGGCGCCAAGAACCTTTCGTGGAAACCATGTGCCATCACTCATGGCTTTCATCTTGCGAGGATCATGCATCATCACAGCCATGGCGAAGTCTCTCTGTATGTTCAGCTCCAGCTTTGGGAAGAGCATTAGTAGAGCGAATGATGCGTAGAAGTGGACATCGTACGTGTTCCACACGTGATATTCGATCCCTTCAAGGTATAAAAACTGGCCCACATTCTCTTCTCCATTTTGAAGCAAACAAGATCCAAAAGCTGGATTCGAGTCCTTTCCCTCCTTAACTCTTTTCACCATTTCGAGTATCTTCAATGAGGTGTCGCTTTGATGCACCCCGTGTTCGGTGTCATTGGAAGAGGTACTTTGCATTGGAAGAGATCCATCTGAGAAGAAGAAAATGATTAATTTCAAGCTTGATTTAACAGAGATTAGGCATCAATTGAAATGGTTTTTTTACCTGTCCAAATTGTGCTCCCTGCATTAAGATAATAGAGCTCGTTGAAGAGAGTGATCGGATACCTAAAGAGTTGTGATTATTGTGAAAACACGAGAGAAAAACTAGCTAATAAATTGATCACATAACTTCATATAGTTTACCATTCTGGAAGCCTTTTGTCTTCCAAGATTGGTGTTTGCCACTCTTCAATCTGCTGCTCCCACTTCGCGCGTTCTATTTCCAATATATGAAACTTAGATGAAAGAGATGCACCAAAAAGACAGGGAATTGAATTCGAATCATAGATAATAAATACCAAGAATAGCATCTGATGCAATTTTGGCAGCATTGTCGCCATTTGTACCGTAGAATTTTGTGTACCTTCTGCAGTACAAAATAAAGACATGAGCAGGTGATCTAGATCATAAGAGAATGGAGAAAAATAGTTGTTCCTTATATAACCTTTGGTAAGTCTTTCCATTCGGAAATGTAATTTCAGGACAATCCCATGCGAGTGAAAATGTTATAACCCGAGACGAGCCTGGAGGAATGTTCACAGAAGCTGCCATGGCAGCTCCGACAGAGGAGCCTTGCTTCGAAGGTGATTTCTTCACATTATTGTCAACACGATCAAAAGACTTGTGCTGTAAGAAGACACGAAAGATGATGAAATAAAGAATATGAGCTATATATATTGTGTGAGAATTCAGAAAGGGAAAAATCAGACCTCCTTGATTTCAGTCCACATTTCCTTAGCTGTCATAATTTGTGAAGAAGTCCCTGATATCAAAAAGAAGGACATTCGGATACATGAATCCCATCCGTCTCTTGAGCAGCAATCGCGAAAGTCACTGGATGGCGTCCGTTGGATGTTCTGAACAATCACAGTTTTGAGTTCGATTTCTTAAGTCGAGCCATGAGTTAGTCTATGGTTCTATGCTGTAACTAAATTGTGGATGGATAGCTTACTTGTGATGGAGAAGAACACTATGCACACCACCTTCTTGCATTCTATAAAAGAAATTTCAGAAGATATAAGGTCAAGATTTGAAGGAAAAACAATGGAGTTTCATACATTATCTTTTCATTAAAATGACCACCACTAGATCCTGAAACTCCACCCACTGAGTTCTGAAACACAAGAAGGTAATTAATGAGGTTAGGAGACACTGTTTTTTATTGCATCATCATAATGAACTTATAGAGATAAGTGTGAACATACAGCCCATGTGAAGAGCAATGTTGCATCAGCAAAAGTGTTTCCTGAGTTTGTGATCTGTAGAAACAACATATGGTTTAGAAGCAGGGCAAAATCCGTGCAAGAATTGTGTTGATATGATCACGTACGGTAAATGTGAATAGAGCAACAGGAAAGCTGCTGTCTTTATAGTTGTGTGGAATGAATGGCGACATCTGGTGGCAGGTAATGGTGATCTCAGGATCAGGTAAACCTGTATGTATTATTGGAGACGAATAACACGAGCTTTAATTCAAGACATGAATCAAGTTAAAATTATGTAGTATGTACCATCATATACTGTCCAAGCTCTTGGATATAAAGCATGATAAGTGCATTTCTCTCCATCCAGGTTCCAATCCCACGACTCGATTCCATTGCCACCCCCTTTCTTCTCTCTGTCGAATATTCACGCACTATCAGATTCCTGTTTAAACAAAACTAATGATGTGATTTTTGTGGCTTACTTTATATTAGTTGGAGTTGTGGAGCACAAAACAGTAGAAAAATCAGGTCCGTTTGGGCGTGAAACGAAAGCCTGCAAGACAAACACAAACACAAAATCAGAATGCATAGGATAGGATCATGATCTTCAATCAGATAATAAGACTATACTTACAGAGAACTGGTTTGCTAAAATCGGGGTGTCTTCACATACTCTAGGGAAGAGTTGGAAGCGTTGGAACTCGCCTTTGAAGCTTCTTCCGATGCTTCCACATCTGAAAATCATCAACTTCTTACATTGCTCAATCTCATGAAATTAAGTGTCTTCTCATGAACTGAGAATATCTTACCCAATCCCGCCTAGAGGAACTCCATGCGAAGATGTGACGAGGCGCTTATGATACGGATCAACTAGCGATGGCTGAACAAACAATACGTGATGATCATATATATATATATATATGGCTTAGAAGACCTCATTGAACCAATATCACCATTAATGAAACATACCTTTCCTTTATTAGCTTCTGTTATGATATAGTGCAACAACCTCAACCCCATTGGAAGCTTATCATACATAGACAAACCAACTCATGTGAGTGATAAGTAACAAATTACATGGAAACAAAAGAGATTAAAGACTCACCAGCTGCAAAACTTCGCGAGGTCTTACAGAGTACTCTTTCGGGATGCTGCCAACGTAACTAAGTTTACGTTGCCAGCTCAACGATGGAGGAGGCGGAACGACCTTGTAAACAAACAAGCATTGCTTGCATCAAATTAGCTAGCTATACATAGTGCCTATCAATCTTTGAATGAGATCAAAACTTAGTGAAGCTAGGTTATTCTTACCAGTTTGCAGTCTGAATCTGATGAAACATGATCTGATGTGTTTCCTTCTCCTATAATCAAATCCTTCTCCATCCTCAATGATCAATTCAATCTTGTAATAGCTTTGATCACTTTCAAACACTCTTCTCTTCTTTCTTGATTGATAGTTATGTAATAATGTTTGAGACTCACCTGTCTTTACCAATTTCCATTTTCCTCATTTGGCTGCTGCCGCTTGGAAATTCAACAGTTATATACAATTATTTAATTTGGTCAAAATTCCACCTTGGTGGGGATTAACATCACTTTTGTGTTAATTAATACATTCTTTTCGTTTTCGAATCAGAATTCAGGACTGACAACTATGACCGTTTTGTGTATGTGAGAGAGAGAGATTCAATGCATCCTAAATCTTATATGACTTATCTTTGTCTGGTAACAAAATCAGCCAAAATTCAATATTGATGAAGAAAAAAGTTGAGAAATGTTTAGGTGGTCCTTTTCTTATGTTAGAGCATTTGCTTTAATTTATTGGCATGGTTGACCATAATAATACAAAAATCAAAATATTGACTTTCACTTTGTAATTTTTTTTTTTTTTTTATTACGAACATAAAATTTTAGATCTAAAAATTGCTATTGAATAAATTTAGAAGACTATGTTGCAATGGAAAAAAAAAAAAAAAAGATTAGATTGCAAATTGAAAAAAGTCTATACATTAGATTTTTTTTTTTTTTTTTTTTGCATTTAATCCTACTTTATTTGATATAAAAGATTCTCATTTGACCATCTTTCAGATATACTGACGAAATAACCACTAGAGGACACATATCACTTTATGGATATTCCAAATTTTCATTCAATTTTTGTAATTTATATATATGTGTGTATATATATATATTAATTTATAATTTAATTCAATTAATTCATTTAATGATAATTGTTAACAATTAGTAACCTATGAAATTTTAATGATAAGTAATAACAATTTGTAACCTATGTAATTTTAGTTAAGATATATTAATATAATAATTAATTGTTATTTTAATGAGGCAATACATTTTAATATGGACAAACTAATTGCTAATAAATAAAATCATTATGAATTGGGAAAAAAAATTAAATCAAGCATATCATGAATAAGAATATTATGTTCATATATTTTTTAGGTCATGTGAGTATATAAATATAATTTTAAGAAAAACAATAATCAGTAAATTCATGAAAAAAAATTATTGAATGTTAATTAATATATGTTAATATTAACATTTTGAGGAATATATGTTAATACGAATATATTAATATACATTAAATTAAATATTAATAGGAAATGAGATGTTAATTTATGTTAATACAAATTAATAAAGCAAAATACTAAATATAATATATTTTATTTATTTAAATTTTACTTTAATTTTAATTTAAAATCTTTCATCTTTCATATATACTAAAAGAATAACCACTAGAGGACACTTCTCACTCTATGGTTATTCCAAATTTTCATTCATTTTTGTAATATATTTATTTATGTATGTATATGTATTTATATTTATTTAATTTATAATTTAATTCAATTAATTTATTTAATGATAATTCCTAACAATTAATACCCTATGAAATTTTAATGATAATTAATAACAACTTGTAACATATGTATGTTAGTTAAGTTATTTTAATGTAGGAATTGATTGTTATTTTAATGAGGCAATACATTTTAATATGTATAAACTAATTGCTAATAAATAAAATCATTATGAATCGGGAAATAAAATTAAATCAAGCATATCATGAATAAGAATATTATGTTCATATATTTTTTTAGGTCATGTGAGTATATAAATATAATTTTAAGAACAACAATAATCATTAAATTCATGAAAAAAAATTATTGATTGCTAATTAATATATGTTAATATTAAATTTTTGGTGAATATATGTTAATACAAATATAGTAATATACATTAAATTAAATATTCATAGGAAATGAGCTATTAATTTATGTTAATACAAATTAATAAAACAAAATACTAAATATAATTTATTTTATGTATTTAAGTTTTATTTTTATTTTTATTTAAAAATATGGCTAAAGTGTGTGTATTACCTACAAATTGACAATTCAAATATTTTTTAAGTCATGTGAATATGAAAATAGTTTTCGTTAAGTAACATTTTTTGATCTAGCATGTATATTCGATGCATTATTATTTTTTACTCAAAATGTATTACATTTTTATATTAATTTCTTAATAATATTAATTTAAAAAAATATCATGTGATACAAGAGATATATACTATTTAAAGATAGTTTCATGTCTTTTCTACTACAAATCATGAAAATTGACAAAATTATCCTTTTGAAAAAAGTAAAAAATCACTAAATTACCATTAGGTCCATTTGAATAGGTGACTTTGAGGAGAGACTTGAAATTCATTGTAGCAAACCTACCAATAGTTTTTAGATGGATATGGATTTGAAATACATGATTTTCATTTTGAGCTAATTTTAGAGTCATTTTGGTGATTTCAAATTTATTCCAACTTGAGAGAATTTGAAATCCACTCATTTCAAATTCTAAATTTTAAGTCAATCTATCCAAACGAAACCTAAATGACTCACATGATTTCCATATCACCCTATAATTTCATAGGATTACACAGAAATAAACTAAAATTTGTGTAACCCTTCTGTGTAACACTATAATATAGAATGATATCTCAGTGAATGAACAATGTTTGACTTTTATCAATTTTCATGATTTGTTATGACAATATAAAACTATATAATTGAATACATATTGAGATATAAGAAAAAATTATAAACACAAAAACTTATGTGAGACGGTATTACAGATAATTCTGTGAGATTGATACTATTTACCTTTTAACTCAACTCACTTTCACAAATTCACATGTGATGTGTGAAATAAGGGTTATGAGTGATCTGTCTCATATAAAGTGACCAGTAAGACGGTTTCACATAAGACTTACTTATTTATAAATATAAATAAAAAAGATGAAAAAGAAAATATACTTTTTTTCTCTAATTGAGAATTCTTAAAATGGAAAAAAAAAAAAAATTGGGCTCCCTGCTGAGAAATTTCAAAAGAGTTTGTGCACCTATTGCACGGATCTAGATCCATGCAATTGGGTGCCCGTTGGTCGGGTCGGGTCAAATCCGACCTGGATTTGCGTCTAGTTATTTATTTATTTTTTAATTTATGTGGTAACATTTATATTATACGAGTATAACTTTTATGTTATATGATCATAACCTTTTTGTACAAATATCATAACCTTTAAGTTAATATACTTAGACTTTTTTCAATATAAAATGTAAAATAATATAGTTGAAAACTTTTATGTTATGATCATTTACCTTTATGTTATGTTGATGTAAGTTATATATATAAATATCATAACATTTGTGTACTTAAAGAATAACATAAATGTTAAATTAGTATAACATAAAGTTAATTTTATAATGCGTAAATGTTACATTATTACAACTTAAATGTTTAAAATGTATTAAACCTCAAAATTATATACTTAGAATTATTTCAGTCATGTAATATAATTGAAAACTTATATATTGTTATAATTTAACATTTATGTTATATTGATATAACTTTTATGTGCAACTATCATAACTTTTGAAAAATATAAATATTATATTATTATACTATAAAAATTAAATTATTATAACTTAAAGGTTAAGTTATTGACAAGGGACCCATATTCAGCTGGTGGAAATTCAAATGCGAGAAAATGTTTTTGTTGAAAACAATGATAAAAATCTAAAGGACGTTGTTTTTACCTTATCCAAAAGAAAAATAGAAAAGGACAAAAAAGAAGAAGAAAAAACGCATTATTTTGAGTAGTAAAGCCTATATCATGTTTTGGGCTCGAAGCCTGTTCAGTAATACAAAAGTAATGATAGATAAAGGCCCAACAAATCATTATATAGGGAGATAGAGCCCATCTCTCTTTTTGGGCTCGAACCTTATCCACTATACAATAGTAACCTATTTTAGTAGAACCATCCAAAATATGACGATTAAGATATATTTTATAAGGTTAATTACCGATAACCATTCAAATTATACATATTTTTATAGTTACCTATTTAAATTTTTTTTTACATTGCAACTAGTCATCTTATTTTTGTGTGAGTCAAACAACCATCTAAGATTATCAAACATAATTATCGACCAAATCAATTCCCGATTTCACGTGCGAGGCACACCCTCTACTTATGAGTGTATTTTTTCATTTTATATTAATTTTAGAGAAAATACCTATTCCTACTTTTAAATTCTAAACCTCAATATTCTTCCTCAATTTTGTTGAGTATAAACGAGTTGGACAATACGAAGAGGTAATTATGGATGAACTTTGTTTTTGTTGTCGAACAACTAAAATAAACACATCATGGATTAATTGGATTAATTTGAATTCTGGATAAAGATTTTGGGCTTGCGAAAAGTATAGAATATGTTCTATAATCCATAATTTTTATTTCACACACCGAATATCAATTGAAAATTCTTGATTTAGTTTCAAAATCTCTAATTTATTTTCGAAACTCTTATGTTAGAAACTACAAAATTTATAATTTCCATATTATATGTTAGGAATTACATATCTATAATTTATAATGAAATCCCTATTTTCTTATTAATTCATTTTTGAAATCCCTATTATTTCCCTATTTTTCTTTATCTTCCGATTTTCTCCTCTTTGTACACCCGGTACTCTTTTTCCCTGTCATAATTTTTTCCCAAGAGGTTTTGTTATGTCAGAATTTTAACGAGGCTGGTCTTTCATTTACAACTTGTTTTTCTTGTGTTGTATAAACTCTTCTTCTTTCTTTTTATTCAAAAAAAAAAAAACATTGCTCATTTATCGTATACTTATGGTACATCCAAATAAATTTTAATATTTGTTTTAAATTTTTTACTTTCACTAATTAAACTTAAAATAATAGAAATAGTCTCATAAGTGTAGGGTGTGCCTCATACGTGAATTGATTTGGAAGGAAAAATGGTGTTTCAATAATCTTATATGGTTATTTGCAACTCTCACAAAGGTGAGATGGTTAGCTGCAAAAAAAAAAGTTTAGGTAGTTAAATATAAAAGTGAATATAGTTTGGATGATTATTTATAATTAATTAACTCTATTTTATTTTTCTCACAGATATAAAGAGTTTAACAAAGTCAAAAGAATATTAAAAGCAAACGAAAACCATTGACAAAACAACTATTTAATCTAGAGTGAAGATCAAAATTATTAACAATGAGGGAAAAATACTTTTTAAGTCCCATAATTTAGGGCGTGTCTAAAAATGATTCCATAAGTTCGTGGTGTTCAATTGTGGTCTCATATCTACGCATAAATGTTCAATTTAAGGACTCCGACAACTTTACTTGCCGGATTTCAAAACGTGAAGGACACACGCCCACAAAAAGTCGTCGGAGTCCTTAAATTGGACACTTATGGGTAGATATGGAATCAAAATTGGACACCACGAACTTATGGGATCATTTTTGGACACGCCCTAACTTATGGGAAAAATATTTTTCCCAAACAAAAAAATGGATAGTAACTCAGAGAATGACGTATAATTAGTTTTTCCCATTAGTGGTTACCATGGCTTCAAAGTTGTTATCAAGAAGAATGTTTGCAGCTTTGATATCACGGTGGATAATTCATGACATACCTACATATGTAAAGGCAAGGTAATCAATATAATTGAATGTATCTATCTTATTAATTAATAGATTAAATAAAGAAAGAACTTAAGAGGATTAATCACTGAAGACTAGTATCATACAATCTTCATGGAGGTAAGCAAGCCCTTTGGCTGATCCTACTGCAATACAAAGCCTTGTCGCCCAATCTTTCACTGGTTGACCTTTTCTGCTGGTTGACCTTTTTCTGCAACCATCGTATTTTACGAATTTCAATTTTGATTCTCTAACTACAATTTATATTTTTCAAAATTTGATTCAATTTTATGTGGACGTGGGGGAAAAAGAAAGAAAGAAAAAAAAGAACGATATATGAAGGTACCATGAAGATGGAATTCCAAGGTCTTATTAGGAACAAATTCATAAACAAGCAATCTCTGGTGATTAGCAATGCAATATCCAACAAGGGAGACGAGGTGGCGATGGTGTCCAATTTTGGTCTCATATCTACGCATAAGTGTCCAATTTAAGGACTCCGACGACTTTAGTTGCCAGATTTCAAAACGTGAAGGACACGCACCCACAAAAAGTCGTCGAAATCCTTAAATTGGACACTTATGCACAGATATTGGACCAAAATTGGACACCACAAACTTATGGGATCATTTTTTGGACACGCCCTAACTTATGAAACTTAAAAAGTATTATATGTCCTTTTAATCCATTACAATCATTTAAGAGTTTGAATGAAACATTCTCATTTTCTCACCATGAAGACATTAGCTAAATAGTTGTTCTCCTTTTCCATGCATGTAAAAAAATATACTAATCAATTTTCACCTTGGTATTGAAGATGGAGGATAGAAATAACATTTGCTATATTTTCCAACTCCCCGATTATCGATGTTGCATCAAGGAATAGACAATCAGAGAATAGTAATCGGTAGTTTCAATGTATAATAGTAATTGGTAGATGAAGACCCAATAAAATGAGTAGGTTTGGAGTGCACCTAGTGTACGTAGCTAAGATCTATGCTCCCGGCCCGTTTGAATTTTGACATCTACTATTACGTTATGTTAAACCTACCTCTACGTTATGTTTAAACCTACTTTTCTGCCTAAATTTCATACATTTTCTTTTTTGCGTTTGATTTTTGAATTTTGGCACATACTATTATGTTATGTTAGACCTACATTTATGTTATGTTAGACATACATTTACGTTATGTTAGCCATACATTTCTGCCCAGATTTCATACCTTAAACTTTTTTAAAATTTTTTTTAAAAAGAACTCTAGTTTTGGCACATTTTGTACATGTTCCATTACGTTATATTACACATACATTTATGTAATGTTAGACATACATTTGTGTTATATTAAGGTAGGTCTAACATAACATAAATGTAGGTCTACTGGAGCGAATTTAGGTGGGTTTGAGTGTGAATACCAGACGCGTGGGGCTTTCTTGTGGCGCGTTGACCGGGTCAACCCTGGTGCATGAATCTTAGATTCGTGTTACTATCTCATATAATTTTTGTCTATTTAGTTTAACCGAAAAAAATAACTTATGAAACAATTTCACGTAAAACTGTATATAAGATATTTAGTGTAATTTAAAAAAATAATATGAGACAGTTTCACAAAACTTTATATAAGATATTTAGTTAATTAATGCTTCTTGCTTGATTACTTAAAGCAATCACCTCGATCATTGAGTCTTTATTTATTCTTAATTAAGTGAATTTTGAACTAAATCATATTTCATACTTATTGTGGAGTAAATTTGAAGATACCTGAATTCGTATATCCGAACTTCTTGTGTAATTATGAATGAAATTGAATTATATCATATAATTTTACGAAATTCATCCCGACATTCAAATTTGTGGAGTAATCCGAATTTCTCGTATATCCGAATTTCTCATATAGTTATAAATGAAATTGAAGCAAGTCATATTTCACGTACTTATTTGGAATAAACTCGATGATAATGAAATTCGTATATCCAAACTTCTGGTGGTCCAAAACCACAAACATATGTTTTTGTATCACTAGGTTTGAACCCGTGCGACGCACGGGTTTTATTTAATATTTATCTTATTTTTATGTTAAAGTAATATTTTTTTTTATATATTAACAATTTTTTTTATAAGTGTGACATTTTCTATTTATTCTTAAAATAATCTTTCTTATTGTTCTTTTTTTTATTTGTTCTTTAGCACAAACTTGTTAATATGGTTTTTTTATAAGTGTTTTAACTGTAACATTAAGTATTTTCATATCTTTATGTAAATGGTGTAGAATACATCTCATTTTTATGGCTCAAATACATTTATTTTGTTCAAAATTTATCTTTAACTGCACTCATTAATTGCTTTACATATTGGTTTCCTTTGTAATTTTTTTTGTTGTTGTTTTGTTTTTATTAATTTTAACCAATTGTTATATTTGTTGTTATAAAGTTTTAATATAATTTCCCAATTGTTTAAGGGTTGTTTCGACTGGATGTGCACATCCGGATTTTGGATGATCAATATCCTAATTATGTTATTTATTTTGTTAAATTCTATAATTCTAATTTTTTTCTACTTTATCTATTTTCTTGAAATTTTAAAAACATTTTTTTTAAAATAAAATAATAGGACATCATCTATTTTTCCTATACTTCCCGATATGATATATTTATTTTGTTAAATTCAATAATTCTAATTTTTTTCTACTTTATCCATTTTCTTGAAATTTTAAAAACATTTGTTTTTTTTTTCAAAATAAAATAATAGGACATCATCTATTTTTCCTATAGTTCCCGATATGATATGATAAATTATTAACAAACCCAAACTTATCAAATTCCATCATTTTCACAATTAATCAGACCACTTTCAAACTTGCAAAATCTACTTATATCTAACCCAAACATATCCTAATTTTTTTAGCAACTATTTTTGTTAATGTCAGAATTTGAACTATCCTAAATGCTCTTTTTGTAAAATATTAGTAATTTCAATATTTCCATATTATCTTTTTTTTTTCTTGAATCCTACAAATAAATTTCTTTCTAAAAGTTATTTTTTAATCTGAACTATCCTAAATGTTCTTTTGTAAGGTATTATTATCTTCAAACATCTTTTTTATTTATTCGTTTTAATTCAATGAAAAATAGTAGTATATTTACTCTCCAATTTTTTTTTTGTTTTTTTGTTTTGCATAAGAATTTCATTTTATAAAGGTTTATGTAATATTGTTGTGTACTTTTTGTTTTTTTTTTTATAAGAATTTCGTATTATATAGGCTTATGTAACTATATTGTTTACTTTTTTTTTTTCCCTTTCAAATTGAAATGTTGGACAAATAATTATTCAAATTTGGAAGCAAAAATTTCATGTAGTCGAAAAACAATACAACATTAGCAAACATTAGTAACTTACATATTTATTTTTTGTTGAGTAGTGAGGTGAGTATTTAATTGATATTAATGTTTTTATATTTGACAAATAAAATATGTTTTAAGAAGGGACACTTGACATGCTTATAGAGCTCCAAGTGTCATCACTTGAGAGTGTCAAACCACACTTTTATATATATAACTAGGTTTGAACCCGTGCGATGCACGAGCTTTATTTAATACTTATCTTATTTTTATGTTAAAGTAGTATTATTTTTTATATGTTAACAAATTTTTTTATAAGTGTGACATTTTCTATTTATCCTTAAAATAATATTTCGTATTGTTTTTTTTTTTTTTCATTTGTTCTTTAGCACAAACTTGTTAATATGATTTTTTTATATGTATTTTAACTGTAACATTAAGTATTTTCATATCTTTCTGTAAAAAGTGTAGAATACATCTCATTTTTATGGCTCAAAGACATATTTTGTTCAAATTTTATCTTTAAATGCACTCATTAATTGCTTTACATATTGGTTTCCTTTGTAATTTTTTTTTTTTGTTGTTTTGTTTTTATTAATTTTAACCAATTGTTATATTTGTTGTTATAAAGTTTTAATATAATTTCCTAATTGTTTAAGGGGTGTTTCGACTGGATGTGCACATCCGGATTTTGGATGATCAATATCCTAATTATGTTATTTATTTTGTTAAATTCTAGAATTCTAATTTTTTTCTACTTTATCCATTTTCTTGAAATTTTAAAAACATTTGTTTTCTTTTTTCAAAATAAAATAATAGGACATCATCTATTTTTCCTATAGTTCCTGATATGATATGATAAATTAATTATAATCTTACTTTCTAAAATCTCTTAACAAACCCAAACTTATCAAATTCCATCATTTTCACAATATACTTTCAAACTTGCAAAATCTACTTATGTCTAACCCAAACATATCCTAATTTTTTTAGCACCTATTTTTGTTAATGTCAGAGTTTGAACTATCCTAAATGTTTTTTTTGTAAAATATTAGTAATTTCAATATTTCCATATTATCTTTTTTTTTTCTTCAATCCTACAAATAAATTTCTTTCTAAAGTTATTTTTTAATCTGAACTATCCCAAATGTTCTTTTGTAAGATATTACTATCTTCAAACATCTTTTTTATTTATTTGTTTTAATTCAATGAAAAATAGTTGTATATTTACTCTTCAAAAAAAAATTGTTTTTTTTTAGCATAAGAATTTCATTTTATAAAGGTTTATGTAACATTGTTGTGTACTTTTTGTTTTCTTTTTATAAGAATTTCATATTATATAGGCTAATGTAACCTTCTTGTTTACTTTTTTTTTTTTTTCCTTTCAAATTGAAATGTTGGACAAATAATTATTCAAATTTGGAAGCAAAAATTTCATGTAGTGAAAAACAATACAACATTAGCAAACATTAGTAACTTACATATTTATTTTTTGTTGAGTAGTGAGGTGAGTATTTAATTGATATTAATGTTTTTATATTTGACAAATAAAATATGTTTTAAGAAGGGACACTTGGCATGCTTGTAGAGCTCCACGTGTCATCACTTGAGAGTGTCAAACCACACTTTTATATATATAATTTCACATCAAAAACACACAAGTAAATGAATTTTTAATTAACAGTTCTCTGTTTTTGAGAATTTATTTTTTCAATCTCGATATGAATCTTGAGGGACATGATGAATGCTAATATATTTTTATCAAGAACAAAAATTAAAACGATATATACTCCAACTCTTTTATATATATATATATATATATATATATATATATTTCCCCTGTCTTAAATATATATATATAGAGAGAGAGCGGTGGGTATACTAAGGAAGCTTCCTCTGCTTTAGAAATCAATTGCATTACTATACTATCTACCTTGGATGCATGAATTTCAAATTGATTGAGTTATGCTTCAAGAAATAATTTTTAACAAAAACATATGAGGTTTTCTTGTTGATCGATATAATTTTATGAGATGAAGTTCGACTATCCATAATCATGATTCATTATCACAATTTGTTCGTTGGTTTGGAGGGTTTTGAATTTATTCAGTCTCACGGCTTTATTTTGTAATCCTCACAAGAGTACTATTTCAATTAATTTTTTTAAAACTGATTTTAATATTTACATTATACACAAAATGATAGGAATCAGACAAAATATAACATGAGATATATAATAATTTGCTTCTAAAATATTGCATAGGAAGTACATGGAATCTGAACGTAATTTCAGCTAACATTTATTGTATATTGATACTCATAGACAACAAAATATGAATAAAAACACTAATAGAAAGAATTTGATTTAGTATATAAATTTATATCACAAAAACTTGCATGAGATTATTTTTGACGGATAATTTTCATGAGACTGATTATTTTTACCTACTAATCAAACTTATTTTCATAAATTTATGTGAATTTTGAAATGTTAGTTGTGGATTGACCCGCCTCACATGAAATGGTCCGTAAGACGATCTGATCATATAAAACTTATATATCTACCAATTGATCCCTTTCTTCCTAAAATCATTATTAATTTTCATGTGCCTAAAAATAAAGTTAGATATCACACGGTTCTTCATGCTTCTCTCTCACACTGGTTTTTGGGATGTATGTATAAATATTGAGTAAATAGTTAATATATATGTCATTTAATTTAAGGATCACTTTTAGTTCCAACCTTTATTATAGAAAAAAGAAAAAATTAGACACGACTTACAATATTTATTATATATCATAATAGTTAAATTTGGAGTTTTACACTTTTTGACCATACAATAACTTATACCATCAAAATTTAGATTATATCAATCGATACTGTAACGTAGAAATAAGCAGTTGTGTTCACGTCCATATGTATCATCCAAACTTAGATTTAGATTATATCAATCGATACTGTAACGTAGAAATAAGCAGTTATGTTCACGTCCATATGTATCATCAAAACTTAGATTGTCCATGCCGTATATACCAACTGAAAAAACTTTGTTCTATTTTCATCAACTTGCATCATCCAAACTGGTAAGGCCGTACCATGCATGCATTTTCTCACTTCCCAAATGTATAAATAATCAAAATAGTAAAAAAGAACAAAAGTAATTAAGACCTATAAGTTTTTATTTTTCGTTTATAAATTACTTTTGTTATGAAAGAATGGGGATTTCCATTTAACTAATTAATCCCAAATAGAATAATAATCCCAATGTAGATCATCATGTTCCATTTCATGATAACCTAGAGATTCTCCTACCATGGAAGATTCTTGCAATTCCATCCACATTAATTTAGGTGACTCAATTGGTACTTCATTTATAGCTTCAATTTGGCTCTCCGATAGCCCTACTCTAACACATGGCACCATTCCAACGCCGCCGATCTCCGCCGTTCTCCTCCGTAGGATTTGCATGGCGGCCTCCTGCGCCGCCACTTGAACGTCCACCGCATTACTGCTAACCGGCTTGGGAAAACCGGCTACCAACTCCGAGAAGTTGAGGCGTGCAGTTGGGCCTTTGAGGTGCAAAGCCGCCACATCATAGGCGGCAGCCGCCATCTCCGGCTCCTCGTAGCTTCCTAGCCAGATTCGGGTTTTCTTACCGGGCTCCCGGATTTCCGACACCCATTTCCCCCATTTCCGCTTCCTGATTCCGATGTATTGTGGCGGCGTCACCACACATGATTCTTGCTCTTTCATTTCTGAGGTTTATATGTTCGTACTCTCTCTCTCTCCCTCTCTCACTCAGTTTATATGTGTTTATATAGACCTAAGTGAATGTTGATAATGAAAGGGCATGGGCAAAATGTTGTCGGATTTGAATGAAGTTAGTGAGGTTCCACGTAGTTGCATGAAAGTGGATTGAAGTTGTATTACAGAATGAAAGGGCATTCTTGTAAATAAAACATCTTGTAACAACCAATCATTGATTTTACACTTGATTTGATAGAAAAGAAAAGAAGTATATATTTATCATGCACCTCACTCTTATTTTGTTATATGTTAAATTAATTTATGTCGTGTTCAATGCTCTAGCATTAATATATGCAAAACAAACCTCACATGTACCACCCCTTAAATTAACACCCCCCAGAAGGAGAAATAGGATTCAAAAGTGTATGTTGAATCTTCATCTCGTATTTTATTAATAGTTCCTTATAGACTAAAAATGTGGCTATATATATATATATATATACTGATGCAATTTACTTACTTTTTGTCGATGATTATCGATAGATGTTAATTGTAGAACTCATGTTCTTTTAAGTTCTCCACAGATTAACAACTGATTTTAAGTACTTTTAGATTTTCCGATGATTTTGCAACGGAAAATTGTCAGCATATTATGGATGAAAATTTTCTGTTGATAATTGTGGTCATATGAAATGACGTTCTTTGGTGATTACCAATGGAAGTGCGTTCAAATTAAAGGTTTTCTTTACTTTTATTTTTTAAAAAGACAAGAGTTTTCTAAAAATCCACTAATAATCGCAAATAAAGAGTAACATTTTCACGGTGAATTTCTAAATATTCGTATGAGATGAATTCTTTTTTGTTGTAATTCCTCAAGCGTTGAATTGAAAAGTTATTTAAAAAAAAGATAACGAGGAATAAGAATGACCAAAAGTAACAATTCTTATTATATACATTAATAATGTGTAATGATCATATTTCATTATTACATGTAAAACGAAATTAATATGTCATCATGATCAGAGTGGTAGATTTAGTTATGGTTAGAGTAATATGTCATGGTGATGAGAGAAGATTATATATAATTATATTATTTCTTGGTTTTCTTCTAAATACATACAGCTGTATCTTACCAATAATATTCAATCTTCTGCTACTTTCTGTCTCCCATTATTATTTAATTTTACCCCTTTTCAATTTTCTTTATTCCTCACTTAACATTTTCTTATTTACTGTTTGCTAGTTACTCTTAGGCATTCCAGATTACTATTATACAAGGGTTAATATTCAAATCAGTATATATTTTTAGTATTTTTACATTATACAATCTAAACTTTATTTTTCGACAGATTGTAACCCAAAATCCATGAATTGTATAAACTTGCAAACTATGATGTATTTTTCAGGTCAAATTGAGGTTTTTCTATATATGTTTCCATACCGGTAGCTAGAGTGAATCTGCTTAGCAAACTGGTAGGACTAAATCCTCTAACGGCGCGCGAGACTAAGTGTATTACTTTAGGGTCATTTTAAAAAATTCAAAATTAAATTATTAGAACCCATATTTAATAAAAGACTTTTTACTCTTAAGGGTAAAAATCTTTTATTAAATACGAGTTCTAACAATTATATTTAATTTTGGTTTTATAAAGTGATCCC
This sequence comes from Scutellaria baicalensis, assembly GCA_005771605.1. Taxonomy (NCBI): domain Eukaryota; kingdom Viridiplantae; phylum Streptophyta; class Magnoliopsida; order Lamiales; family Lamiaceae; genus Scutellaria; species Scutellaria baicalensis. Next base: position 8,083,202 of record CM016728.1, on the reverse strand, counting down.
AACAATTATGAAAATACCAAAAAATAACAAAACCAAATTGGCCGGAAAAATTATTCGTAAGTTGCAACTTGTACTATTCATGAACTTCAGGTTGTGATCTGTCAAAAATAAAATTGTAAAGTGTAGAAATACAAAAAATGCATATTGATTTAAGTATTAACCATTTTTATAACAGTTCTACAGACTACTCTATCAATTATTGACATATTAATATATGTACACCGTTAACGCATCAGAAATTTAATATATCTATTCAATTCACGAAAATGAATGTCACATATTAAAACCTATCTACCATAAGGATTTTTTTATTTTTATAAATGCTACTTTCAGTGTAGTACTTTCTAGTCTGTGTAGTGTGAAAACGAGTCATTTTGGTTTTTGTCTTTTTCTTTCGTTTTGTGCCAATTTTGAACACCGGCATCTCCTGATTGACTTGCTCGGAGAAAGTCTCACATCCGTACATTTCTTTATTTTATTTCTTCTTTTTTTGTTTCCTATTCATTACTTTGAATATAGATTAAAATAATAGTAGTGATACCCAAAAGTAGTTGATATTTTCTTTATTTTAGGTGCAGACGGTGAGGTGAATGCTAGTCTATGTTTCGCGTCACTGAGAAATATTTCTAATATATTAGGCAGATTAAAAAACAAAGCAAAGTTGAAAGAAAATAATTGGGATATTTTTATGATCAATTTGGTATGGATATTCCTAATAAAGGAAAAGAAAAAATTGAAAAACCTTATAAAAGAAAAAAAATTTTAGGAAAAAAATAGAATGACCCTATAAGAAAAAACGTCAATATAAGGAAAAGAAAATGCATAAAGAAACCTTTTATAAATGAAATAAAAATAAAAGAAAAATAATTTGCCATAAATGTGATAAACCAGGTCATTATGCAAATGAATGCTGGACCAAAAAGAAAATTAATGAATTAAATATTAATGATGATATTAAACAAGCCCTGTTAACAATAATGATTAACTCTGAATCAGAAAATTCTGATACTGAAGAAACTTCATTAGAAAACAATTCTAATAGTGAAGATTCATTTTCAGATAAAGATTCTTTAGATAAAGAAGAATGTGAAAATTGCTTACAAGGAAATTTATGTATTAATCATATTAGTAATAATGATGAAAAAGGAGATGAGTTTTATAAATTATTATCTCAATTTCAAGATATGAAAATTAATGTTTTAGATAATAATTCTTTTATTGAATTACTCAAAAATATTAAGGATTCTGATTTAAGATCCAAAATTATAGATCAAATGGAAGATATATCTTCAACAAGTTATAAAAATGAAGAGATAATTATACCTAATAGAACTTACTCTATGCAAGAGATTAATAAACTCTTAAAACAAAAATATGAAAATCAAAATCCTGTCACAATTAATGATTTACTAAAAGAAATAGAAAATCTTAAAAAGGAAGTAAAAAATTTGCATAATAATAATATCAATTTACATAATAGAATATCTATTATTTAAAATAATACAGAACCATCTGATAACAATAGTGAATCTTTCCTATCTTTAATGAACAAAGATAAAACCCCAGAAGGATTTATAAAAATAATGAATATAATCACTTCACAAAAATGGTATGTTAAAATAACTCTTTTAATTGATAAAAGTTATAAAAAAGATTTTATTGCTATGATTGATAGTGGTGCTGATCTTAATGTTATAAAGAAAGATTTAATATCTTCAAGATATTTTCATAAAACTTCTCATTCTCTTTCTCATGCTGGAGGAGGATCTCTGGATATTAATTACTACCTCCGTCCCGGTTATCTTTGCCAACTTTGACCGGCACGAATTCTAAGAAAAAACTGTTGACTTTGATGTGATGTGTTATTTTAATGTTTTTGAGTGGCAGTTTTGTAATTAATGTGTGTTTATTGAGTGTAAAGTAAGTAAAATGAAAGAAATTGAGGGGTAAGGTCGTAATTTTTTTGTTGCCATTTTTGGGCTGGCAAAGTTAGTTGGGACGTCCAAAAACGGAAAGTAGGCAAAGATAAGCGGGACGGAGGGAGTATAAACTTCCAGATACTTTAATATGTAAAAATGGAAATTGCATTTCTACTAGCTTTCTTTTAGCTAAAGATATCTCAACCAATTAATTCTTGGATTACCTTTTATTTATAAAATATATCCTCTAATAAGGATTGATGAAAAAGGATTAACTGGAACTTTTAATAATAAACCCATATTTTTTGAATTTATTAATAAACCAGTTAAAAAAGTTCTTAATGAAATAAAAGAACAAATGGATAGAAAATTATTTCATATAAATTCTTTAAAAGAAGAAATTAATTTCTTTACTATTGAAGATAAATTAAAAAAATCCTAAATTATAGGAAAAAATTAAACTTATTCATAATAATTTTTCTCTTGAGATCTGTAATGACCATCCAAATGCTTTTTGGAATAGAGAAAAATATATTATTTCCCTTCCTTATGAGGAAGATTTCAATGAAAAAGATATACCTACAAAGTCTAGACCATGTCAAATGAATTCTGAATATCTAGAACTTTGTAAACAAGAGATTAAAACCCTGCTTGAAAAAGGTTTAATAACACCTTCACAATCGTCTTGGTCTTGCACGACTCTTTATGTTAATAAACATTCTGAACAAGAAAGGGGTGTCCCCAGACTTGTTATTAATTATAAACCTTTAAATAAAGTTTTAAAATTAATAAGACATCCTATACCTAATAAAAAAGATCTTATTGATAGACTTTTTGGAGCTTTAATATTTTCAAATTTTGATTTAAAATTAGGATATTGGCCAATTGAGATAAAAAAAATCTGATAGATATAAAACTGCTTTTAATGTTCCTATTGGACATTATGAATGGACTATTTTGCCTTTTGGATTAAAAAATGCTCCATCTGAATTTCAGCAGATTATGAATGACATTTTCATCCCTTTTAGCAATTTTATAATTATTTACATTGATGACATATTAGTCTTCTCTAAAGATATTGAAACACATTTCAAACATCTAGAGATTTTTAAAAAATTAATTATACAAATTGGTCTTGTTATATCAAAACCAAAAATGAGTCTTTTTCAGACAAATATCAGATTTCTTGGTCATAATATTGATAATGGAAAAATTATTCCAATTCAAAGAAGTATGGAATTTGGAAATAAATTCCCAGATGTTATTATCGACAAAACACAATTACAAAGGTTTTTAGAAAGCTTAAATTATATTGATCCCTTTATTGAGAATATTTCAAAAATTACAGTTATTTTATATGATAGACTTAAAAAGAATCCATCTCCATGGACAGAAAAGCACACCAATACAGTTAAAATTATTAAAGAGAAAGTTAAGAATATTCCTTGTCTTTCTTTGGCAAACCCTAAATGGGATAAAATTGTTGAAACAGATGCTTCGGATATTGGATTTGGAGGGATTTTAAAACAAATAAATCTTTTAACCAAGTAAGAAATTCTTATCAGATTTTATTCAGGAAAATGGAACCCTGCTCAGAAGAATTATGCCACTGTGGCAAAAGAAATTCTTTCTATGGACTAAGGCGTAAGGATCTTTTCCGAATACTCCAAGGATTTTACTGAGATATAAAACTTTGATGTTTAATTTTCCCCTTCCACCTTAAACATGTCTGAACGCCCACTCTGGCTTAGCGACAACAAAACGGGGGAACATTAGGAACTTATAAACATCTCAATCGTGAAACTCAAGCCTCAACCTTTCCTTAGTTCATGATTTTCCTTCTTATAACATTTTTACCATGTTTAAGAATCCACTATGATTTAACATTTTTGTATTTAGCCTTCCATATAGGAGGCTATCATATGAATTAAAAACAGAAAATTAAATTAAATACCTTTAAAAAATTAAAGACACCAGAAGGAGTAGAAGAAGAAAAACACTTAAGGGTAAGGGAAAATATTACAGAGGGTAGAGAGAGAGAGAGAAGGGGGCGAGTCAAAACTCAAGCGTGCCTCCTAAAGAAAAAAAAACACAATATATAGATAAAAGAGACGGACATGAAACCCCGGATTTCAAAGTTCTTTATAAAAGTAAATAGTGTAATTATTGTTTAAGTTTGACAGATGTACAACAAAGTTTGACAGATGTACAACAAAATTTAATTATTCTTGTCTGCCATTTTGTCTGTCTCTTTGAAGAAACCTATATTTTGCTACTTGTTGATCAATGTAGTATATGATCTGGAAATCATTTGAGAAGCATCTTCCGTGACTGAGTATTTTTCCATACATCTGTAAAATTTTTTGTCATGATTTTTGATAATCTTCAAGATTTTCTTTTCCTTTCTTTTTAAAATCATGATTCTTCTGAGCATCTCCGCTCTAGAAGGAGGAGAGTGATTGTCTCCTAATAGGATATTATTCTGTTGTCGATCTCCTTGAGAAACAATTTTTTCTCTGTTATATCGAAAGATAGAATAAGATCATTAGAAGGAATATTATCATCAGGATCTTGAGCATCTTGGAGATTCATTGAACTATTGCTACCAGATTCCATAGATAAATCTGATTTTTCTCCACAAAATTCTGGCTGGCTAAGTAAATCTTGTTTCATTTCTTCAATACATAATTCAATAATTTTCTCTTTAGAAAGAGAGCCAGAATATATCCGAATCATTCTTTTGTAAGGACTTTGAGACTTATCATCTTTTATCTCAATTGTATCTTTTTTAAGCTTATTAAGCTTAATAACCTCCTCCAGATGGTTAATAGTCTCTTGAAGACCAATTTCTCCAGTTTCTGGATCAATTCTGGATAATTTATCCCAAAATTTTGAAAAGCCAATTCGCCATAAACAAGGAATTCCTTTATCAGTATAACCGAATTCTGGAACCCATTTCCATATCCATGGAATACTTGATTCCATAAAAAACCAACAAAGAGTTTGACCCGTAATTGAGGCCTTCTGGACAATAGGTGCTGAGATAGTCCAATCTTCCATTAGACCTTTAATATTTGGGTAAATCTCTACACACCCCATCAATACTAAACACACCCCATCCATACACACATTCTTAAAATAATAAAAAAAAAGAATGTGTGTATAGATGGGGTGTGTTTAGTATTTGATGGGGTGTGTATAGAATTACCCTTAATATTTTCTGGTAGTCTACTAAAGGACCATATTTGTCCCACCAGGAAAAGAACCAATTTGGTACAATTTTATGGAAGCAATTTCCACAAATTTTTATAAGCCAAGTGTGCTTTTTCTTTTTATTTTCAAAAAATAAAGCTTTATCAAAGCTTTCTACATAATTCCAGTAATTAAATTTAAAACTGGTTTTTGAAATCGGATTAATTACCTCTTTTTCAACTAATGGAGAAATTCCCCATTCTTCAATAGATATTATTTTTTTGATTATGAATTTAGAATATGCATAATCATTCTGGCTATTTCCAGGATTAGTGTGTTCAATATCCACACTTTTTGTTGTAAAAAGGAGGTTTTCATAAAATCCTCTTGGTTTATATGAACCATTTGTATAGAATGTATTTGAAAGATATTTCTCCATAACATTCCAAGGGTTATCAACCCATTGAGTATCTTTTTCTTCTATAAGAAGAATAATTTCTTTATATTCATGTTTAATAAACATGATAGATTCACTTCTTTCCTCATTGACCATTTTAGCATATGATGCTTGTGAATCAGAAGTTTCAGGGATATCATCCCCTTTTCTTTGTTCCAGGAATTTCTGGAAATCCTTATATAAAGGATGAGTTTTATCATGAATAATGCCTTGTGAAATCCTAGAAATATTCTGGTTAATAAGATGTTTTGTACCATGTGATACAATAGGAGGTCTACCTCCTCTGGAAGGAAATCTTCCTCCTCTGTTACCTCTTCCCCTATAAGAGGAAAAATCACCATGGCCTCCTGGGCCTCTTTGTAGATAGTCAAATTTTGTCAGCCTATCAAATGATACCACATGTAAATAGTGTATTAGAAATCAAATTTCTATTTATATTTAGGAATTTAAATTAAATTAATTCCTAAAGAAATAGATAAATAATTGATATTTTAATATATATTCTTGACCAATCAAATGGTGACATGTGTTCAAATCTAGTTGCTTGGGAATCAAGATTAAATCCTACAAATATGGAGGTGATATACCAAATTTGGTAATAAAATCACATCTTTTGATTAAGGAAAATATATTTTCAAATCATGGATGACCAATCAGATTGCATCCTCCATAAACCATATATGGAAATGTTTCATACTCTACCCCTATAAATATGGGTCTATTTTCATAAGTTCAACACACAAAACAATTCAATAATTCAAGAGCTCAAGATTCAAGGAAGACAAGAGTTCAAGATTTCAAGACTCAAGAATTTCTCTCTCCGAGGTTCGAGGAGTTCTTCGTAGAAAGTCACCAAAAACGGCGTTCGATCAGAGATCAAGACACGAAATTTTACTGCTACAAATTTTTGGCACGCCCAGTGGGACGATCTCTTCCTTTCATCTCTTCTCTTCACCAACTTCCAAAGTATCAATGTCTTCAGTACAAGCCACGATGACCCTTGAAGAGCAAATCGCAAATCTGGCCAAAGCTTTCGAAGAACTCACGAAACATGTCCAAGCACGAGATGCGCTACTTACAAAGTTGATGGGCAATGTTGATTCAAAATGTGTGATGAGCAAACAAATCAAGATTCACGATAAAGTTGAGGAGGCAAACAACTCAACGAGAATATTTTCAACTCAAGCGAAGAAGTCACAACATGAAGAGTTGCAAGTCTCGTCGAATGGAGTGATTTCTGCCGATCAACTGAAGGACTTCATCATGGGAACTATCAACAACGTCAATGGAAGCTCCAAGTTGTCTTCAATGTATACCAAACCATACACCGCAAGAATTGACAATTTGATGATGCCTGAAGGATATCAACCTCCAAAGTTTCAACAATTTGATGGCAAAGGCAATTCAAGACAACATGTTGCTCACTTCATCGAAACATACAATGATGCTGGGACCTATGACGATCACTTGGTGAGACAGTTCGTTCGTTCTTTGAATGGTTGTGCATTTGAATGGTACATCGACTTGGAACCAAACTCAATTGACAGTTGGGAGCAGTTGGAGCATGAATTCCTCAACCGTTTCTATAGCACTCGACGAACAGTCAATATGCTCGAGCTCACAAACTCACGTCAACATGATGAAGAGTCGGTCATTGACTACATCAATTGTTGGAGAAACTTGAGCCTCAATTGTAAAGATCGATTATCTGAAACTTCAGCTATTGAGATATGTACTAAAGGCATGCATTGGAGCATTTGTTACATCCTTCAAGCAATTCAGCCGAAGACCTTCAAAGAATTAGCCACTAAAGCTCATGACTTGGAGCTTAGCTTAGCTGCAAATGAAGTCAAAGGACCACAAATGCAAGAAGAAGAAGAAGAAGAAGAAGAAGAAGATGGGGGCAAAAAATGATGACCCTACAAAAAAGAGCTCCTTGATAAGAGCGTAAACTGTCTGCAATGCTCCAAGATATGAGCAAAAACTATCTAAAGTTTCTCAAATCAAATGTCAAAACTCATTGACACGAGTATAAAAGGTCTACAAATCAAGTCATGTGAAACTCCTTGATATGTGCATAAACTATCTAGCAAATTCAAATTCAAAATAACTCCTTGATATGAGTATAAACTATCTATCAAATCCAAATCCAAATGAAAGAACTCCTTGATATGAGTATAAACTATCTGTCAAATCCAAATTCAAATGAAAGAACTCCTTGATATGAGTATAAACTATCTATAAAATTCAAATTGTCAAAATTGAAGAACTCCTTGACAAGAGTATAAAATATCTGTCAAATTCAAGTTCAATATCAAGTTGAATAAGCTGCATGATATGGGCATTCACATGCTTCAAAAAAAAATCGAGACTCGTCCACTCCAAGACATGTCGTCGTGAACAAGTCTCGAGGGGGCATTTGTAGATAGTCAAATTTTGTCAGCCTATCAAATGATGCCACATGTAAATAGTGTATTAGAAATCAATTTTCTATTTATATTTAGGAATTTAAATTAAATTAATTCCTAAAGAAATAGATAAATAATTGATATTTTAATATATATTCTTGACCAATCAAATGGTGACATGTGTTCAAATCTGGTTGCTTGGGAATCAAGATTAAATCCTACAAATATGGAGGTGATATACCAAATTTGGTAATAAAATCACATCTTTTGATTAAGGAAAATATATTTTCAAATCATGGATGACCAATCAGATTGCATCCTCCATAAACCATATATGGAAATGTTTCATATTCTCCCCCTATAAATATGGGTCTATTTACATAAGTTCAACACACAAAACAATTCAATAATTCAAGAGCTCAAGATTCAAGGAAGACAAGAGTTCAAGATTTCAAGACTCAAGAATTTCTCTCTCCGAGATTCGAGGAGTTCTTCGTAGAAAGTCACCAAAAACGGCGTTCGATCAGAGATCAAGACACGAAATTTTACTGCTACACTCTTATAGACATACCTGTAATCATTTAAGAAATTCTTTGGTTAAAAAATCAGGAAGATCAATATCTTCTCCTTTTTTGTAGATAATTTCAAATTCAAAAGGGGCTAAATAAGCCTGCTATCTAGCAAACATTTGCTTAGATATATCATGTTTAAAATCTTTTTTAAAAATTCTTTTAGCTGTTTGACAATCTGTCTTAAAAACAAATTTTTGATTATATAAATTATCTTGGAATTTCATAATACTTTTAACAATAGAAAGAATTTCTTTTGCCACAGTGGCATAATTCTTCTGAGCAGGGTTCTATTTTCCTGAATAAAATCTGATAAGAATTTCTTGCTTGGTTAAAGGATTTATTTGTTTTAAAATCCCTCCAAATCCAATATCTGAAGCATCTGTTTCAACAATTTTATCCCATTTAGGGTTTGCCAAATAAAGACAAGGAATATTCTTAACTTTCTCTTTAATAATTTTAACTGTATTGGTGTGCTTTTCTGTCCATGGAGATGGATTCTTTTTAAGTCTATCATATAAAATAGGTGTAATTTTTGAAATATTTTCAATAAAGGGATCAATGTAATTTAAGCTTCCTAAAAACCTTTGTAATTGTGTTTTGTCGATAATAACATCTGAGAATTTATTTCCAAATTCCATACTTCTTTGAATTGGAATAATTTTTCCATTATCAATATTATGACCAAGAAATCTGATATTTGTCTGAAAAAGACTCATTTTTTGTTTTGATATAACAAGACCATTTTGTATAATTAATTTTTTTGAAAATCTCTATATGTTTGAAATGTGTTTCAATATCTTTAGGGAAGACTAATATGTCATCAATGTAAATAATTATAAAATTGCTAAAAGGGATGAAAATGTCATTCATAATCTGCTGAAATTCAGATGGAGCATTTTTTAATCCAAAAGGCAAAACTGCCCATTCATAATGTCCAATAGGAACATTAAAAGCAGTTTTATATCTATCAGATTTTTTTATCTCAATTTGCCAATATCCTAATTGTAAATCAAATTTTAAAAATATTAAAGCTCCAAAAAGTCTATCAATAAGATCTTTTTTATTAGGTATAGGATGTCTTATCCATTTTAAAACTTTATTTAAAGGTTTATAATTAATAACAAGTCTGGGAACACCCCTTTCTTGTTCAGAATGTTTATTAACATAAAAAGCCGTACAAGACCAAGACGACTGTGAAGGTGTTATTAAACCTTTTTCAAGCAGGGTTTTAATCTCTTGTTTACAAAGTTCTAGATATTCAGAATTCATTTGACATGGTCTAGACTTTGTAGGTATATCTTTTTCATTGAAATCTTCCTCATAAGGAAGGGAAATAATATATTTTTTTCTATCCCAAAAAGCATTTGGATGGTCATTACAAATCTCAAGAGAAAACTTATTATGAATAAGTTTGATTTTTTCCTATAATTTAGGATTTTTTAATTTATCTTCTATAGTAAAGAAATTAATTTCTTCCTTTAAAGAATTTATATGAAATAATTTTATATCCATTTGTTCTTTTATTTCATTAAGAACTTTTTTAACTGGTTTATTAATAAATTTAAAAAATATGGGTTTATTATTAAAAGTTTCAGTTAATCCTTTTTCATCAATCCTTATTAGAGGATATATTTTATAAATAAAAAGTAACCCAAGAATTAATTGGCTTGACATATCTTTAGCTAAAAGAAAGCTAGTAGAAATGCAATTTCCATTTTTACATATTAAAGTATCTGGAAGTTTATAATTAATATCCAGAGATCCTCCTCCAGCATGAGAAAGAGAATGAGAAGTTTTATGAAAATATCTTGAAGGTATTAAATCTTCCTGTATAACATTAAGATCAGCACCACTATCAATCATATAAATAAAATCTTTTTTATAACTTTTATCAATTAAAAGAGTTATTTTAACATACCATTTTTGTGAAGTGATTATATTCATTATTTTTATAAATCCTTCTGGGGTTTTATCTTTGTTCATTAAAGATAGGAAAGATTCACTGTTGTTATCAAATGGTTCTGTATTATTTTCAATAATAGATATTCTATTATGTAAATTGATATTATTATTATGTAAATTTTTTACTTCCTTTTTAAGATTTTCTATTTCTTTTAGTAAATCATTAATTGTGACAGGATTTTGATTTCCATATTTTGTTTTAAGAGTTTATTAATCTCTTGCATAGAGTAAGTTCTATTAGGTATAATTATCTCTTCATTTTTATAACTTGTTGAAGATATATCTTCCATTTGATCTATAATTTTGGATCTTAAATCAGAATCCTTAATATTTTTGAGTAATTCAATAAAAGAATTATTATCTAAAACATTAATTTTCATATCTTGAAATTGAGATAATAATTTATAAAACTCATCTCCTTTTTCATCATTATTACTAATATGATTAATACATAAATTTCCTTGTAAGCAATTTTCACATTCTTCTTTATCTAAAGAATCTTTATCTGAAAATGAATCTTCACTATTAGAATTGTTTTCTAATGAAGTTTCTTCAGTATCAGAATTTTCTGATTCAGAGTTAATCATTATTGTTAACAGGGCTTGTTTAATATCATCATTAATATTTAATTCATTAATTTTCTTTTTGGTCCAGCATTCATTTGCATAATGACCTGGTTTATCACATTTATGGCAAATTATTTTTCTTTTATTTTTATTTCATTTATAAAAGGTTTCTTTATGCATTTTCTTTTCCTTATATTGACGTTTTTTCTTATAGGGTCATTCTATTTTTTTCCTAAAATTTTTTTTCTTTTATAAGGTTTTTCAATTTTTTCTTTTCCTTTATTAGGAATATCCATACCAAATTGATCATAAAAATATCCCAATTATTTTCTTTCAACTTGGCTTTGTTTATCATTTTATCTAGTAATCTACATCTTGGATTCATTGTATATAAAGGTTTATAGTAAATTCTATAACATATACATATTAATTCAGATCCGGGTATATAATCATACCCATGAGTTTTAACATTTAAAGTTAAAGCATTTAATATATTAGGATCAGAAAGAGATAAACATAGATCAGGATATACATCGAAATAGACTGGTCCATGTGCAAGACTTGATTGAATTATTCCCATTAGAGATTTATTCCAAGTTATATTTCTCTTTCTGGTAGACCTTTAAGTGTTAAGGGTTTGAAGACAATTTGCACTAGTCCTATATGAATATATTTATGTGATTTCATAAAAGGTATAATATCCTTTTTATCAAGTAAATTTAGAATCATTTCTTGCCTATCAAGAGGTATAGATGATTCAGTGGTTTTAACCAATTGTTTTAATCCAATTTTTTCAAAGGTTCCTATTTGGTAAACCTTTCTGGGTTCTACTTTGTCCATTTATTAAGTAAATCAAGATTTTGAGAAACATCATATTCCTCTGTTATACTGTTTTTAACAGTATTCTTCATTCCAAACAAATTCATTTGAACAGATAATATATGTTAAATCATAGTTTCTTCTAAACATGGCTCTGATACCATTTCTTTCCCAGGAGAGGTCATGGACTAAGGCGTAAGGATCTTTTCCGAATACATCTAATATATTGGTAATATATCTCTTTATATTTAATTGAGGTTCACAATTTTTTTCAAAATACAACAATCCATATATATGTGACCATCTAATATATGTTCTTATGTAAAATAAAATCTTGAAATCTTATATTGATTAGAATTGATAATGTTGATTGGTTGATCCACTTTTATAGATAATTGTGAATTATGTTTTACATAAATTGTTATGTGAGGCCGTATCATGTGAGACCTTCAACCGTATAGGTGCATGCAACACACACGCCATGGAGGTGAGTAATATGGCCAAGCTGGCCTTGATCTCTCGCTTTAGGATACCCACATTAATAAATTCTTGACATGGGTTTTTATGGAAAAATTAATATTTTATTTCAAATGCGTTTTCAGAATTCTTGCACTGGGTATTTGTTCCCCTCCAAGAACTTTAGTACATAGGAAGGACGAGAGATGAGAGACGCGAGAGAGTGCAGACATTATTTAATTTAAGAATAATGAAACTAAAATTTATTGATAAAGACGGCTTTCATTTTTTTTTCCCTTTTTCTATTCATATGTTTAGAAACCAGAATATATGTTTTTTTTTTTTTTTTACCTTTTTAATTGATTGACATGATTATTTCTTTTTATTTTGAAATTTCAAAGTCTTGATAGGTGTGGGCTAATTGGGCCTTGTGCTGGGCCTGAGCTTATTCACTTTCATCTCCCACTATTGATGTCTGTTTTTTGGTTGAACTTTGAAGTCGAAAGACAATAATAGTAGAAAATGCACGAAGCATAGGAACTCCATTTTCCACCATCTTTATTCATCAAAAATATATTATTTGAGTTGTTAAATTTGTTTCTTTTTACTCAACATTTTTTTTCAACTATACTGTTCTAATATTTGTCAATACGGGCTTAAGTATATGATGGTATAATTGCATTGTCGTGATTCAAAAAATTTAAATTATATTTCTTTCCTAACTTCATTGACTTGTAACATTGTAGCAAGAAGAGTCGATCCATTGAGAATGATGAATTTATTATGTTTTTAATTATCAAACTACTACTGAACACGAAGGAAACTAATTTGAAAGCGATTAAATAAATACTAAATATAGAAATCAATATATAAAAATATTACAGCTATCTGAAAGAAATAGGCTAAGTATTACATGCATTTGGTGTAGGAGATTTACAACGGGTCTTCTACAACAGTTCTGAAAGCATTGTCTAATAAGAGATGAGTTTGTACTAAAGTTGTTAAATCACTTAAAGAAGCGTGTTTTGGCAGTAGCGTGTTCTTTTCTGATTGGCGGAGGAAGAATCGTGTTTTACTTAAAGAATCGCGTTTCTTGGCTAGATAGCAGTTAGGGTTTCTTGGCTTCAGCAAATCAGAGCTTGACAACTGGACAACAGTTAAGTTCGGTACCTAGGATCACGCGCTCAACTTTAAGGAAATAGGGTGCGGGCTGATTTCGGGTGTTCATCTTCAAGAGCGTTTATCCCACGCATTTCTTAACCGATTTTTGTAATTCTTGTTTCTATTTGTAGCTTAGATTACAAGCTTTCATTGACATTGTGTTGTAAGCTGAGTTGAATAGCATAGAGAGGGTTGTAGAGAGAGAAAGTGCGAGAGAATTTCATTTCTTGAGATTGTAATTTGTACTGTTCTTGATTCGATCTGAATAAAAGAAATCCCTCCCCGATTGTCCTGTGGATGTAGGCTTATGCCGAACCACGTAATTGAAGTGTGTGTTGGTTTAGTTTTCGATTGGTTTTCGACTTGGGGCTATCGAGTGGCCGTTTAAGGGTTTTTTGCCATTGGAGTAGAATCTTGCGAAGTTGGGTGATTGCTGGTAAATCTTCAACAAGTGGCACCTTCTGTGGGAATCAGCGCAATCATTCAACATGTCGACTACTCGTTTTGATGTGGAAAAATTTAATAGGAAGAACGACTTTGGGCTGTGGCGCATCAAGGTCAAGGCCCTTCTTGTACAGCAAGGGCTTGGTCTAGCTCTTCAAGGTGCTCAGGCTTTTCCAGCGACAATGAGAGATGAAGAAAAGGTTCAGATAATGGAGAAAGCACACAATACGCTAATTATATGCTTGGGTGACAAGGTCTTGAGAGAAGTCTTCAAAGAACTCTCTGCACAAGCTGTATGGGAAAGGTTAGCTTCTTTGTACCAAGTTAAATCTCTTGCAAATAGACCCTATATGAAAAAGAGGTTATATTCCTATAAGATGACTGATGATAAACCTGTAGTTGATCAAATAGAAGAATTTTGCAAAATCTTGGATGATCTTGAAAATGTAGAAGTATACTTGATGGAAGAGGATAAAAAGCCCTTATGCTTCTTAGCTCACTCCCTAAATCTTTTGAGAATTTCTGTGACTCAATGTTGTATGTAGACAGTTAGCTCTTACTCTTGATGATGTGATGACTGCTCTAAGAACCAAAGAGCTATCTAAGACAAGTGATAGTAAATCCACCAACATTGGAGAAGGATTGTCAATTAAGCACAAACAGAAAAGGGCATTCAAGAAAGGGAGTAAAACTCAGCCAAAGAAGGATGCAAACCTTACTCAAGAACATAAAGAAGACATAGAATAGCAGAGATGTTTTCATTGCCATAAGCCAGGGCATTATAAGAAGGACTGTTTGAAGTACAAGAAGTTCAAGCAGAATCAAGCATCACAAGGCTAGAAACAGGTGAATCAGGTAAATCAAACTTCTGAGCCTTCAACACCTAATTCTGGTTATGAAACTGCAGATGTGTTAGTTGTAACTTCTAAAGGTACAAAGAAGGTTTGGGTGTTGGACCTAGGTGCTCTTTCCATGTGAGCCCCAATAGAGAATGGCTTGAGAAGTTAACCCTCAGAGATGAAGGGATAGTTATGCTGGGAAATAATCAGACATGCAGGGTATCTGGAGTAGGCTCAATTGCTCTTAAAATGCATGATGGTGTTGTGAGAATACTTTCAAATGTCAGGTATGTTCTTGAATTGAAGAGAAATCTAATTTCTTTGGGAATGTTGGACTCTCAAGGGTATACTTTCAAGTCAGAAAATGGACACATGAAAGGGGAGTAAGGGTTCTATGGTGATCATGAAAGGAGAGAAAAGAAATGAGCTATACTATCTAGATGACTACATTGCTGTAAATGAAGCACACTCAGTAAAGGAGATGGATAAGACTGAGCTATGGCACAGGAGACTTGGTCACATCAGTGAAAGAGGCCTTGTGGAACTTTAAAAGCAAAAGGCTTTTGGAAATGACAGAATCATAAACTTGGAGAGCTGTGAATACTGCATACTTGGCAAGGCAAAGAGGCTAAGTTTTAAGGCAGGCTCACACACAAGAAAAGACATCCTGGATTATGATCACTCAAATCTCTAGGGACCAGCCAGAACTCAGACAAGAAGTGGGAGAAAGTATTTCATGTCCTTCATTGGTGATTTCTCAAGGAAAGTCTGGGTTATGATCCTGAAGTCCAAAGATGAGGCCTTTCAAAATTTCAAGGAATGGCTTCTAGAAGTAGAAAACTTAACAGGAAGAAAGCTGAAATGCTTGAGAACAGATAATGGTCTAGAGTACACCTTTGAGAAATTCAACTCATTCTGCAAGGAGAGGGGGATTTTAAGGCATAAGACAGTTCCATGAACTCCTCAGCAGAATGGATTAGCTGAGAGCATGAATCAAACTCTCCTAAACAAAGTTAGGTGCATGTTACTCAGTTCAGGCCTATCCAGCAGCTTCTGGGGAGAAGCAGTAGACACTGCAGCATACCTTGTAAACAGAAGTCCTTCAACAGCACTGAAGTTCAAAACACCTGAGGAGGTATAGTGCGGTCATCAAGCAAACTATTCATATCTCAGAGTCTTTGGAAGCCAGGCCTATGCCCAGATCAGACAGGATAAACTTGAATCCAGGGCTCTGAAGTGTGTGTTCCTAGGATATCCTAAAGGAACAAAAGGTTATAAGTTGTGGTGTTATGAAAAAGATCATCAAAAGTGCATCATCAGTAGGGATGTCACCTTTGATGAGTCCAAAATGCCATTGAAGCACATGGAACCTATCACTCAGTCAAGATCAGAGAAGGATACATCAAGGCTTGAGGCGGAGACTACTCATTAAGGGGAACTACAGACAGACCAACAGGAACCTCAGCAAGAGAGCTCATCAGATGCAGATTCAGATAATGATCTTCAAGGTGAAAATAACATGAAAAACTATCAACTGGTCAGGGATAGAACCAGGAGAAACAGAAGACCTCCTGAAAGATTTGGCTATGCAGATAATGTATACTTTGTTTTGCTCACAGCTCAAGAGATTCTGATGAACCAAAGGACTTCAGAGAAGCAGTAACTTGTAGACAGAGGGAGAAATGGATGGTGGCTATACAGGAAGAACTAAACTCCCTTAAGAAGAACTCCACTTGGGATATAGTTGACAAACCAAACAATAAGAAATTGGTGGGATGCAAGTGGATCTTCAGGAAGGAGATAGAATCTACACCTGGTGGAGGAGTGAGATTTAAGGCCAGATTAGTAGCTAAAGGGTTTACACAGAAAAAGGGTGTTGATTACTATGAGATCTTCTCTCCAGTTGTCAAACACAGCTTAATCAGAATCCTTCTAGCAATGGTAGCTCAGTATAAATTGTACCTATATCAGATGGATGTAACTACAGCTTTCCTTCATGGTGAATTGAAGGAAATAATATACATGAAAATTCCAGATGGATTGCAGATACAAGACAAAGAAAGTAAAGCTTGCAGACTGAAGAAATCTCTATATGGTATGGAGCAAAGTCCAAGACAATGGTACTTTAGGTTTGATCATTTTATGCACAAAATCAAGTTTCACAGAAGCAAATTTGATTATTGTGTATATTTCAAACATACTCATCAATTTCATACTTACCTCTTATTGTATGTTGATGATATGTTAATAGCCAGTACTGAGATGACAGATATAAATCAAATCAATGAACAACTCAAAGCTGAGTTTGAGATGAAGGACCTTGGATTGGCATGAAAGATGCTAGACATGGATATCTTAAGAGATCATGAAAGAGGATCCATTACTCTGAGTCAGGTTGATTACTTGAAAAAGGTTCTTATTAAATACCAGATGAATCAAGCAAAATCAGTATCCATTCCAGTTCAACCACAGTTAAAACTCAACAAACTCTAATGTCCTCAGAATAGTAAATAAACTGCAGAGATTAGTAGGATACCATATGTAAATGTTGTGGGAAGCATTATGTATGTTATGGTGTGCTGCAGGCCAGACTTAGCACATAGCTTGAGCCTGGTGAGTAGGTATATGGCAAATCCCGGCCATATACATTGGAATGCAGTGAAGCATTTGCTAAGATATGTGAATGGAACTTTGGATATGTGCTTGCATTTCAGAGATAATAGAAGTACTGATGATCCTGTGGTAGGTTATGTAGATGCTGATTATGCATCTAATCAAGATACAAGAAAGTCTACCACTGGTTATGTATTCACACTTTTTGGCACTGCTGTGAGTTGGAGATCATCTCAACAACCAGTGGTAGCATTATCCTCTACTAAATCAGAATTTGTAGCACTCACAAATGTTGCTAAGGAAGCGGTATGGCTGAAGGGAATACTTGAGGAATTTGGAATAAGACAGGAAAATGTCACAGTAAACTGTGATAATTCAAGTGCAATACACTTAGCCAAACATCAAGGTCTCCATGAGAAGACCAAACACATTGATGTCAGATTGTTCTTTATCAGGGATCATGTAGAGAAGCGGGCGGTTAAGGTAAAGAAAATTCCTACAGAACTGAACCCGACAGATGCTTTCACTAAAGGAGTTCCACCTTCATAATTTCAGCTGTGTATGGATTTGGTAGGGTTGAGGGGAAAAGCTTCAACCAACATAACTTGAGCAATACAGGAAATGCAGTAAGCTTAGCCTAAGGTGGAGAATTGAAAGAAATAGGCTAAGTATTACATGCATTTGGTGTAGGAAATTTACAACGGGTCTTCTACAACAGTTCTGAAAGCGTTGTCCTAATAAGAGATGAGTTTGTACTAAAGTTGTTAAATCACTTATAGAAGTGTGTTTTGCCAGTAGCGCGTTCTTTTCTGATTGGCGGAGGAAGAATCATGTTTTACTTAAAGAATCGTGTTTCTTGGCTGGATAGCGGTTATGGTTTCTTGGCTTCAGCAAATCAGAGCGTGACAACTGGACAACAGTTAAGTTTGGTACCTAGGATCACGCGCTCAACTTGAAGGAAATAGGGTACGGGCTGATTTCAGGTGTTCATCTTCAAGAGCGTTTATCTCACGCATTTCTTAACCGATTTCTGTAATTCTTGTTTCTATTTGTAGCTTAGATTACAAGCTTTCATTGACATTGTGTTGTAAGCTGAGTTGAATAGCATAGAGAGAGTTGTAGAGAGAGAAAGTGCGAGAGAATTTCATTTCTTGAGATTGTAATTTGTACTGTTCTTGATTCAATCTGAATAAAAGAAATCCCTCCCCGATTGTCCTGTGGATGTAGGCTTATGCCGAACCACGTAATTGAAGTGTGTGTTGGTTTAGTTTTCGATTGGTTTTCGACTTGTGGCTATCGAGTGGCCGTTTAAGGGTTTTCTGCCATTGGAGTAGAATCATGTGAAGTTGGGTGATTGCTGGTAAATCTTCAACACTATCATTTAGTTATCTCTTGTACTAATTATCTTTAAATCAATCTAATGTATTTCCTTAAATCAATTTAGATTATTGCCCCTAGTCTATCAATAAGGTGTGTTAAACTAAATCGACTCTTCAGTTTACTTAATTCGCTAACTAACCTTATTTAATATTCTAATAACCTAGAATGAACGAACTCACTAATTTAATTCTTTAAATGCATTGAATTACCAAAAAGATAAGGAAACTAGTTCCTAATAGAAATGTTCGATTTTCTAGATTCATGCAAACCTTGAGGTCCAGATTCTCAGTTTACAACGTATGAAAATCGAATCACCACTTTAAGGCCGATTTATGTTTTAAAGTTCTAACAATCAAATATCAACAACTCAACCTGGTAATTGTTCCAAATTAGATACTAATAATTGAAAACATGTCAAACAAATAACAAATAACTAAAAATCAAGATATCAAGATAACATTACAAGATTAATCAAAAAGTAATAAAATATTGGGTTAATTACATAAAAAAGCACGTACTTAGATTACAATTTCAATTGTAACATGAATTTTTGACTGTAACACCAAAACACTCAACTTAACACTTGTTTCAATTTGGGACATGTTTAGGTTTTTTTTGGGCTCCAATTGTTAACATGAAGTTCAAATTGTATAAATTAATTATTGACATGTATTTACATGTGGATGATGACTGATTCAGGACATGTTTGGATGTTTCGGGCTTCATATGTTGACATGGAGTTCAAATTGTATAAGTTAACTATTGACGTATAAATTTACATTTGGATGATGACTATATTTAATATTACAAGCTGACAATTAACATATATAATTTGGGCTCCACGTTAGCGATAGGAGCAAATTTGACCCTAAGTTTATGTGATTAACCCTAAAATATTTGGTTTATATATCCCTCTAACCGGAATATAAACGTCTAACCTTCAATTCCCGTGTGCAACACTTCAATTATCATGAGAAAATAATGAAAATCTAATCTACATGGTTCATATGCTTCCTCTCTGGTCTCTCAAAACTACCTTGCATGGAGGCATGCGTGATTGTATCATCTTACAATATATGTGAAAATGAGTCGAAACCCTTTCTTCGATCTAAAATTCATTAGCAAGAGTGGGATGATATTAGGCGGATGGGCCTATATAATGGGTCATCTTTTATCAATGGGCTGTAGCTTAAAATTGGCCTAATCTTGTCGAATTCATCAAGTGGCCCATGATTATGTAACTTGGTCCAAAAACTCTCCAAAATATTTGAAATTAACATGCAAAATAATATTTGGAGTATTTTGATACCAAAAGTGCAGATAGATGGGGAAATATACATGTGAATTTTTTTAATTGTCAGTAATTTAGGTTAGGATTAAATGATATAAAGTAAACTTAAATATAATTTAATTGTAATAAATAATGTTTCTTCTTTTATTTGAATATTAAGAAAATAAGTTAATGTTAATTGTATATTGATTGAAATTTTGTTATAGTTAGTAATGTAAATAAGTTAGCAAAAAATAAATTTAAATATAATTCAATTATAATTTGGAAGGAAAATTAAATCATGAGAAAGCTGTGGCATGTGTCTTTTAATTTAGTGGTTACTTTAATATATATTAAAGATTATTAATTATTTTTTAGTATGTAACTTTGATTACGATATTATGCATTCGTCCAAATCATATTAGTTTATCAAGTTTTCAAATAACATTTTTTAATCTAATTAATTATATTCTTTAAAATCCTGCTGCAAGTTGCAACCAAGACAATTACTTTTCATATATATATATATATATATATCAATTTTAGATGGAATAAAAATCAACTTAAATTATGATCAGTCAATTTAAACTATTTTTTTATATAACTGCATCTAAAGGATCAAGAGTTTTATAAAGTGCAACCCGAACATTTTTTTCCAACTTTTCCGACGAAATACATCTCCTATGACTTGCATGTGCCTTTATAAGGATAAAAACAACCTAAAGTATGACCGTTCTTCAATTTGCAACTTGAAGTATAACTTTTTTTTCAACTTAAAACCTAAACTTTTTTAAAATGTCAAATTTATCCTCATAAAAATTACATTCATGGGAAAAATTGTCGGAAAAAATATTTAGATTGCAATTTGAAAAAATCCTTCAAATTAAAAATAAAATTTAGGTGGTGAATTGCAAGACAGTGTTACTTTAGGTCTTGAGGTTAACCCCTGCATTTAAACCTTTTTAATATATAAAACATGTCACTTTCGATAATATTTTGCAACTTCCAACCAAATCCGGTTTGACTTTTTGTGCAAATGTCTAGATACATCCTTTTCAATTTGAACTTTGATTAAATTCAAGATTTTTTCTAAAGAGAGGGAGAAAAGAAAAACAATATATCAAGACCAATGAAAAGAAATAGCTCCATGAAATTGTCAGACCAATTAGAAAACTTTGCTTGATTTTGTTTAAGGCCTAGTTTGGATTGGAATTAGGCTAATAAACCACCCATAAAACAACAAAAATTATGTTTGGATCATGGGATTTGGCCCTGTTTTGTTAACAGGCCCGGTACTAAAATTGATGATGTGGAGGGATAAGGGTGGGTTTATGTTGTGTTTATTAAACCCTTGATGATGTGGAGGAATAAGGGTGGGTTTATGGTGTGTTTATTAAATCCACCAAGATTGGTGAGTTTATAAACCCATAATTCAACCCACTTTTGCAACTATAGAAAATTACAGTTATATCCTTCATTTTGAAGTTCAAATGTCTAGAATACCCCCTCTTCCTCATAAAATTACACAGTACCCCATATAATTACAACATCTTCACTTGCAATCCTAGCCGATTTCTTCTCCAGTTGCTCGTCTCACCTTACACAAATTGGCCGATTTGGGAGCTCGTTGGCCCAAAAATTTCGACTATCGAACCACCATAAAACAATTATTTTTACTTTAATTTCAAATTTTAAAAAAATTAGAAATAACATTTAATTTTACTTAAATTATTTCTCTGGACTTTAGTCTAAACTTGGAATTCAAAATCTCATAAATGATTATGAAGGAATTATTTTTTTGATTTATGAACAAAATATTGTGTTTGTGTTTCATTTATCATTTTTCTATTTCTATACTATTAAAATTTAACAAAAACACAGTTCCAATTTTTTTTTTAGGCATATATTATGTTTTGGTTAATGTTTGTTTTTTCTAAACGTTATATACCTTGACATTATTATGAAATGTAGATGTATTTAATTCTAATTTTTCTTAGGGTTGGAATCACTATTTACTCACTTTCATATAAAGTAACCCTTTTATACCTACCAATATAATCTATTATCTCCATATACCCATAATTATAACTTATTATCTCCATATACCCACTTTCTATATTCCTTTTGACTTTTCACAAACATCCAAAATTTTACTAATTTTCCAATATACTTTTTCCACCAAGTTTTTCCATTTTTCACACCATATAATTTATTATACAAAATCCTAATTAATTTGATTAACAATCAGGCCCAACATGCTTCCGTAAAATAAATTAACTCGTTGGAAATCATACCTTTCTTCGACCAGAACAGCACCGGGTGAGGTGGCTCGCAACACCACCAGCTGGAAAATCACTGCCCCTAAACCGTTTTACGAACAGCTCCTCACTGTTCAACTTCGCTCTCTGGGAAGTTGGTCTACAAGTTATCCAGCTCCTTCAGCAACTGCCTAGCACAACCTTGGTTCGTTTCCTACACCAGGTGTACAAGGTAATCCTTCCAACAGATAAATAAATCGAATGGAGACACGTTGAAGCTAAAGCCTCTCTTTTATTAAGAACTAATAAATATTTATTACATCATCTATAAACTCCTTTTGGGAGGAGAATATAGGATCAGTCTCTCATTGAGATGGCTAAGACTCATTGGTACATAAACTAAAACTAAAACTCAGAAAAATCTAAACTATTACAAAGCTTGATATTGTTTTGAAGAAAACTATGGAGAATACTTGATGTCCTTAGCTTCCTTCTGCTCGCCTCTTTATAGATGGAAATCCGGACTTGAAATTCGGATTTCAAACTTGTTTTAGCCAGCTGTCCACCTTTTTTGAGTGGTTCCTCCACTGAGTGCGTGATTGCCAGCTTTTTCTTTCTCGTGACTCATCCCATGTGAAATTGTCGGGGAATCTACTTTTTCCTCCCGTGACTTTTTCGCATGTGATGTTGGTGGGGCGTGACTCAGCCCATCTTATCTCTGTTGGGGAATCTTAGAAATTCGGCCTTCGTGGTCCCCATGGATAAGTTTTCTTTTGGGCAGGCCCTTTGTCCTTTTCTGCCCCTCTTTCTCGTCGGTCGGGTTTGGGTCGAAACCCTTTCCCAAACTCGGGTTCTTTCTGCTCCGGACACGCTTGGCAGACATGATCTGTCCATCGGCCAATATGTGTCATGTTGCAGAATTTCCGGTAAGTTTCTTTGCTTGCCGGAATCTTGTTTTCCCAAAGGATCCTTCTTTTTGTCTCGAAAAGGTCCTCTGCAAAGCTCGTTGTGGTTCCTGTCATGGAATTCAGCAGGAAAGATCCATTTGCTGAATTATGAAAGAACTTGAATGGGTACTTGACTTTGTCCATTTCAGTTAGACAAACCCATAATCCCCATGCTCGTCGGGTAGAAGTTTCATCCTCTGAAAATGCTCCTACAAGAATTGGAGTATCTTCTGGATCCGCCGTCTTAATATTTTTCAAGGCGTTTCCGTCAGGTCTCTTTAGCTTTATGACATAAAAGGCTTCATGGAAACCTTTCTTGGCTGGTTCTGGAGCTGCACTTAAGAAATACAATTCCAGAATATCTCCTCTGGCCAAATGTGGGTTGTTGGCCCAAGTCTCGTGCACCGCCGTCCCGATCCATTTCGGTAGTTTCGAAATTTATGGGAACCCTGGTGAGACGGTATAGATTGAAGCAAGAGCTCCAAAGTTATACCATTCTTGTACTTCGTTTGGATGACTTCCAGGTTTCATCCAAACTCTTGGGTACTTTCCAGAGATATCAATAATTGTTTTCTCTGGATGTATACCCCTCCTAGTAATCAGCTTCTCCCACTGCTTCTGGTAAACTTGCATAGGGGAAACTAAATTCTCGTCAGTTTGAACCTTAGTTTTGCCTGTCTGTGGCCTAAGATTCAACTCTCCCTCTTTAACTCCAGAGGTGCTGGGTTGACTTGAAGACTCGGGTTTTGACACCGGAGCTTCAACTTTTGTTCCAGTTGGTGCATCCTCAAGGAATGCATCATCTGCTGAACTCTCGGTTATGGTATTTGAATCCATAACAATCGGGTTAGAGGCCCGTTCTCTTGTTTCCTTCTTTTGCACCGTTGGAGATGCAGCCTGAAGGATAGGTACTTGTAGCACGTTGAACAATTGTTCATGTGCGTACTGGCATGCTCGTATTTGATTAGAGACGGATCTCTGATCAGCTTGTCGAAGTCGTCCAGCAACTTCTGCCTTGATACATAAAGCATCAAAACCTCGTTGTAGGCTCTCCAGGTTGTCCCTGAGATGCCTGACTCATTTGAGGACCTCGTTGTACTACTCATTAGTCTGTCTTGTTGGAAAGACATTTACCTTGGCTCGATTCTGAGACTCTGGCTCTTGTTGAAAACGGGTTGATCTTGGATTCTCATGTCGGTCTCCTTTATAGTTGGAGATTGTATGAGTTCTGGTAGAACCACCCTGGCGAAGTCCTCAAAGATTCTTGAAACTTCGATGAATTCCTTTCTTAAGAATACATCTGAGTGATGTGTATTCAAAAGAGCATAGGAAATCTTGTATGTGATCGAGTAGGGTCTGTTCCCTTCTTTCATCAGATCGTTTCTTTTGAAATCTTGATGAAGGGTTAAGACTCTGTTGAAATCTCGATCTCCAAGATTGTATGCAATCCTTGGATAGACATTGAATGCCAATTTTCCTGCACACAAATTTCCTGTAACAGCCCCAAGGTATGAATCCTTGAGATTTGAGATTCGCTTGTCGCATATTGCCAGGTTGAGTGGCGAATCTACTCCTTCTTTGAAGGTTGCTTTAATAACAACTCTTATGGCTCCGATGTGAATCCATGAGAGTGTATTTGCAATTTCTCTTTTGACTCGGCTTTTGATCTCATGTATCTCTTGGTAAGGGATCAATTGCATCTCGATCTAGTTTCCAGTGAGCTCCATTAGGATGGCGAACTCTCCAGTAGTTACTCTGTGGATAATTTGGTGTTTTCTGCTGCGAAAACCAATCTTATCCAAAGCCTTTTCCATAGCTCCAATGGTGAAACCATCGTACATCTGGAGCTTTGAATCTTCCTTCATAATCCTCATTAGAGTCTTATGAGACACCGTAGTGTGGGAGAGGTATCCTGACATCCTCTCACACTGTTGTTTGAAGAATTTCTTCTTCACTCTGATTCTGAGCCAGATTCACTTCCATCCTCAGAATAGATCTCTTCTTCGTAGATGCTTTCATCTGAGGGTAGATCCTCAAATTGATACACCTGTATAAGATCTTGATAGTAGACAGCTTCTTCGAGCTCGGGTGTTGCCTCGAACTGTCTAATACCCCGTTTCTCGTTTTCTGGGCAATCAGTGGAAATATGCCCTCTTGTTCCGCATGTCCAGCAATTACAGTCTTTAAAACTTTCATTGGCTCTGGTGTGAGCTCGTCTGAAAGTTCTCCTTCCTGGAGTTCTGCTGGAACTTCCTTGATTAGAACCTGTAAACGTTCTTCTCCTGTTTGGTATTGGTCTTTGCCCCGATTTGTAACTTCGGGCCTTTTGTTTTGACCAAACTCTTCTTGGTCTCCATGAAGACCGGCAATTGCCTCTTGTGTTGTTGCTTCCACAGTGGTATGGATGGCTTCTATGTTTATGCCTCTTATGCCTCCGTGGTTGACCTCCAACGACGGTTGGAATGTCATTTTCTTCGCAACATAAGGGAACCATTTTATTGATTCCTCTTAATCTCTTGTAGTTCTTGTAGAGGGTCGCTTGATGACACCATTCGGATAACTTAGCTTTCAGGAAAGACATCCTTCTAGCTACTGTATCCAGGTCATCTGCCTGCTTGTATTCCCTAATCAGCATTTCTCTCCAGGGACTTGGAATCTTCGCAAAGAACAATTGCGAAGCTTCTTTGTCATCCACCTTGGACTTCCATCGGTACTCGGTGAACAACTTGATGTATTCGTCAATATGACAAATATCATGTAACTCGAGGCTGTAAAGGGCTTGATTATATCTTTTTCTTTTTTTCTTCCTCAATCCCTTCAAAGTAGCCTATGCCGATAAAATGGACCTTGAATAATTTGGCCATGTTATCGACAATCTCTTTCAATGACTCACCAGCAGTGACGTTGTTTTTCATCTCTAGTGCCGTCATATCCCACGCGATCTTTACGGATCCTTCCAGACTCATCTCGAGTAGTAAGATGAATCCTTCTTTAGTAAGATCGAGGGTTCCTGCTGCAATCCTCATAGCCAATGCCCAATCATCGATAAGGATTTCACGATTCTTGAAATCTGGGATATCCAGATTTGGCATCAACCCATACGGATGTATTGGGTCTAGCTGTGACTTTCCATAAGGCGTGTTGATAAAATCTGGCCTTTTGGAACGTGGTCTTGTTCCTATAACTCGTATAGGATATCCTCCTGTGGTGAAATCCCCTCTGTGTGGCATATGTTCGTCCACATGATGTGATTCGGAACTTTCTGCTACATTAGGATTGACTGGTAGTCTCTGCTGTTGATCACGAGTAACCAAGGCAGATTCATCTCCTGCGTTCATCTTTAGATCTACAATCGCTAATCCTTTGAAAGATTCGGTTAGGTCATGTAAATCTTGCAGATTGATCCTTTCAAAGTCCATTACTTCTTTGTAACGGATTTTCCTCTGATGATGGCAATGAGTTTCTCATCATCGGTCATTGGTCGCACAACTTCAGTTGGTTTCCCATCTAAGTTTAGATAGGGAACTGTCCCGAAATTTATACGTCTCCTTTCTCTGGATGAACTTGGTCGATTCTCCAGATTCTTGACTCTTTTTTGAATATCTTGAATAATTTCAAGAGTCTCCTGTTGGTTCTTCATCATCATTTCCATTTGACTCTGGATCTGATGGACTTGGGTTGGTATGTGTTTATGGCGGTCACCATAACTCTGTACCGTCTTCTGAATTTCTCTAAGATCTGAAGAAATCTTAGAGGTATCGGGGAGTATCTCCTTCCACTTCTGGTCTTCCATCAGAATCTATAGATTTGATGCCCATCTATGGATCTGATGGTTCTCCGTCTGGCGGGTTGTTAGATCCTCCTGTAACCTCTGGTTTATATCCAAGAGGTCCATATGATACGCTGCTCGTTTTGTGCAATGCCTCAGTACTGCTGCCGTGGCACCTGCCATTTGTCTTTGGGCGTATTGGTGGTTCCAATACATTGCCCTCTCTACATGCTCTTGAGCTTTCATCGTCAAAGTTTGACGATATTCCCTGTAAGATCTACATCTTGGACAAATGTCCAGATCCATTCTTTTCTCGAATGATTCTCCTCACCAAAGTTAATTATAGATAAAACATAATAAATATAAACTTAGTTCTTAATAAAACCTAGGCTCTGATACCATTTTTCAAGGATCTTTTTCCGAGGCCGATACATGGCGTTGTTACACCTATCAAGTCTGTCTTGACCTGAAAACAGATCAAGCGTACGACTAGCAAGGTTTCCAGCCGATATACCGTTTTTCGGATTGTATCCATAAATCATATGGTTTGGGTTTTATGGAAATTCTTGGAAAATATGTATGGTTTGGAAGTAGCAATATTGAGTTTGGATATAACACTTTCAAAAATAAACATTAATTGCAAAAGTGAGTCATAAGGATTTTTTAATTATTTGACCAAAAATTTGGGTATTTGGAAACATTAACTTATAATTTTGGGTAGATTGGGACAATTGACTATATTGATGGGTATAATAGTTTAAAGTTATATAAATTTGGGTATTTTAAGTGATTAACTCTTTTTCTTAAGTCTGATAAGGTTTTGTGTTTTGTAGGGTAAGATGATGATGTAATTGAAGTTGACATTTTGGATTGATTCGAAACAAATTTGGCGAAGTTCTCAACATTTGCAAATACTGTAATAATTCTAGCATTAAGTGTGGACATACCTAAACATTCGAACTTGATACTTAGAGACTAATTCTTAAAGACTATTGCACGAGCCTCATAAATAGGTGTGGGCATATTTAACATTCGAAGACTGCAAAAAAGGATACTGACATAAACTGGAAAAATTATATTTTAAACTGTCAATTAGTACACAAAAACTCATGTAAGACGATCTGACGGATAGTTTCCGTAAGACGGATCCCTATTACTAATGAATTGAATCCATATCCATAAATTTTCATATAAATTGTTAAGTGTGGATTATGGGTATGGTCTCACACAAGACCTACTTTAATTAGTAACCTACTTTAATTAGTAACGTAGTTATTAGTTACATAAAAATTAATCATATCTTAAATGTTGAACAAAAGGTATTGCTTTATAATATTTTATATATATGTATTATAAATTATACATGCTATGTATATAAATATTTTATCATACATATGAAAGTATTATTTAATATTCATTAACCCATACTTAACTCCATTTTGTATGACGGTATTACCCAAGAACTTGATATAGAATTACATCATACATTTTGAGTAAGTTTTTATGATAAACCCTTTCACGGATCATGTTTCATGAAACGGTCAATTAATCTATATTTCACAATTCACATATAAATTAATGATAACGAGTTTAATTCCTTTTAATTCCTAAGTAAAAAATATTTATCTCACTAAAATTATTTGTAATACCTTGTCATCGTATGTTTTTTTAATAAATTTTTCCACAGGTGAAGTCACCATATATATGGGGAAAGAAGCAAAATGTATCTATCAACCTATACATAGTTCCCACATGTCTATAAAAACAATTTAGGCAACTTTCGAAGTTCCTTCCCTCCAAAATGTCTCGTACGTCAACATTATGTACATATGTTTCTGACCCCAAGAACCACTACAATTTTCTTGTCTTCCCTTTTTTTCTTTTGGCATGTCTCCAATTATTTTATAAACATATTTAGAAAAAGTTTGCAAGAAATTCTTGCAACTTTGAAAAACACGCACAATGAAGTTGGGCATGGATAAAAAATGATAGGTATTGCATGAGCTTCAGTGTCCTACATAGTACCTTTCTTAGATTCAAACACTTTCAACCTCTCTAAAAGTAAATTTAATTAATGGTTTCTTCCTCATCTTCTTGTAGTCAAAAGTAATACTTCTAAAGCACTTTGCATTCAGACCACACTTTGATCAGTAGTGTTAGAAATGATACATTGCAACTGAAATGGTTCAGAAAGATGCCTCATACAATTACCTCTCTTTTCTTCCTTAATTCTTGACAGCAAGTAAAAAAGAAGGTGAGAGTGGATTTCTGAACTGGCAGTGCCAGTTAATTAAGCAGACCTGCTTGCAATTACAACAATAATAATACTGAAGTAACAATAATGATTAGGATCTTGATATCGTTTTTACGGTACCAGACCAAATCCTTTATTCCAAAACTTACTTGGGTGCGAGCGAGAGAGCGTTGATACTAATGGAATAAGAGATGAAACACTACTGGTTCGACTAGTCATCTCATCTTCGTTCTGGGTGCAAGGGGAAGAGCTTGAGGGTCCGATCTTCTTCTTCTTCTTCTTCTTCATCTTCATCTTCATCTTCATTTGTACATGAATATGAGCTATTATCCTCTTCGTGGCATTGATCAAAAGGCCATGATCTGCACTTTCTTTTCTGGGAGACGCAATAATGGTGGAGAGTAGAATTAGGTGGTGTTCTGGGAGTGTGGGTGAGGCCAAGAGAAGTGCGCTTTAGCTTCTGCCTCTCTCGGGCTTTATGGTTTTGGAACCAGTAGAACACGTTTTTGCCTTCGATTTTGCCATACTTGTCGAGCTGTGCAGTGATGTGTTCAATTTGTTGAGCGTTGGGTGTTCTCATCCCACCTTTGTAAAGCATCTCTAGTATCCCTATCTGTTCTTGCGTTGGATTCCATCTTGTCCCCCCTCCTTGTCCTGATTCTACCTACTTTTCATGATTTCCACTTAAAAATCTTTCAAGTAATGAACTCATGAAAGTAACTGTTTGAAAATACATGCATAATGCATGTGTTATAATAATAATAATAATTAGCATGCAAAAGAGTGATCACCTGAGTACATTCCAGCTTCTTCTGAGAATCCGAGGATCCGGGCTTTCTGGGACCACTTTCCGGTCTGATGAAACTCTTGGTGGCGGTGGCGGTGGCGGCGGCGGCGGTGAGCTTGGGAGCTAGGGGGCGGAGCCGCTTGCAGCCGAGGGAGAGGGAGGTGGGTTCCTGCTCCCAACACCCACGTGCTACCTTCATGGCTGCTGGCATTTCCATGGGGGTACTTATCAGAATGAGATTTGATTTTTTGGTGCCTAAATGTGGTGGTTATATAGCTATAAAGGTGATGTTGTTGAGAGAGAGAGAGAGAGAGAGAGAGAAGGGTTATAATTAGATTAGATTAAGCAAAGACCAAATGATGAGGTGAGGTTGACTTGAGATTTTGCATGTTAAAAAGAGAGATGAAAAGTGATCTCTATTCTCTACTCTAGTGCACCACAGCAGCAGATAGTGTAATTCCTTTAATCATACTAATTCATAACATTTATTCATGCATCTTTCCCCTTTTACAACTACCTACAAAAGTAATTATATATATATATATATATATATCAACTAAAACCAACAAATTAAATGAGAGTTGGAACATGCATGTTGTTTAGTGCTCATATACGCATCTTTAATTATTGATACATGGGAGAGATTATCCATATTGATGATCAATTATATAGGTATGAATGAATACATATATATTAATCAGTTGTTCAATTTATCCGTCCCATTATAAGTACTATATAGTTAGAGTTTACTTTTAAAAATAAAGAAAATCCAGCGCTGTCCTATATCTATAATATTATACATTAATTATACCAATTAAATGTTTGGTGATATCATGATATAGTCATTTGGTACACATAATTGTATATTAAATAGTTTATGGATTACTACTTTGATATCTTCTATTGACATTCCTGATTCCTTAACATAGCCACTAAAAGTTATTTAAATGCTTCTCATGATAAACAAATTTACCTTAACTAAAGCAACTCTTTATTTACCCATAAATGTTTCACAAAAACTCGTGTGAGACTGGTCTCACGGATAATTTCCGTGAGACGGATCTTTTTTATCCATGGATCAAACTCATATCCATTAAGTTATATGTGAATTTGAAAGTTTGGGTTGTGGGTCAACCCGTCTCACAAAACGTGATCTGTGAGAGAGTCTTACACAAGACTCACTCTAAATGTTTGCTTAGTATTAAGTCACTTCAAAGTAATATATTTTCATTCAAATGTTAGCAATGATCTTTTCATGTAATTATTTGGAAATTTGAAAATTGAAAAGGGTGGTTGATGCAAACTTAAAAAAGTATCAAATTCAAGATTCCATCTACGTACAGTTGTATTAAAAATGAAAAATTAGAAGAAAAAAGTTATTATGCAATCATTTTATAAGTTGATTTTTGAATGTTGAGATGTACTTAAGTTAATATACTCCATTTATCAATTTCAAGATAAATGTTAGTTTAGTAAAAATATAAAATAGTCTAAAAATGTTATTATAGGACTTTCAGCGTGTCAATATTCTATCAAAACTACCATTTCTTCCGCTTCGCTAATGATTATTAGAAATTTGTCTATAACATTCATGTGAAAATTATTGTTATGATCAATTTCAAAACAAGTGTCATTCTGAAGTCTAAATTTAGTTTCAAATTGAGTGTCATCTTATAATAATGCAATTATATTCCCAAATCATCCCTTTAATATTCATTAGCTAAAATGGAATTAATTTGGTTCTAATTTTTTCAAATTTCAATCCCTAAATTCCTTGATTAGTTATGATTGTATCTGTCCAATTCTTGATCCTTAACCTAAAACAAAAACTTCAAAATACCACTTATTTTAAAATATTGTAACAAGTGAAGTGGGTTTTAGAGTAGTAGTAATAAATTTCTCCTATTAACTCAAGAATCCATAATTGGAGCATCTTTGGATAGAGAAATGAAAGCACATAGATGTATGGTTGGGTAGTCTAATCAAAGAGGTTAAAATTTTCTTTGGTTTGATGATCACAAGTTGTCGTATATATGCTTTTCGGTGGCAATATTTTGGTTATGAATAATGTGAAAGTGGGAATGTCACACATTCCTCCAATCCATATTCTCTTTTATGCAAGCATACCTTTTTCCTTTTTCAACACACACACACCAACTATTTTTAATCTCTATCCTTCTAACTTTAATTCAATTTCAAACTTAAATTGAAATCACAATATATTATGAGCAAGTCTTGTGTGAGACCGTCTCACGGATCTTTTTTCATGAGACGGGTCAACCCATGACCCACACTTAGCAATTCATATGAAAATTTGTGGGTATGAGTTCAATTCATGGGTAATAAGGATCCGTCTCACGAAAACTATCCGTGAGACCGTCTCATATGAGTTTTTGTGATATATTATATATTTGCACAAACAACCAAATCTAGCTACATGAATGAAACCCATGTACGTATACATTTATTTAGACCCCTAGTTGTCCCTTTATTATTGGGAACTGTTGCTCCAATTTCCCAAATAGTGCAATTCCAACAACTCACTTTTTATCCTC
The DNA here is from genome assembly GCA_005771605.1 of Scutellaria baicalensis. Taxonomy (NCBI): domain Eukaryota; kingdom Viridiplantae; phylum Streptophyta; class Magnoliopsida; order Lamiales; family Lamiaceae; genus Scutellaria; species Scutellaria baicalensis. The sequence goes on along the minus strand of CM016728.1, from coordinate 8,050,574 downwards.
TTTTGTATTACCTAAACACTATTGTGCTGTGGTAGTATACATATAAATATTGCTACTCCATTGGTGCAGGTTACATTTATATATGCTACTATAATTATTTTGTTCTTGTTTTGATGTGGAAAGAGATTTTAAATATATAGTTGGGAAACATAATAAGATACATAGGTTCATGAAGTAAAAACTAATTAAAGCACTTATTAACTAAACATTGTTACTAAAAACATTTGTTAATTGCAATCGAGATTTATTACACACATTTGTCACATAGCAACTACGTCTATAAAGGTCCATATTGAGTTAAAAGTGTTAAGCAAAAATAACTCAATCTTTTTTACGAACAATGACAGAAACATCTTTTTAGTCGAGAGTTGGAATTATTTTTTTCTAGGCAAGAGTTTGAAACTAACATATTTTAGTTAAGGAAAGTACTTTTTTTTTTCTTTTTTAAATCATTACATCCTTAACAAGGTTAACACCGTTCCACTGTATACACAACATACCATTATTACTGTTGTTTATATTATATCTCATGACATCATTAATATAACTCATACCACACATAGGACACCTTGTACCATCATTTATTTAGCATGATCAACCACACACATTACACCTCATTATCATATATCGTTCGTTCATACCATCAAATGTCAGAAGTTTATAGTTGAACAAAAATCATTTTTTAATTAAAAAAGCACAAAATCTAATAACTTATTAGAAAAAAGAATTTCTAGTAAAGATGATTAAAAATGAAGGTCCCTCGATTTCAAAATTACAAGATCCACATACATGGTTGATTTACTATTTTTAAGGAAGGTTGGAGATTTTTACATGATAGTGTTGTAGTATGTTCCGCTACAACTTGGGTGTAGATACATAACATGAGTGGGCCGGTCAAGAGGAAATAAAATCTGCTGTATCCATATATTAATGATGTGTACTAAATTCCTAAAAATTCCACGGGTCAACATATTTTGTGGAATTATTATGCAAATCTTGACATTTCTAGATTACTATTTCATCTCCATTTTCTCCAATATTTGAATTTCAAAAATAAATATTAATTCCCATCAATCACGAATCTACTTTCCTAGGGGCCACAATTTGCACCTAATTCCACGTTACTTGTCGTTTGATACAGGGGGCAAAACAATCTAGAGTAACTACATTTAATCGTCTGTGTGTGTACTTTAAGAGTAGGTCTTGTATAAGACCGTTTCACGAATCTTTTTTCTTGAGACGGGTCAATTCATAACCCACACCTAGCAATTCATATGGAAATATGTGGATATGGGTTCAATTCATGGATAATAAGGATCCGTCTCACGGAAATTATCAATGAGACCGTCTCACATGAGTTTTGTGATACTTTAAATGATTATGATGAATAATTCTAATTAATATATTCATGGATGATTTGTAATGATCTTATCTCTAATTATATAAAAAGTGAAAATAATAGACACATCGAATATTTAGATGGTAGCCTACCTCAAATAAAAATTTAAAAATACCTCATGATATTATTTGACAAGTTCTCTTCTAATAAAAAGATTTAGGTGAATTTTCTTTAGATATGTGATAGAAATAGATCTGATATTATGCGTCTTTAGACTTTTATACATATCTAATCATAAGTTTCTTGAATAGGTATGATTATATTTGTCCAATCACTATGTTCCTTATTTTATGATTAAAAAAAAATTAAAATCACATTTAACTAACGAGTAAGTCTCTTGTGCATCAGGTGCATGGATCTTAGATCCATGCACCCGGGTCGGATCCGGGTAATCCGACCCGCTTCTTTTTTTTTTTTTTCGCGCTTGTTTTTTTTTCAATTTTAGTCATGACTTTTAGTTATGCGTAAGAATACCTTTATGTAATGCGTAAGAATACCTTTAGATTACCTTAATGATATCATTATGCCCAGATTTCATACCTTTACGTTAAGTTAGACATACCTTTAGGTTATGTTAAGAATACCTTTAGGTAATGTATAGAGATACCTTTAGGTTATGTTAAGGATACCTTTGTGCCCAAATTTCATACATTTAATTTAGGTCAGGCATACATTTATGTTATGTTAAGGATACTTTTATGTTATGTTAGAGATACCTTATCCATAAGGTAGTTGTGTTACACATTTTGTACACAAAGGTATCTCTAACATAACATAAAAGTATTCTTAACATAACCTAAAGGTATTCTTAATATACCTAAAAGTATGTTTAATATAATCAAAAGGTATTCTTAAAATAATTAAAGGTATTCTTAACATAACCTAAAGGTATGCTTAACATAACTAAAAGGTATTCTTAACATAACATGGTATGTAACCTGGAATCACGATTTCAAAGGTATCCTTAACATCACTTAAAGGTATTCTTAACATAACCTAAAGGTATGCTTAATATAACCAAAAGGTATTCTTAACATAACTAAAGGTATCCTTAACATAACCTAAAGGTATGCTTAACATAACTAAAAAGTATTCTTAACATAACATGACATGTAACCTGGAATCAGGATTTCAAAGGTATTCTTAACATAACTGAAAGGTATCCTTACCATAACTTAAAGGTATCCTTAACATAACTGAAATGTATCCCTGAAAGGTATCCTTACCATAACTTAAAGGTATCCTTAACATAACTGAAAGGTATCCTTAACGAAACCTAAAGGTGCGCATCCGCCCAGGCGCGTGGGAGCGCGTGAGGGCGCGTCAGACGCGCGTGGAAGCGCGTACACGCGCGGGTCGGGTCGGGTGCATGGATCTAGGATCCATGCACCTGATGCATAAAAGTTTTTGTGTTAACTAATAGTTAAGGACCCAGTGATTAACTAAATAATTTGTTTATGACAAAACATTTATCTTGTCGAGGAGGCATAGCTTCAAATCAATTTTACCGTGTTGAGTTTAATTTTGTTATAAATATAATATGATAGATGGACATTACTTTGCTAAACCTTTCATTTTCCTATGTCATTTTGTATTCACATCTCATGTATATAATGTTTTATTCAATGATAGAATTGTGGTGAAATGAAAGGTTGATTTTCATATTAACTTGTCTCATTTTTCTCTATTGTTTCTTTTCTAATTCATATGATAATTGAGCAATCGAAGCAACACAATTTACAACACGTAAGCAACACAATTTACAACACGTTATCAGCACGAGTCTCTACCTAATCTGAGTTAAGCCCTTGGAAAAAATCGTGTCTTTCCTGTAAGATAATTTTTCTCTTTGAATCGAGTGAGATGATAATTTTTGTATAGTTTCAATAATTGATAACTATACAGTGCTTTATTGATTCACCTGGTGATTTAAAATATGATTCTTATATAGAAAATCAATTGCACCGGCATTCATATATGATAATGGCTTACTGCTACTGAGTATGGCTTTATTTATTCTTTTCATGTTTTCAAATGAAACTTCAATCATACTTATTACCTTGGAAGATTATAACTTTATGTTCAAACTATTGATTAAGAATACTCATATATTGGTTATTTAGTTTTGCTCTAATTATTTACTTCCAAGTGGTATTTTGATTAATCAGTTTGATGATTATATTGTTTATATATGTATTTTCTGGTGATGTGAGGATTGATCATGATCTCTCTCCTAACCAATAGTTTAAAGACTATGAATTATGTTTACTATCTATTCTGCTGAAATCCTTAATTTCTTAAATTTTATGTCATACATGGATATTTAATTAGATTAGGTATCTAATTTCATTCATATTACGGTAAATTGAAAATTTTAAAATTGAGTAACGAAGATTATATCAATGAAAATAGATCAAGTTATATCCATGATTTGTTGAAATCTAGTCCTTCCTTTTGATATAACAAAATGAAATTAGTATCTAGTTCCAATTCTAAAAGAGCGCATATTTAATATGAATCAGTTAAGCGAGTGTAGGTGATAATTTAGCTAGTTTGCCTGAAGCAAGCATGAACATGAATATTACAAATGATAATTTATTAAAATTTGAACTCAAGGTTTTGGGAGATTATCATGAATAAGTATAAAAGGAATGAGTAATTTTTATGCCGAACAATTTACCGTTTCATCTGTGTTTTTATATGCTTTTAAATATGTCATGATTTTATTCTAAATATACTATTATGATTATTTTAATATCTAATTTTTCAGTTTACTACATCATCGTAGTACATTAATTGTTGAATTTCTTTGGATATGGAGAATGAGAACATTATTTGCTTGGTAGATAGTGCTACAACTCACACTATCCTTAAGGACAGGAAATTCTTTCAAACTTTAACTGAGAAGAAAGGGAAGTGTTACCACAATTTCAAATGATAATGTCTTAATAGTAGGCTCCGGTAGAACTTCACTAGTTCTCCCTATGGGTACTGAAATAATTATTAACGATGCATTGTTATATCCACAATCTAAACCTACCGTTCTCAGTTTTAAAGACATTCAGTCAAATGGTTTTATATTGAAACAGACACCGATAATAATATAGAGTATCTCTTAATGATTCATTCCATAGGGTGTCGGAAACAAATTGTCGAAAAACTTCCTTCTCTATCCTCAGGATTGTATTGTACATACATTCGTCCTTCTAATCTCCTTATTTCCATGATTTTGAAATTTATGATCCAAATTCATTTAAACTATGGCATGAACGGTTGGGTCATCCAGGAGAAAAATATGATCCGGTGAATTTTGTCTAACTATACTGGACATAGTATGTCAGACAGTAGAATTTCTTTCGTGGATGAATTTATTTGTGAAGCTTGTGCAAAAGGAAAACTTATAGTACGACCTTCTCGTACTAAAGTTGTATCAGAATCTCCTATTTTCCTTGAACGGATTCATGGAGATATTTGTGGACCAATTCATCCAGCATCGGGACCATTTCGATATTTTATGGTCTTAATTGATGTCTCCACTAGGTGGACTCATGTGTGTCTATTATCCACTCGAAATAATGCTTTTGCAAAATTAATTGCAAAAATTATTGAACTTCGAGCCTAATTCCCTGATTATCCAATTAAATCAATTAGAATGGATAATGTTGGTGAATTCATTTCGAAAGCATTTGATGACTTTTGTATGTCATTAGAAATTAAAGTGGAGCATTCAGTTCCATATGTCCACACTCAAAAGGTCTAGCTGAATCATTAATCAAGTGTATCAAATTAATCGCTAGACCTTTAATACAAAATTCCAACTTACCTATTTCATGTTGGGGTCATGCAATTTTGCATGTTGCTTCTCTAATTCAAATACGTCCAACTGCATATCATGACTATTCCCCTTTGCAATTAGTGCGTGGGAAAGAACCAAACATTTCCCATCTGCGAGTTTTTGGATGTGCAGTATACATTCCAATATCACCACCTAAATGTTCCTCTATAGGCCCTCAAAGAAAACTAGTTATTTATATTGGATTTGAATCTCCATCCATTTTGAAATACCTAGAGCCCATGACTGGGGACCAATTTACAGCTCAATCCGCTGACTGCACATTTGATGAAGATCATTTTCCGGCATTAGGGGGAGATAAAACTAAAAAATTAAAAGAATGCCTTGAAATCTCATGGAATGTTGAAAATCTTCAATATTTAGATCCACGTACTAGTCAAACTGAACTGGATGTTCAGAAAATAATTAACTTACATTTACTGATTATAAAGGAGTGACAAAATCTTATATACCTGCTGTAAATGCACCACAAAGAGTGGAAATTCCAAAAAGTACAAATATATCTGATACAAAATTAACTCTGCGCCTGAAGCGTAAAGAACCCATGGGTACAAAAGATAAAAATCCGCGGAAAACAAAATCTAACAAAAATAATCAATCACTTCAAATATCTTCTAAAGAGATTTGTCCCGAAGACGAAAATCCTAGTAACAATGCACGTGCACAAAATAATCAAAATACTAGGATTGCGGAACAACCAGATCATAATATCTTAGGAAATGAAGAAGATCTGGTTGATGTGAATATCGAAGTTGCTATGAATTTTATAAATATATAAGAAACTTACTATATAAATATAATAGTCACCGATGACACATTTGCCTCTATAATTGCTCTTACTATCTCAAATAATAATCTGGATCCAGAACCCAAGTCTATTGTTGAGTGTCGGAAGCGCTCAGATTGGATAAGATGGAAAGATGCAATTGAGACTGAGCTAGACTCACTAAACAAAAGAAAAGTTTTTGGATCTACTGTACGTACCCTGAGAATGTTATCCCTGTAGGATATAAATGAGTATTTGTGTGAAAAAAGAAATAAGAAAAATGAGGTGGTGAGATACAAAGCAAGATTAGTAGCTCAAGGGTTCTCGCAGAGACCCGGTATAGATTTCGATCAAACATATTCTCCTGTAATGGATGGTATAACGTTCCGCTACTTAATATCTCTGGCAGCAAATATGAATTTAGAAATGCAGCTAATGGACGTGGTTACCGCATATTTATATAGATCATTACATGCAAATATTTATATGAAAATCCCTAATGAACTTCAAATTCCCCAAATCAGGAAAGATGAAAACTGTAATATGTATAGTATTAAATTGCAAAGATCATTATATGGTCTAAAACAATCTGGAAGGATGTGGTATAATCGATTGAGTGAATTCCTCCTGAAGAAGGGATATACAAACAATGATGCATTTCCTTGTGTGTTTATAAAAAGGTCGTTAAATGAATTTTGTATCATTTCTATATATGTTGATGATATAAATATTATTGGAACATATAAGGCAATAGAAGAAGCTAGTTCGAACTTAAAATCAGAATTTGAAATGAAAGCTTTAGGTAAGACAAAATATTGTCTCGACCTGCAAATCGAGCATCTCCCTGAAGGAATTATTATACACCAGTTAACCTACTTGAAGAAGGTTTTGGAAAGATTTTACATGGATAAATCGCATCCACTTAGTACACCAATGGTTGTCCGATCCCTTGAAGTGGATAAAGATCCGTTTAGACCTAAAGAAGATACTGAAGATGTATTAGGACCTGAAGTTCCTTACTTCAGTGCAATTGGTGCATTACTCTACCTTGCAAATTGCACTAGACCTGATATTGCCTTTGTGGTTAACTTACTAGCCAGATTTAGTGCTTCTCCTACAAGGAGACATTGGAATGGTATTAAGCATATTCTTCGGTATCTTCAAGGTTCACAGGATCTTGGTTTATATTACACAAGAAATCAAAATAAGTCATTGGTGGGTTACTCGGATGCTGATTACATGTCTGATTCACATAACGCAAGATCCCAGACTGGTTATGGTACTGCAATCTCATGGAAGTTTGTCAAACAATCTATGGTCACAACTTCCTCAAACCACTCAGAGATTATTGCTTTATATGAGGCCTCACGAGAATGTGTGGTTAAAATCTTTAATGAAACACATTTGTGAGTCGTGTGAAATTTCTAGAACTGATATATCCCCCACTGTAATTTATGAGGATAATGTAGTATGTGTTGTACAAATGAGTAGCGGGTATGTTAAAGGAAATTTAACGAAACACATAGCCCCTAAATTCTTTTATCCACACGAGCTCCAGAAGAGTGGTGAAATTATTATACAGAAAGTACGCTCTAATGACAATCTTGCTGATTTGTTCACTAAATCCCTATCTACGTCTACTTTTGAAAAATATGTTCATAGTATTGGAATGCGTAGGCTTGGAAGACTGTTGTCTTCAGGGGGAGCGATATTTTCAAATTAATCATGAATGTTGGGTCTTGAAGACCATAAGTTTTATTTTTTTAACCCTGAAGGTTAGGTCCTGAAAACCAGTGGTTGTACTCTTTTTCCCTTGACTAAGTTTTTTTCCCACAGGGTTTTCTTAGTTAAGGTTTTTAACGAGACAGCTAATGCAACACATTATAACTTATATGTCATGCACTCTTTTCTCGTCTAGTTTTTCCCACCGGGTTTTTCTAGCGAGTTTTTAATGAGGCATGTACAATATGACGTAATGTCCAAGGGGAAGTGTTATAAATCTTTCATATATACTAAAGGAATAACCAAAAGTGACACATGTCACTCTCTGGTTAATCCTATTTAATTATAATTAATTTATTTAATATTTATAATTTATTATGATAGAGCATTTAATGAAATACTAATAAATTATGATTGATAATAAAATTGTAAATTATGAAATTTTAGACGAACATTTTAATTAAAGTTGATCTTTTCAATTATATTAAATGATAATTAAAAAATTTCGTACAATTAAATTTAAGTTACATACTAATTAAATTAAGAATTAATGATAAATAATTATAATAATTAAATTTATTTATAAATAACAAAATTTTCAAATTTCTTAATTAGTATTAAAATACCCGTGTAATTAAAGTTGATGTTTGCAAATACACTAAAAGATAATTAAAAATTGTCTCACAATGAAATTTAAATTACTTACTAATTAAGTTAAGTATTAATGATAAATAATTATAATTAAATTTATTTATAAATAATAAATTCCAAATTTCTTAATTAGTATTAAAATATCTGTGTGATACACGGGACTTACGCTAGTATATTATGATAGATGGACATTACTTGGCTAAACCTTTCATTTTCCTATATCCTTTTGTATTCACATCTCATGTATATAGTGTTGTATTCAGTGATAGAATTGTGGTGGAATGAAAGGTTGATTTTCATATTAACTTGTCTCATTTTGCTCTATTGTTTCTTTTCTAATTCATATGATATTTGAGCAATCGAAGCAACACAATTTAGAACAAATTTAAGTTCGATATGAATACAAATTGAACAAAATTTTCAAATTCAAACCGTTTCAATGACCTAATTTTGCATAACATTATGTAAACTGGTTAAGGAATTCATACCAAGCTAGGATACCAGTATTTGTATACAATTTCATTTAATCAACATTGCCACCTCACCGTCGGAATCCTTCATAATTAGCCATGCTCAACAAAATTCAATTTGCCTCAAAACTTAACTAAAATCTATGTTTCATAAGTTAAAATATTCACCTCCTCAATCCACAACAAGACCTAAAATTAATTACTCAATTCGATTTAAACTCGATTTTAGTGAGAATTGAATGAAATTTTAAAAAACATTTGAATTTGGAAAGTTACACGAACTACAAAAGATTGAGGAAATCTTATGTAAGACAGTCTCACGGATCATGTTCCGTGAGATGAGTCAACCCACATTTTAAAATTCACATGTAAATGAATGAAAATGAATTTGATTCATGAGTTAAAAGGATCCGTCTCACGAAAACACTCCGTAAAACTGTTTCACGCAAGTTTTTGTGAATGAGATTCAGACCATATATGTTAATAGTTTAATTTCTAAGCCATATAATCAAATATAAATGACGCATGATTTTAAAAAAATGAAAGTTTTTAATGTGATATGTGAAAAGGTTGGACACATCAGTATAGTATCGCTACATCAAATGTAAGTATGATTATTAACTTTATAATTTGGGCTTATTTATGGAAATAAATTAGCCCAAAAATGTGAAATTTATGGCTAATGTCACTGATGTGGGAAGGATGAGCCTATAGATGTGGGAAAAATAAGATTATAAGAATACTGGCATCATTATCCCTGGAATCTACAAAATAAACAGTATGGCAAAATTGCCCTTGCATGAATGCAGAAGTGCTTTTGTGCAGACGTGGAGGCAGAAGTGAACGAGAAAAGAAAGGCTGAAAGAGAAGAGACTTTGCATAACTACAAGCTGGCAGAACTCCCTTCTGGCAGACATGGAGGCAGAAGTGAAGGAGAAAAGAGAGGTTGAAAGAGAAGAGACTCTGCATAACTACAAGCTGGCAGAACTCCCTTCTAGCAGACATGGAGGCAGAAGTGAAGGAGAAAAGAAAGACTGAAAGCGAAGAGACTCTCTGCAACCACAGAAGGACAGGACTTGCAGAAAACAGCGAAAAGCAGAAGTGAATACCTCGCATAACCCGAAGAGGCTGCGAAGTTACTAAAGTCTTACAAAGCAGAAGTGACGACGCCATATTAAGAGGCAGCCGAACGGATTCTGTGCACTTGGAGTAGAGGATAATAATTCAAAGCACAATGATGAGCATGCTAGAGGAGTAGTTGACATGGCTATAAAAGACAAAAGCAAAATATCTTCTCACTTAACAGAAAATGGAAGATTCTGGAGAGGAAGAGGTGTACTCTCAGCAACGAAGAAAGTACCCAGGCAAAGAAATAGGAAATATAGCTTAACCAACAAAGAAATATAATAGGAAAAGACGAAAATACCCTCCTTAGAAGAGAGGAGTATAAATAGGAGAAAATTGTATACTTTGAAGTAACTTTTAAAGATCTTTCTAAATACAAGAGAAATTCTTATCTTTCTTTTCTAGCAAGTTATCACTCTTATCTTGTTTATGTATATTTCTTATCGTTGATCTAAGTCCCGCATCTGTAATTTGGTTATCATATTTTCCATCCACACAACAATGGCGCCGTCTGTGGGAAACAGGGGAGAGAAGTGAGCTTCCTTCTTATCCTACTTGATTTCCTCTAAGTTATTGTTCTTGGTATTGTTTCCTTCTCTTTTGTTTCCCTTTTTTGTTGGTTGGGAGAAAGAGTTGCAGAAATCTGTTTAAAGTCAATCGGGGTAATGGCTGATCGGATAATCCGAGACCTTGATGGGGATTTCCGGGAGGTAGCTAGGCCAGAAACATCAAGGGCGAAGGAGAGAGCGGAAGAGGTGAGGGAACCAGCCATGCCGAGCATGTGGACCTTCACCCCAGAGCAGCTGGATGGTTTCATCCATTCCGCTGTGCAGAAAGCTCTAGACAAAGCGGCTGCTGACAAAGAAAAAGGAGGAGGAAGGCGAGAGTTTCTTGAAGCAGAGGGTACTAAGATCTCTGCACAGGCAGATCGGCCAGGCCAGCCAGGGGTGGCACTGGAACAGAGTGCAGATAGTCACCCATCACAGTGGAAGTATGCTTCTCATGGAGTGTCGTCGGCAGACATCTCCTTGCAACGTACGCAAGATCTGGAAATACAGAGACAGATGGAAGCGATGCAGAGGGAAATACAATTGCTACGGCAGAGGATGGGTACCACTAGTCAAATCCAGATGCCAGGAGGAAGTCCATTTTCAGTGGCGGTTCGGATGGACGAGTTGCCGGTAAATTTCAAGCCCTTAACCTTCGAATATGATGGAACAGCAGATCCGTATGATCATCTTCTGCGCTTCGAGAATGTGGCCCTCCTCCATCAATACACGGATGGAGTCAAATGCAGAGTATTCTTGACCACACTCACACAAGCTGCCCAGAGATGGTTCGGGCAGTTAGCAGAAGACAGCATCCGTTCTTTCCACGATTTTAGTTCCGCTTTCCTCCACCAATTCGCCAGTGCTAGAAGGCAGAGAAGAACATCCCAATCTCTATTCACGTTGAAGCAAGGAGCCGAGGAGTCCCTGAGAGCCTTCATAAAACGATTTAGCACGGCTGCCTTGGAGGTACCATCTGCCACCGCAGAGGTAAAAATCAGCGCTATAGTACAGGGGTTGCGAGAAGGGGACCTATTCCGCTCCTTGGCAAAGAGACCAGCTAATACTTTTGAGGAGGTCTTAGCTCGGGCAGACAAGTTTATCAATCTTGAAGACGTGAGCCGTGCTAAGAGAGCAGAAAAACCGGCCCCCAGAGAAGCGAATATGCGGAGACATGGGGAACCCAGGTTTGACAACAGAAGACGTGAGGAAGACCTCGGTAGAGGAGATTATGCCCGATATACTCCGTTGAAAGCCCCACTGGCAAGAGTGTTTCAGCTCTCCGAAAAGACTGCTCCATTCAGATTCCCTCCCAACAGAGCTCAAGCCCCAACAAGACCGAAGGGGCGATACTTCTGCCTATTTCACAATGAATATGGTCATGACACAAACGAGTGCAGGCATCTGAAAAATGAGATAGAGCGTTTGGTCAGAGCTGGGGTGTTGAAGGGATTTGAGGATAAGAACAAAGGTTATGTTGAAAATTATGGAAAGAGAAGTGAGAGATCGGAGGAGAGAGAAGGTGTTCAAGACAAAGAAAAGAGAAATGAGGAAAAAGACCTGCCCCCACCACCGAAAAAAGGCTTTATTAACATGATTGCAGGCGGCCCTCAAGGGGGGGACTCGAACAGAGCCCGAAAGTCAGCTCTAAGGTATGCGCAGGGATGGCACGATCAACACATGGAAGTGTCAGAAGTCCAACCGTCTCCGGATATCGTATTCGGAGCAGCCGATGAAACCCCCATGCTCAAACCTCACAATGACTCCTTGGTGGTGACGGCAGAGATAGCCGGGTATGATGTTGCCAGAGTATTTGTGGATACAGGGAGCTCTGCCGACATCATATATAAAGAGTGCTTTGAGAAAATGGACATCAGAACTCAGATTCGTCCAGTGAACACGGCGTTGTACGGTTTCACGGGAGGAGCAGTCCACCCTTTGGGGGTGGTAACTCTGCATGTTTTGGTAGGAGAGTGGCCACGACAGAAGAGACTAATGATGGATTTCCTAATAGTAGATGCTCCCTCCGCGTACAATGTTATATTTGGACGTCCAATATTGAATGAGCTGAAAGCCGTAGTCTCCACATATTATATGAAAGTCAAGTTCCCTACGTCTGCCGGTGTAGGAGAGTTGAAGGCAAACCAAGTACACTCGAGAAAGTGCTATGTTGAATCTATTCGGGTAGCACATAAGTGGGCCTTGCCAGTGGTAAGCAGAGCTGCAGACGAGGAGGTCGGGGTGAAGCGGCAGAGAACAGAGGGAGAGGAGGAAGAAGAGTCCAAGAAGATGGCAGCAGATGGAGAGCTCCTATCAGTAGAGCTGTATCCTGGGAAAGAGGGATTTTGTACCAAGATCAGTGCAGAAATCCCCAGAGCAGAACAAGCCGAATTGATCGAATGCTTGAGAAAAAATGCCGACCTGTTTGCCTTTCAAGCGGAAGATATGAAAGGTATCCATCCAGAGATTGCAGTACATCGACTCAACATCAGCCCCGAGGTTAGACCTGTTAAGCAAAGGTTACGGAACTTCGGAGCAGAAAAAGACAGAATCATTCAGGCAGAGGTTCAGAAGTTATTGGACTCAGGACATATCGTGCCCGTTCAGTTCCCGGAGTGGTTATCCAACGCTGTCTTGGTACCTAAGCCTAACAAGAAATGGCGCATGTGTATTGATTTCCGCGACTTGAATAAAGCTTGCCCCAAAGATCATTATCCGCTGCCTCGCATAGATCAGTTGGTGGACTCCACATCTGGATGCGCCCGCTTGTCTCTGATGGATGCCTACCAGGGGTATCACCAGATCCAGTTGGATCGCGCAGATGTCAACAAGGTCTGCTTCATCACGGCGGCCGGGACCTATGGGTATGTGCGTATGCCTTTCGGATTAAAGAACACAGGAGCCACCTACCAACGCATGGTAGACAAGCTGTTCAAAACAATGATTGGCAGAAATATGGAGGTCTATGTAGACGACATGTTGATAAAAAGCAAAGAGGCCGAGCAACACATTGCAGACCTGGAAGAAGCCTTTGCAATCATACGAGACAGCGGGATGAAGCTGAATCCAGAGAAGTGCAGCTTTGGTGTGACGACAGGAAAATTCTTCGGATTCATGGTTACCAAGGAAGGAATAAAAGTTAATCCGGAGAAAGTGAAGGCGGTGATGGACATGGTACCACCCAAAAATGTCAAAGAGGTGCAGAGACTGTTGGGGAGGATAACTGCACTTAATCGGTTTGTCTCTAAATCGGCAGACAAGAGCTACCCTTTCTTCAAAATATTGAGGAAGGGGTGCAAGTTCCAATGGACAGAGGAATGCAACCAGGCTTTCAGAGAGCTGAAAGAATACCTCGCCAGTCTGCCACAGCTTTCCAAGCCAGAGAAAGATGAAACGCTATACATGTACCTCTCAGTTGGGGAAGCAGCCGTCAGTACAGTTCTGGTACGAGAGATGGGGCGACAACAGATGCCGGTATACTATGTAAGCCATATGTTGCAAGGACCAGAAACCCGGTATGCAGAGGTAGAAAAGGCTGGGCTAGCCGTCATCACCACAGCTAGGAGACTACGCCCCTACTTCCTGTCGCATAAAATAGTCACGCGCACCAATTATCCGCTGGCACAGACAATGGGCAAGGCAGACACCTCTGGCAGGATGGTCAAATGGGCGGTGGAGCTTGGGGCTTATGATGTGGAGTTCGAACCCCGAAAAGCTATTAAAGCCCAAGCCTTGGCTGACTTCGTACAAGAATCACAAGCTCTGCCAGAGGAGGAACAGAGCTGGAAGATATTTGTAGATGGTTCTGCTACCAAGGATGGCTGCGGAGTGGGAGTTTTGGTAGAATGTCCCGGAGGGCAGGACATGCAGTACGCCATCAAGTTAAACTATTCTGTGTCTAATAATGAAGCTGAATATGAGGCCCTAATACGAGGCATGAACATAGTGAAAGAAGCTGGGGGAAGTGATTTAGTAGCCCATACTGATTCGCAATTGGTGTTCCAACAATATGGAGGAACATATGAAGTGAAAAAGGAGTCATTGTTCGAATACTTAAGGGAAATCGCCAAAATCCAACTATCTTTCAACAAATTTGAGCTGAAACAAATCCCAAGGGTGGAAAATGCTCAAGCAGATTACCTAGCCAAAATCGCCAGCTCTTACCCGCTCTTGCAACCGAGGAAAATAACTTTGTTAGTAGCAGAAAAGTCAGAGGGAGTAGCAGAGGTGGCAGAGATGGAGGTAACCGATGATTGGAGAACTCCCATCATAAATGAGCTAAGGAAAGCAGAAACATTAACATGCCCGAAGTGGACTAAAGAGACTTTGAAATATTGCATCATGGGTGAGCAACTCTATCGACGTTCATTCTCGCAGGCATACCTACGGTGTCTGAATAAGGAGGAATGGTTATATGTGCTGCGAGAAGCACACGAAGGATGTGGAAGTGATCATGTGGGATCAAGAACATTGACTCGAAAGATTCTACGAGCTGGATACTTCTGGCCCACTATGAATGCAGATGCCAAGGAGTTAGTGCAGAAGTGCCACAGTTGTCAGATTCACGCATCTCTGATTCATAGCCCAGCCGAAGAATTGAGAACAATGCATTCCCCCTGCCCTTTCGCTCAATGGGGAGTGGACTTAGTGGGACCATTGCCGTTGTCTAAAGGACAGAAAAAATTCTTGATAGTGGCTATTGATTACTTCACAAAATGGGTGGAGGCTGAACCATTGGGAAAAATCGATGAACAAAATGTCATAAAATTTTTGTGGAAACAAATCTGCTGTCGATACGGGATACCCCGAATCCTGGTTTCAGATAACGGCACGCAATTTTGTGGAAAGAAGATTAAAGCTTGGTGTGCAGAGATGAAGATTACCCAAAGGTTTGCAGCAGTAGCTCATCCCCAAGCAAACGGCCAAGTAGAGGTCACTAACAGGACTATCGTAAATGGACTGAAAACGAGGATAGAGACTTTGAAAGGCAGTTGGGCAGAAGAGCTGGATTCAGTTCTGTGGGCTTACAGGACGACACCGAGGGTGGCAACAGATATGACCCCTTTTAACTTGGTATACGGAGCCAACGTCGTAATCCTAGCAGAGGTGGGTATGGAAACCCATAGGGTCATGACATTTGATGAAGAACAGAATGAGAAACTTATGAAAGAAAATCTAGATCTGCTCAAAGAAGAAAGAGAAGTGGCGCGGCTAAAGATTGAGAAATTCAAGAGCAGAATCAAAGCAGCGTATGACAAAAGGGTGCGACCACGACGTTTGAATAAAGGAGATCTGGTCCTCAGGAAAGCCGATGCTCTAAAACCCAAGGGAAAGCTAGAGCCGAACTGGGAAGGACCGTATATTGTATCAGAGGTGTTAAAAGGGGAGCTTATCGATTAATGACAGCAGAGGGAAAGGAAGTAGCCAGACCATGGAACATTGGCAATCTTAAAAGATACTACGCCTAGAAGAAACAAGTAAGAAACACTCCATAAATTTAGAAAACTGTCCTAGAAAGCAGCCACCTTAGCAGAGGCAGACCTCCGGGTCTAGCACATCTCTGACTAAGGTCGGTGGGGCCAGAAGTTAAAACTGCCCTAGAAAGCAGCCACCTTAGCAGAAGCAGACCTCCGGGTCTAGCACATCTCTGACTAAGGTCGGTGGGGCCAGAAGTCAAAACTGCCCTAGAAAGCAGCCACCTTAGCAGAGGCAGACCTCCGGGTCTAGCACATCTCTGACTAAGGTCGGTGGGGCCAGAAGTCAAAACTGCCCTAGAAAGCAGCCACCTTAGCAGAGGCAGACCTCCGGGTCTAGCACATCTCTGACTAAGGTCGGTGGGGCCAGAAGTTAAAACTGCCTTAGAAAGCAGCCACCTTAGCAGAGGCAGACCTCCGGGTCTAGCACATCTCTGACTAAGGTCGGTGGGGCCAGAAGTCAAAACTGCCCTAGAAAGCAGCCACCTTAGCAGAGGCAGACCTCCGGGTCTAGCACATCTCTGACTAAGGTCGGTGGGTCCAGAAGTCAAAACTGCCCTAGAAAGCAGCCACCTTAGCAGAGGCAGACCTCCAGGTCTAACACATCTCTGACTAAGGTCGGTGGGGCCAAAAGTCAAAACTGCCCTAGAAAGCAGCCACCTTAGCAGAGGCAGACCTCCGGGTCTAGCACATCTCTGACTAAGGTCGGTGGGGCCAGAAGTCAAAACTGCCCTAGAAAGCAGCCACCTTAGCAGAGGCAGACCTCCGGGTCTAGCACATCTCTGACTAAGGTCGGTGGGGCCAGAAGTTAAAACTGCCCTAGAAAGCAGCCACCTTAGCAGAGGCAGACCTCCGGGTCTAGCACATCTCTGACTAAGGTCGGTGGGGCCAGAAGTCAAAACTGCCCTAGAAAGCAGCCACCTTAGCAGAGGCAGACCTCCGGGTCTAGCACATCTCTAACTAAAGTCGGTGGGGCCAGAAGTCAAAACTGCCCTAGAAAGCAGCCACCTTAGCAGAGGCAGACCTCCGGGCCTAACACATCTCTGACTAAGGTCGGTGGGGCCAAAAGTCAAAACTGCCCTAGAAAGCAGCCACCTTATCAGGGGTAGGCCTCCGGGCCTAATACATCTCTGACTAAGGTCGGTGGGGCCAGAAGTCAAAACTGCCCTAGAAAGCAGCCACCTTAGCAGAGATAGGCCTCCGGGTCTAATACATCTCTGACTAAGGTCGGTGGGGCCAGAAGTTAAAAATCGCTCTAGAAGGCAACCACTCCAGCAGAGGCGGCCCTCCGAGCCTAATACTTCGTAGACGAGGGGTTGATGGGGTCAAGATTAATTTTGCTTTAAAAAGAATTAATATGTTCCTTTATTAAGAATGAATGCACACTTCTCTTATATTGCAGTCAGAGAAAGAAGTCGGTGGAAGAAAAGGCAAGGAAGAGAAAACAAGAAGAAGTCTTTAAAAATCGACTAGCTTGCGTGAAAAGACCAGAAAGCAGAACGCCATTTGTCTTATAAGTATTATCGTCTTTAAATATAATTCTTCTTGTTTTTGTTTGGATTTGCCCGCTTGGATTATCTATGATTGGTTCGCATTTTTCTGTTTTGATGGGATAACATTATTGCTTCTATAAACATATTAGCCTAGAGCATCAGCGAAAAAAAGTTTGTGATTCTGAGAAGATTACATTGCAAGCGTGAGATAACAAAATCATGATAATAACGAAAGGGTATCACTAATATCCATAACGGCAAGTACGACAAAATGATGAAACAGTTAGAGGATAGCAATTAAAAAATAATCTAAGTAAAAGAGACACAAAATTATCCCATTCAGCCCGTAAATACAGAACAGGAAATATAAATTGTTCGCGGAAAAGCGTAATTTCAAAATCTGGAGTTAAAAAGAAAAATCAGTCTGTGGAGGGAAGGACTTCAATAGGAGGATCAGATGTGGCCGGGTCCTCTGCGCCCTGCAGTTCTGGAAGAGCCTCGGGGGGAGGCTGAAGAGATGCTTCCGCCACCATCTCAGAAGAATCTCCGCTCAACACTATCAGGTCCACTACGGGCGGTTCAGGCAGAGGCGGCGCTGGCAGAAGTGGAAACTTGCAGGAAGCTGGATCAACAGGAGTGAAGACATCGTTAGTAGCAGAGCATAGCTTGGCATATGCCTTCTGCAAGACCGACAGCCACCAGGGAGAATCTGGATCCTCCAAAGGATCACCCTCGAAATAAGGGGAGGCTGGTAGATCATCCAGAGGGCCATTGAAATCAAAGACCCCAGAAAAGCCTTGGTCTTGAGCCTGCTTTTGAGCCGCATCAAACCCATAGCCATAGTAATGGCCTATGTGAGGCCCGAAATCAGCTAAAGAGCTGGTACTCCTGAGATACGCCTCCTTCAGCCCAGTAACCACTTATTCCAGGAAGCTCTGCCCTACGGCTGTCATATGCAGGTTCTTCTTGCACGCTTCAACCCCTTCTGAGAACTTCCTAGTCCCGTACTCTCGGCTGCGACTCTTCTCCTCGGCAGCTTTCTTTCTCCAGTACTCGGTCTCCTTCCTCTGCTCCTTGAGCTGTTTCTCTTGCTCCACCAGCTTAAACTTCAACGAGGAAATCTCGTTGTCCTTCTCTAAGAGCGCAGGAGCAGGATCCACAGCGGAAGCCGCTCTAGCTTGAAGACGGCTTAAATGGATCAAGCTCTACAAAAGAGACAAAGGCACAATGAAACGAGAGGATTAATGAAGGACTACAGAAGATCCTAAGAAATAAAGAGAAAGAGAGAACTGCAGAGTACCTTCAAAGCATAATGAGAGCTCATAGCCAGCTCATTGTCTAGGGAAAGCTTGCTCAGAGTAAAGGTGTTAGCGGGAGTCAAGCAGAGCTGGAGAAATTGGCGTGATTCCTCTGCAGAAAGCTCCAGAAGAGACTTCGGGAGCTCCAGAGTAAAAGAGTCGTTGGCAGAAGCTCTTACTCGGTTCGACCGAGAGCGCTCTCTCCCTTCATGTCCACCTCTGCCAAGAGACGTGGCCGTTGAGCGTCAGAGGAAGGATCAGAGGTGTCTAGAGGACGCTTACCTCTGTCACTTCTGGCAACCACCGGGAGAGGGGCAGCCGCCTGAACCTCAGATGCCAGAGCTACGTCTGATTGTGGACGAGGTGGAGGATTGACATCTCTACGAGGAACAGTCCTCCTCCATGCAGGTTCTACACAATAGAAATCATTCAATGTTTATACAAGCTATTAATACAGTAGACGAGCAGAAGAAGAAAAATGTCAAAAGGAGAGAAATACCAAAATCTGAAGGAAAAGAAGTCTCCCCAGCACATAAACCAAAGTAAGACAAAACGGAAGGCTGCTCTACAAGACTAACTACATCGAAAGGGCCTACTTCATCCACAGAGGTGTTTAGAGCCTCAATTATTTCGCGATCAGAAATGGGACAGCTGACAAAAAAATCTTTCCTTATTAAAGGTTTAGTATACAACCAAGAGCCCACTGGGAAATCCCATGTGTCAGACCCAGAAATGAAGAAGTAGTCTTCCTTCCAGTTCTTATCTCGGCTCTGGGGCTTTCCCAAGAAGTGAATCAGACCTCGAGGATCAGCAGTGACGTAGAAAAAGGGGGACTTGAATTTGAGAGGGAAATTGGAAAAGAAGAGTTCAGCAGTGGGATTGCCCCCATTGCCTTTCAAAATTATGTAAAACCCCAGCATGAGTCGGATAGCAGAAGGGGTGAACTGGTTTAAGGGAACTTGGTAAAAAAAGGATAACCTACAAAGATAGGGATTTACAAGGAAGCGCACCCCAGCCTTCAGTTGAGCACACCAGAAGGCCAGCTTACGCCCAGAAAGAAAGTTAGGTCTGTGATGACCAGCAGGACAGTATAGACAAAAATCCTGAGGAATGTTATAAGCTAAACGAAGAAGATCGAGGCGATCGGGAGAAAAAACGGTCCGATGACAAACCACATTGAAGTTGGGGTCTGACGTACTATAATTCAGGGGATCAACACTGGAAGCAGATGGCTCTTCTGGCTCTTCTGCCACGAGAGAAGGACTCTTCGAAGAACTAGAAGAGGTCTGCTCACCAAGGGTAGGAAGAACAAAAGGAGAGTTGCTCTCAAGAGCTTGAAGGTTAGGAGAGTCGGTCTCACGATCGGAAGAAGACATGATGGAGAAGAGAGTGGGTAAAAATGGAGACTAATCTAGAAAAATCACCAGAAAATTCCCAAATACAGGCTAGATACTCAACTAAAAGCAGTCACAAGATCCAACAGTTCTAAAACAGCATAAACACCAGTTCACAGCCACTGAAATCACAAAACAAACAAAGAATATCAAAGGTTAGAAATTACCTCCTCTCGCCATGGAAAAACGAACTCAAAGGAAGAAGAAGGGGAAGAAGGTTCACCGGAATAAAAATCTCCAGCAAGCTCTCGCACCAGAATCGCCGGAGAAGAAGAAGAATCGCAAGAAGACGAAGAAGGGGGAAAGTGAAGACAGAGAATAAGATTAGGGCAACAATTTTTTTTTTTTTTGAATATATACTGCCTCGAAAAGAGGCGCGACGTTTTGCATCCCCTCGTCGGATGTCCAACACGTGTAAGAACCAGATTAAAAACGTCAGGTACGACAAGCTGAAAGGACACTCACTGCCATAATGTCTGACATACGAAAGGAGAAGGAAACGACGTGTGAAAAATTCAAACCCACAACTGATGAACTTTGACCAAAAGTTAAATGAAAAGGAAGTGCTGCAGTCGACCAGCTCTGCCAAACCAGATCTGCTCGACCGCACCAGGGGGAGTAGCTAAGGGGAAAATTAGCTCTCTGATCGAGAGAGGAAAAACAGGAAGTGCTGCAGTCGACCAGCTCTGCCAA
This sequence comes from Scutellaria baicalensis, assembly GCA_005771605.1. Taxonomy (NCBI): domain Eukaryota; kingdom Viridiplantae; phylum Streptophyta; class Magnoliopsida; order Lamiales; family Lamiaceae; genus Scutellaria; species Scutellaria baicalensis. The sequence continues at coordinate 8,029,688 of CM016728.1, read as the reverse complement.
ACCAGATCTGCTCGACCGCACCAGGGGGAGTAGCTAAGGGGAAAATTAGCTCTCTGATTGAGAGAGGAAAAACAGGAAGTGCTGCAGTCGACCAGCTCTGCCAAACCAGATCTGCTCGACCGCACCAGGGGGAGTAGCTAAGGGGAAAATTAGCTCTCTGATCGAGAGAGGAAAAACAGGAAGTGCTGCAGTCGACCAGCTCTGCCAAACCAGATCTGCTCGACCGCACCAGGGGGAGTAGCTAAGGGGAAAATTAGCTCTCTGATCGAGAGAGGAAACACAGGAAGTGCTGCAGTCGACCAGCTCTGCCAAACCAGATCTGCTCGACCGCACCAAGGGGAGTAGCTAAGGGGAAAATTAGCTCTCTGATCGAGAGAGAAAAAACAGGAAGTGCTGCAGTCGACCAGCTCTGCCAAACCAGATCTGCTCGACCGCACCAGGGGGAGTAGCTGATGTGGGAAGGATGAGCCTATAGATGTGGGAAAAATAAGATTATAAGAATACTGGCATCATTATCCCTGGAATCTACAAAATAAACAGTATGGCAAAATTGCCCTTGCATGAATGCAGAAGTGCTTTTGTGCAGACGTGGAGGCAGAAGTGAACGAGAAAAGAAAGGCTGAAAGAGAAGAGACTTTGCATAACTACAAGCTGGCAGAACTCCCTTCTGGCAGACATGGAGGCAGAAGTGAAGGAGAAAAGAGAGGTTGAAAGAGAAGAGACTCTGCATAACTACAAGCTGGCAGAACTCCCTTCTAGCAGACATGGAGGCAGAAGTGAAGGAGAAAAGAAAGACTGAAAGCGAAGAGACTCTCTGCAACCACAGAAGGACAGGACTTGCAGAAAACAGCGAAAAGCAGAAGTGAATACCTCGCATAACCCGAAGAGGCTGCGAAGTTACTAAAGTCTTACAAAGCAGAAGTGACGACGCCATATTAAGAGGCAGCCGAACGGATTCTGTGCACTTGGAGTAGAGGATAATAATTCAAAGCACAATGATGAGCATGCTAGAGGAGTAGCTGACATGGCTATAAAAGACAAAAGCAAAATATCTTCTCACTTAACAGAAAATGGAAGATTCTGGAGAGGAAGAGGTGTACTCTCAGCAACGAAGAAAGTACCCAGGCAAAGAAATAGGAAATATAGCTTAACCAACAAAGAAATATAATAGGAAAAGACGAAAATACCCTCCTTAGAAGAGAGGAGTATAAATAGGAGAAAATTGTATACTTTGAAGTAACTTTTAAAGATCTTTCTAAATACAAGAGAAATTCTTATCTTTCTTTTCTAGCAAGTTATCACTCTTATCTTGTTTATGTATATTTCTTATCGTTGATCTAAGTCCCGCATCTGTAATTTGGTTATCATATTTTCCATCCACACAACAGTCACACATCATGAATTGCGTTTGATTCCATATTTTCTGAGTTTTCAAAAATTTCATTCGATCTTACTACAAACAAGTTTTAATCGAATTGAAGCTGGTTAATCGATTTGGAACTTTGCTATACTTTGAGTAGAAAATGTTTTGATTTAGAAAAACATACATTTGAACATGCTGTCAGGAAGATGGAATTTTGGATAAAGTTTGGTAATTAATGACAGATTCTAGCAATCGGGCGACAAAGTTAACTAAATCAAGTTTTATTAGGGCTGATCGTGGTGCGGTTTTAGCTGTTTTGTTTTTAATTTTAAACAACATTGTTATGTACGGTGTGGTTTATTATATGTAAAGTTAAACCCTTGGTTTTTATACAAAAATTGAATATACGGATTAAATAGTTTGGTTCAGTTCATTGTGGTTTTTGCGGTTTAACTTCATTTTGCTTTATAATAACAATAGCTTTAATGTCTACGATATATTAAATTAATATTTTAAAATAATATGATTCTGTTATACTCATACATATATAATAATAAATAAATACTCATATTATAAAAGAAAAGAAAAGAACATCATTACAAGGTAAGGAAACTCTGACCTCATTAAAATAGGCGATCAAAATTAAAACATTAATGTTCAAATTTCAAGGTTCAAAAAGTTAATGATCTAAAATGATGATTCTTGAAAAGTTAGTGTTCAAAATTGCTATTTTCCCAACCTAAATATCATAGTCTCTAAATATCTAAATTCAATATAAAAGTTTAAATTAAAAACAACAACTCACATACCATTAGAAAAACATACACTTCATATTTAATAATATTTTATTTTTATCTGTATGCCAAATTAAATATATGAGATGAAAAATATATAACATGACAAGAATTAGTTATTATATTTTAAAATTTTGGTGGACAGTTTTGAAATTTGTAACAACTCTTTTGCCACTCTTTGCACCCCGTTTCACATGCACATGCAGATAATTTTTTTATGTCATACCTTCCAATTTTGTTAAGTTCTTTGGGGGCGAAAAAATGAGTAGTTACTTATTATGGTATACTTGCAGTTTTGTTGAAGTGAATAGTGCTCGGTTCAACTCATAATCACATTCAACAATTTATATAATAATTTTTTAAAATTAGTTGAATTTACTTGTAATAAGGACTTACTTAATGAAAAGTATTTATGAGACCAGATCATATGAATTTTTGTGTGCTTATATATATATATATATATATATATATATAATTAACTGTAAAATTCAACTTATTATATGATTGGTTTATTATTTGTGATATAATTTTTTTTATTTGATTGTAATTTAAAGTTCAAGAGTTTTTAAAAGTTCAATCTAAACTTTCTTGAAGAAATACAACACATGACTCGTATGTGATTTTCATAAGAGTAAATATATCGTTAAATAAGTTCAGATTATAAATTGAAAATTAGTCATACATCACTTTTTTATTTTTTATTTCGACCCCCTAGTGAAAGATACATGTTGTGCGAGTCAGTGGAAAAGTTGCCGGAAATAAAATGTTTAGGATGCATTTTAGAGAACTCCTAAAATTCGGGTTGCAATCGAATAAATAAAAAAAAGTTTTGATTGCCAATTGAACAATAGTCATATATGTAGATCATGTATTTTCTTACAAAATCTTCTAATGCTTCTTGATTAATGATTCAATGTCTCATTTAGAATAACTCAATATAGATGATCTGTTTTGACTTAATAATAACAAGGTGTAATGAATTTGCTGCAGCTCTGTCACACAAAATGTGATATTCAAGAATCAAGATAGTCATCCCCAATTTTTTTTCCCGAAACTATATTTTATTAAATGAAATAATTTATAATATCTAATTGTTTTCCATACAAAATCAGTTATGAACCTTTTTGCCATTCATCATATTTTAGAGGACGTTTGGGTACACTCATAATCTACTTAAAATATCTTTTAAGATGTATAAAAGTTTATGGAGGGAGTCTCCTGTGCAGCAATCCGTGCAACCGGATCGTGTGCGGGTCGGTCCAATCCGCGTCTCTTTACTTTTTTTGCATGTTTTGATTGTTACATTTATGTTATGTTAGTGTGACTTTCATGTTAAGTTAATGTAACACTAACATAACATGAATATCACCCTAACATAATATGAAAGTAACAATATTTGTAGCGAATTTTTGTGGGCTTGAGCGCACCACCAGGCGCGTTGGTTAACGTGTTGACCGATTACACGTGCACTTGGGTGCACAAAATATTTTGCCAAGTTTATAAATATTCAAAAGTGTCCGGTATTAAAGATGTGAAATTTGTTGGAAATTGGCTTGGAAAAGTTGGTGTTGATCAATCTTTGACCAATTTGATTACATGGTGTTTCGTTTGTCAAAAATGAAATTAAGTTGTAAATTTAAAATCAACGTTTCGAGTAGATAAATTTAGAATATTTATTTTCTCAAATCCAATTTTGGATGAATGAGAAATTAATGCTTAAAGTTGACAACTTAAATTAAAGAGAGAGGTGTGAGGTGTGAAAGAGTGTGAATTTGAATTGAATTGATGCAACTCAAATTGAAGGGATGCAACCATTCCAATTAGACACATTGTTTCATAGTAAGAGGTGTCTAATAATGAAAAGACTTCAATTCAAACGAATAGATGTCTAATCATGAAAAGACATCATTTCATGAAAATGTGTTTATTATGAAAAGACACAACACCTATTCAACTTCTATAAATAGGTCTCACATTCATTCATTTCATATACAACATTCATAATATTAGACTCCACTACAACTTGCATTCATAGCATTCTAGCAATTGTAGTATTCTTTTTATCTTGTCCTAGAAAGTTCCAAATATCTCTTTTGTTCGCTGGAAAACTTTTGGATTCGTTGTGCTGCGTTCCTTAAGTTAGTAAGTCGTTGTATCTTGGGGACGTGTGTCGTAGACCGTAAAGCATTGAATACGGGGTAATTTCGTCTTACGGAGAAAGAGTCCAACTCTTGCCTCGACTTTACCTATTTGTTTTTCAAGTTATTTTCAAATACACCACATTTATCTCCTACAGCGTAAGACGAAATCTTGTGTATTTGAATATGACTCGACAAACATATTTGTGTGATTGTTTTTTGGTTGATTCCCCATTTGATTCTCATGAGATTACTTCCAAGCATTGTTTATGTTGGAATTAATTACATCTTGAACTAACTTTTGGTCTGTGAATTCCTTTGTTTTGGAATGAAATGTTTGCATGGAATATGAACCATCACGCGTGAGTTGGTAAATTTTAAACCACAAAATGATCAGTTCTATTCTTGCGACACCAACTTTATGCTGAAAGATCGATGAAGTTCGATGACATTGAAATTAAAGGGTGTCACCATTCGGTAAACTTCAAATAGAGTAAGTTTTCTTATCTATATTTTATCGTCAAATTTTTTAAAGTGATAAGTTTGTTTTAAACCCAACTAGATTTAAATATCATTGGGCTTCAAATAAATTTATATTGGTCTTACACAATTAGGTGGGCTCTTACCAAATCGTGGTTTAAGCCCAAAATTAATTGTGGGGGTCCACTAGTATATTAATTATGGTCTTAATTTGTGGCATCGAATTACTAGTTATAGACCTAATTAAATTGTGCATTATGGCACAATTGGATTTAGTCCAATACAAGTTGACTTTGATTTAATGAGATCAAAGTTAAGAGTCAATTTGAGAATTTGTCTCAAATTAAATATTGGACATCGTAAAAGTCGATGTCATTGACCAAAAGTGGTCAATAAAGGTGAAAGGTGAAATATGTTCCCGTGTGGGGGGAACATATACAAGTTTGAAGACGTTCAAACTAAAACTTAATATGAAAATCAAGTTAAAAGTCAATTTTAAGAATTGTGAACGCATATATACTTTGTGGCATAGGGCCTATTCAAAGTTAGACTACAAGTCCATAGAAAATCTTATTGGGTCTTCTATATAATTAGGTTGTGGGCCTTCTAGAAATCAAAAGTAGAGAAATCGGTTTGATTTGATGTTCATATTAATTGGTTTGAGTCCTATTAAGATGGATGTAAGTCCAATGAGCTAAATTGAGTACATGGACTGATCTTATAAAAAAAATGTTGACTAATAAATTTTATGGACATGTCCCACAAAGTGTGGAAAGGAAAGATAAGAGATTGTTTTTATGGTACTATTGTGTTGTGCACATAAACTTATTTGGATCAAGTACAACAGAAATAATTATGAATAACTTAGTAAGTTATGTCCAAACAATAGTGTATGAATATCAATTTATAGATTGATTACTTCCAATAAGTGGCCTAGACACCCTAACATGAGAAATACAAAGTTACCACGTAAATGTTCAAATGTGGGGGCACTAAGTCATCCCATAAAAATGTTCAAATATGGGGGTGTTCAACTAGTGGCCAAATGCAACCGATCTCTAGTGGTATAATTTCCAGATGTTATACGGATCCGTGAATTAAAATATTGGAATGGAGATCAACTATGTTGCATGTCTAGGGGAATGAGATCAAAATCCACACAATAAAGAACTTTCATAGCGGCAACTCAACCATGATGAGTGGAAGATCCCACAAACTTGGTTCAATGAGACAACTAAGTTATGCAAGGTTCAGTTGAGCACTTGGAACTCACTCAACTCATTCCTAGGGACAACCAAGTGCGAATAGATAAAATCCTGTTGACATGTGGTGAGGGTAAGCTTTTAAAGCTTTTAATGACATCTATACCTAATAAGGTGGAGTATTACAGGTTACTCTCTGGATATAGTCCTAATGGGCAGTCACCTATGTAAGTGTGAGAATGACCGCCTCAATGAAGCACTTATGAATCAAGATATGGTCCAGGGCCGAAATGGACACAACGTGAGAACAAAAAGATATTAGAACTACTATTGTGTAAATGTTATTGTCTTGGTTTACACAAAAAGCTGACTGGTTCAAGACATCGCGTTCACCGAGCAGCAAGTAAATCCGATAGCATCTTACTAAGGAAGGTTCAAAGCCGGAAGCTACCTATCCTGATGCAATAGCAGTTCGCTGGAACTTTCTAAAGTGTCTGCATTTGCATATGCATTAATTTCATTCATGTGGGGAATAGTTGGAAATTGGCTTGGAAAAGTTGGTGTTGACCAATCTTTGACCAATTTGATTACATGGTGTTTTGTTTGTCAAAAATGAAATTAAGTTGTAAATTTAAAATCTACGTTTTGAGTAGATAAATTTAGAATATTTATTTTCTCAAATCCAATTTCGAATGAATGAGAAATTAATGCTTAAAGTTGACAACTTAAATTGAAGAGATGTGAAGGTGTGAAAGAGTGTGAGTTTGAATTGAATTGATGCAACTCAAATTGAAGGGATGCAACCATTCCAATTAGACACATTGTTTCATAGTAAGAGGTGTCTAATAATGAAAAGACTTCAATTCAAACGAATAGATGTCTAATCATGAAAAGACATCATTTCATGAAAATGTGTCTCTTTATGAAAAGACATCAATTCAAACCAAAAAGGTGTCTATTATGAAAAGACACAACACCTATTCAACTTCTATAAATAGGTCTCACATTCATTCATTTCATATACAACATTCATAACATTAGACTCCACTACAATTTGCATTCATAGCATTCTAGCAATTGTAGTATTCTTTTCATCTTGTCCTAGAAAGTTCCAAATATCTCTTTTGTTCGCCGGAAAACTTTTGGATTCATTGTGCTGCGTTCCTTAAGTTAGTAAGTCGTTGTATATTGGGGACGTGTGTCGTAGACCATAAAGCATTGAATACGGGGCAATTTCATCTTACGGAGAAAGAGTCCAACTCTTGCCTCGACTTTACCTATTTGTTTTCCAAGTCATTTTCAAATACACCACATTCATCTCCTACAAAATTAAGATCTTACATATATTTCATCTTAAATAAGATGCTAGAGCTTTTGAAAAAGTAAGAGAATTTCATGTTATGTAAAATAAGATCTTATCAATTTGTAGATTCCTACAAAATGAGATTATTTAAATATTTAAATTACACAATTCTTATTACTAACAAATTATAGTGCCTGCTTCCGAAAAGAGACGTGGGTGTGGTGAAAAGACAATTATCTTAATTATATAAACACAACCTATTTTAAAATAAAACAAAACAAAACATATATCTATTCTAAGAACATTTTATAAGATAAAAAAATATAATTATTCTTCAAATAAATTCATTCAAACATCTTTTTCTATTCAACGAATTCGAAACTAAATTAATGTACCAGGGAAGTGAACCAAACAGCCTAGCCCTTTGATATATTAAAAGAATAAAGTATCAACTTTCTGTTGGTAGCATTTTATAAGCATCCATATTATTTATCGAATTAATTATCGTTTTTTACCTATTACATTTCTTATTTTGTCAATTTTACTTATTATTTTTACGAGCTGACGATTTTATCTTTTGAAAAATTGGAAATTTGATCCAAATTCAATCCGAACAGTCAAATCGACTTAATTCGTATGTGATTAGCTCACGACACTCTATAAGGAATAAGAATAGAAAACTCAAAAAGTTAATGGACATATTGTCAAAACAAAAAAGTTAATGGGTAAAATTATCATAACAAATAAGTTACTGGATAAAAATAGTTTGAAAACTAGGGTGCACGTGCTAATCACGTGCAAATTTAACCTAATTCGACTGTTCGACTAACTGAATTTGGGTTGAATTTCCAAATTTTTAGAATATAAATGATCGTCATTCTGTAAAGATAATGGGTAAACGTGATATAACCCAAAAGTTAATGGTTTAAAATAGTAATTAACTCTTATTTATCTCTTTCTACACTTTTCATTTTAACACATACGTATACCTCATTATTATTAATAACATCATCATCCACCATCATGTGGACTCGTGTGTTATAGTTTTTTTGTTTATCATTTCTCATCTCAAGTACAAGAAAAAGAAAACAATTGTGGAAACAAAATGAAATATTGAATGGCAACATTTTGTTGCTAAGTTATAGTCACAAAGGTTTCTGGTAAATATTTTTTTTTGCAATAATATTGTTGTTGTTAATACATTAACGACAATATCAAATAATTTTTTTCATTGCCTTTTTTTATTTTATAAACATTTATTAGTTTATATTAAAAAAGTTATGACAATTTATTATTATAAAAGTTAGACTTTCAACAACAACTTTTGTTTTCGTAAAAAAAAAAAAAAAGTTATCATAAACACGAATTTTAGGTTCCGATATACTCCTAGTTTCCATAATCATGGAGGAAACCTTGATTTTACATAACAGACAAAAACTTATATACCCTGGGGCATATAGGGACACAAATTTAAATATTATATATATCATTTTCAAGTGTTGTATATATACCCTATAGATGTTATGTTTCTTGATGTTATAAATATACTCTACAAGTATCATATAAATATAAGAGTATATATATAATATTTATAAAGTATATATTTAACATTATATTATAATTAATTTAGAGATATCGTGACATCGAGGCATTCAGGTGCCACTCTACATAATAGTGCTAAAAGGAAGATTTAAATTAGTTGGTCAAAGAAAAAAGTTGGATAGCAATAGAATGATAGATAGGTAAAAGGCAGTGCAGTGGAAGAAAACGGTGGGAATTCATCATTGCCCCTCCAACTCTCTCTCATCATTCACTTCTCCATAGGCCCCCACCCTTTTATATTTCTTTATAATTTCAATTTTCAGAAATATAATTTAAAAGAGTTAAATGCAAAAATCAACAAAAGTAAGAATATTTTTCCATATGTAGTTTAATTTATGGGAGGATTTCCAAACTACTCAAATCTATAGGATAATAAATTTTTTTATCCATTTTTTTAAGAAATAACTTTTTTACTCAATTTGGATAGTGAAATGTTTAAGATACCCTCAACTTAAGTACATATTTACATAATATAAACATTAAATATAAATATATTAAATATAAAATACAAGTGAAGATATACTAACTAAATACAAAATACAAAATTTAAAATAAAATCCAAAGATAAAATTCCCCATTTTGAAAAGTTGAAAATTATTTCCCCCCACACCAAATATCATTTACCTCCACACCAAATTTCATTTCCCCACACCAATACTTTCCAGTTTGGCTTCTGAACTCCTACGAGACATTTGAGATTTTTAATATGATATATTTGATGAATCTATTAAAAAAAAAAAATCCACCAAAACTCCATTATAGCAACCACTTCAATCATACACTCTCATACAAAAAATTCCACCATGTGCAATCCTCACCACTTCAATACTAATGACAAATGAAAATTTTAGAATAAAGTATGGATCTCGCTGGTAAATCTGAAGATATATTTTGTTGTCGTTATCAGATCAAGATGGAAATCGAGTTGAGTGAAGGAGGTCAAAAAAAAGTTGAATGTTATGGAGTGACTTTGAATTTGATGATTTGAAGGTTGAGTGAACCTCCTGAATTTTCTGGTATGAATAATTGTATGTTCTGCACATTCACAATATGAATGTTACAGCGTGTTCACGATATGAGTAGTCGTGTTCACAATATGAATAGTCATCGTGTTCACAATATGAGTAGTCGTGTTCACGATATGTGTAGTCGTGTTCACGATATGTGTAGTCGTGATCACAATATGAGTAGTCGTGTTCACAATATGAGTAGTCGTGATCACGATATGAGTAATCGTGTTCACATTTAAACTCGACTCGAGTAATATTACTCGAGTCGAGTTGGAATCGCTGGAATAATTCATTAAGGCGGCGACTCATATGTGTATCGTGAACACGATATACTTATATCATGAACACAACCACTCATATCGTGAACACGATGACTACTCATATCGTGAACACGACTATTCATATTGTAAACACGACTACTCATACCGTGAACACGCTGTGACTTCCATATTTGAAGTTTTCATCTCTAACATGCTGAATAAGTTTTGAAAATCATTGTAATCATTACATGTGAGTCTCATTATCCACTAATTTATATTCCTTTTTATTTATTTATTATCAATTCAAATTAATTATTTATTGGTTGCATTTTTTAATAGTGTCAAAATCGTCATATTAGACTAATTAATTATGACATTAATAATTTTCAGTTCACATTAAAATATAATTAATAATAAATAATAATAAATTAATATTTAGTTCAAAACTTTGTTTTATGGATTAATTACATTAAAAAAGACATATATATATATATATATATATTGCTAGCAATTAATTGAAAATAACCATTGTAAACATGTATTAAATTTTCATATCATGGACACGTATTATCAGTTCATATCGTGAATATGTATTACATTTCAAATCTTGAACATTCATTCTCAGAAATGAGAATTACCCAACATCAATGGCGAAAAAACTAAAACGTCAAACAAAAGAGTTCACTCGCTATTAAAAACTATATTTTCATGTCGTCAACACACTTGCTAAGTTCATATCGTGAAAATGTAATAAAACTTCATGTCTTGAACACACTTTCACCTTCCAAATCGTGTACTAAATTTTTATGTCGTTTAGAAGCTTCATCGGTTGAGATCGTGACCACACCGTCAACAAGCTTCATCATTTCAAATAGTGAGACGTTCTTCTCAGTTCATAGCATGAGACTCGGTCAACATTAGAAGTCAGAAATGAGAACTACCCACCAACATCAATGGCGAGAAAACTGAAAGCTAAAACATACAACACCAATTGTGAAAAAAGTTAAAACTACAAGCTAAAACTTACCATTTGCAATGAAGCTTCGGTTGCTTTTAACAAGGATGAAAGTTTCAATGGAGATGAGGATCACAAAAAAAATGTTGTTTCCATGGACATGAGGGGAGCTTCAAGCTTTCAGGGGAAATGATGATCATGTAAATATGACTGCAAAAAGTGGGTTAGGGTGTTTTGATCACGCAAGGTTTTGAAATACATGTTAAAGTATTCATTTAATTTGATTTGATGTTAAATACAATGTATTAAATTGTGTTTTTGAATTAAATTACAATGTATTCAAAACAAGAAAAATACAAACTTATGACCAGGGTATTAAGGACTTTTCACTTACCAAATTGGGTAAAAAAGTCATTTCTTCAAAAAATGGGTATAAAAGTTCCTTGGCCCATGAATATGGGTAAAAGGAGGTATTTCTTCTTAAATTATTCTATCTGATTGTAAAATTTTCAGAAGTTTTGTGAAAGTGTAACATAAACTCTATTTTTTCTAACAATTTTTCTGGTAAAAAACATGTGCTCCATTTTCGGCAAATTAATATATGCCAACAGCTGACGTGTCAGATATCCACACTACATGAAAAATGAGTATTTGCGACAATAAAATGGTGTCGCAAAAATCTCAATTATATCGCAAGTCACAATTTGCGACACATGTTGTCGCTAAATTATCATTACAAAAACCTTCTCGTAAATTTTTTTTTTTGTGACAACAATGTTGTTGTAAATAAGTCGTTTGACATTGCTTTTTGTGACAACGTACTGTCAATTTTTATTAACATCTTTTTACGATAGTTTGTTGTTGCAAAAATTAGACTTATTGCGACAACTTTTGTTGTCGCAAAAAATGTTAGCACATATACAAAATTTTCTTATAGTGTCATTATATCAATTAATTTCACTTTACATATAATAAGAGGATGTAATCATTACACATTAATGTTGGACACACTAAAAATTGTCCGTCATTGACATTTTAGCATTTTCCTTTATCTCTATTAGTGCTCCATTTTCCCTTTTCTTATCTTTTCTCCTTTTTTTTTTTTTAATATATAACTTAAATAAACAAGTTGAACCTTATAATTAGAGCGTGCAAGTCATGTATTTTGCTTTTAATCGGAAAAATGACAGGAAAATTGGGTTTTATTGCATTTTGAAAAACTTTTTAACTTTGTGGTGTAACTGGATTGACAAAACTTAGATTGTAAAAGTTTGTGTTTTTATTTTAACCTTTCTATAAAAATTGTACTCTTTATTTACTACTTTCAAATTAAATGAGATTCACAAAAGAGTTTTGAAAATGCACTTATTATAATTGTCACTACAACAGAAAACCATATTAACGGCAAAATGTTGTCGTAAAAACATTTTGCGACAACATTTAATATGTCATTAAATTACTCTCACAAAGCCTTCTCGTAAATGTTTTTCGACAATGTTATTGTCTCGCTTATGTATTATTGACAAGTTGCAAAATAAACTTTTTAAAATTGCTCTTTTGTGACAACATATTATCAACTTTTATCGTCGCAAAAGATTTCATTGCAAATACGCAATTTTCTTGTAGTGAAATGATTCGGGTTCGAACTCGAAACACATAAGTTTTCTAATATTTCTTATACCTCCTCCCTAGCTTTTTTTTTTTTTTTTTAAATATCTTATAATGTGTATAGATAATATTTAAATCAATTTTCTTAATCTGTAAACGAAATTTATTTTGAATTGAAGAAAGTGTGATTTACGTATAAAAAGACTATATTACCAATCATTTAGTAGTCATAATCAATGTATTCTACCAGACAAAAGTCTATTCTTATAGGAAGAAGAAAAAAAGTCCAGGGCAAGTTGGAAAAACTTATTGAACCTATTTTTAAGGTAATAATAATTAAGAAAACAACAATTAAATTGAAATAAATCATAAGTTCAAATTGATAGTTAGATTGGAATGGAAGAAGTATAATTTAATATATTAGTAATTTTTTAACTGTATTTAATACTTAGACTATATAAATGATATAAGTTTAATTGTAAAAATCAAACTTTAATAATGTATTGACTCTTTCACTTTACAACCTTTTTTTATCCGATTGCTACCTTAAAATTTTAAAGTTTATCTGATTGCAACTTAAATCACTTTTCCAGCCATTTCCCGTCACATGATTTAATTTCTTTACTTTGCAACCCAAACTTTGTATGTTTTATCCAATTGCAACCTATTTATTTGGGATACATTTTGATAATAATTTCAAAACTTGAGGTTGTAATTAGATTTTTTTTTTTTAAAAAAAAGTGGTTTTAAGTTAAGAGCAACTAGATAAAAACAACAAATTTAGGTTGTAAAGTGAAAATATTAAATCACGTGTGTATGTGGGGGCACTTTGTCGGAACATTTGCAACTGGATAATATTTTAGAAGATTAGGTTGCAATCAGGAAAACAAAATTGAAAATTGTAAAAAGTCTATACTTTTGTTTTTTTTTTTTCATTTAATCCAATGATATAAGTATTTTACTCTTATTGTATCTTGATCAATTATTGATGAACTTAACATTTATATAGGTTGACAACTTACACTTTACATTGTAATATATAGAAGATTTGAACTTGTACGTTATGTTATATTTTAGCTAGCTAGAGAAATTTAATAGCGGTAGATCTTGCTCAATCCAATGACGTGTACGAATTCGCTATGGACTCAAATAAAAGAATGTCGTCTATTTCTTTCTCTTTTTAACATTTTGTGTGTGTATATATATATATATACACTATTTACCATCTACATTATAAGTGCAATGATAAATTAACTTAATCTTGATGTGAGTTGTATAGTACAATGATGTATAAGTACTTTTGAGTATCATATAATCAATTGCATCACATTCACGTGGCTACATAAAATAGCTTATATATATATATATACATTGGAGCATATATCATATACACGCTTGCAAAGAGATGTAATTGTTGTCTCATTGGTACACATCCTAATCATCAAATGTAGCACATCATGCATGCCCTCTTTGTAATAATTATTAATATATGTTCAAACTAGTGAATTCACTCATGTACATCCAATATTTACTTTTCAATTTGTATTTGGAATGATGGATTTAATATACAAATAAATGTATATCAAATCCACCCAAATTGGACTGTGCACGTTCTAATTCCTCAAAATACTCCAAAAATAAAAGTTAGATCAGTTTTGATTACGAAAAAATGCTACTGATAAAATGAGAGCATAAGTTAATGGTTTATGATAAATTTTAGGTATTAATATAAAAACTAGAACCAAAATGTTGGGTTATATATAACATCTACTTATCATTATATGTACTGACATTTTTTGCTATGTAAAACTTTAGGAGAGATATATAGTCTCATATATCATATATTATAAGACACAATTTCATCAAGACCTGTGAAACCATCTTAGAAAAGAATGTCTTTTTGTTGTAAGATGTAATTGCACCGTAATAATGAAATAAACAAACACAACATATTGGTAGAGCTATATCCATAATGATTAAGAACATATAAATTAAAAAAGTTGAAATTCGGCCACTTTTTCCAGAAAAACTTTTTATAATATTTGTGTATAATATACCTAGATTTGGTTTTGGTAGGAAGGCTTTATAAGGTTGGAAGTTGATGGAAGAATATGGGTGGATGGTGGCATTGAATTGTCAATTATAAAGTGAAATGTTGTAGCCATGATTGCCTTGATTGAAATTTATTCCCATTTAGATTTAGATTAGTATCGATCATCTTTTAGCTCAACACTTTATGTCCGTCCTACAGTTCAAACCCTTTTTCCCCTTTCCTTTATTCTTTTTCCTTTTCCTTTTCACTTTGGAAAAAAAAAAAAAAAGAGAGAGAGAATGTGTAATGGTTATGATGGCATGTTTGAGAAATTTGTCAAGGAAAAGTGGAATGTAAATCTTTAGAAGAAAAAAAGTGGGTTTTTTTTCCTTAGAAGGGAGCTGTCTCAATGGATGACAGTCTAACAATGTACAATTTGTTCGATCAATTGATAGCACTCAAACATCACAACCAAATAATGGTTTCATGTATCTTTTTCAGTAAAAAATAAAGATGGACAAGAACCTTTTTGTATTTGATGTTGTTGCTAATTGGAATTATTTGAGCGAGACAATCTCTTGCAAGAGATATGGAGTCTTATATAGAAGATATAGATAGATAACTTAAGTTGTGACCCGTGAAACAATTTCATCGAAGTTTTTATTTGTTCAAATGAATTACGACTAAGTATATGTTATTTAGCATTTGATAAATGGCAATATTTATGTTTTTTTGTTTTTATCGTTCAATATTGGAATGGAACTTGTTCTTTTCAGAACAAGTCAATCACAACATTCCCACTATAACTTGACAAAATTTTCATATGATAAAAAATGTGTTTTATCACATATTTATGATTCAATAATAGTTCAAAATCATGAGAAATTTGTAACATTAAAACTTGTTCGTTTCTTGATTTTAATTACTCCACTGACATTTTAGTTAATTATGCCACTAGTACGAAATATTGTAATAAATTTGTATATTGTGTTTTGATCAAAACGAATCAACATGACTCAATCAATGCGGGAGAGATTGATACGATCTAAATTTGAATGGTGCAAATTAATAAATGTAATTGGAACGACCCGATTCCATAAGAAATAATGTGGTACAATTTATATGTTGATTATACTTGATTAATGCATATGATACATATAGAAAAAAAATAATAAAAGAGTAGTGATCTAAATATAATTTTTAAAAACACTATTTTTAACCATAAATGACTAAGAAATGAAATCACCCATTTGCCAGCTACATTAATTTGTTGGTTGACCTTTATATTATTGAGGTATGATTTGAAGCTCTTTTGTGGTGCACTCATGCAAAGACTTGAATCTTGACCTCCTTAGAATGTCCAAACATTTCCTTATCATGACTTTCCCTTTCACTAACAATTGGGATATATTGCAATGAAAAGCACAGGTGCCTACACTCTTCTTGCTATAATACTATCATCTACCAGGCCAATTTGACACGAATCTAATCACAAAAACTTGCGTGAGATGATTTCGTGAGACGGATCTTTTTCATCCATTAATCATATTCATATCCACAAATTTATATGTGAACTGTAAAATATGGGTCATGGGTTGACCCGTCTCACATGAAATGATTCGTGAAATGGTTTCACATTAGATTTACTCAAATCTAATTACCTATGTGGGTCCAATGTCTAGGTGGGTCCTACAAGAGATTTTTAGACAATTGATACTTTGAAATTATCCTTTTTTTTGAGAAATATCATAAACTAAACATTAACATCATACTCACATCTAAACTCAAGATTATTGATAGTGAATTAATATTTTGCTTTAAAACTTCAAATTTTGACCTATCTAGTTTTACGTGGGCTTTGCATAGATTATAAAACTGTGGTTCTAAGGCCAACCCACTAAGCAAATCACATGGGCCTATCTATTTGTAGGCCACATTAAGTAAATATCCTGTGTCAAGTACAAATTATGTAGCAGTAAAAGGTGATGGATATTGGTCTTGTAGCTACCAAATTACAATAAATGTGTTTTGTCCTTTTTTTATTTAACAAATGGGAAAATGGGCTACATCAAATAATGCAAATAATAGGCTAAATCTTCAGGTATCTTAAAATAATATGAAATTTATTTAAAAAATGGCCCCTACTCAAAAATCTCCCCTCATTAATGCAAAATCAGGTTATGGTTGTACAATCTTATTGAGATTCATATCTGTCAAAATATCTTTTTTTTTCTTTTTCTTTTAAACCTCAATTTCAGAGTTTACCTATAATTTATTGAGTAAGTCTTATGTGAGACCGTCTCACGGATATTTTTTCGTGAGACGGGTCAACCCATAACCCACACTTAGCAATTCATATGAAAGTTTGTGGATATGGATTCAATTCATAGGTAATAAGGATCCGTCTCACGGAAACTATCCGTGAGACCGTCTCACATGAGTTTTTGCGTAATTTATTTGGGAATGGGAATAATCTCTCTAAATTGTTACTTTGTAAGTTAGGACAGCTGCATCAGCTCTTAAATAATATTCTTAAACATTCTATTCAGAATTTCATTTTAGCAGAGGTGCAGAATTCTTACGTATTAATGCATTCTTAGCATGAAGAGTGAGAGAAAAGAGAGAAAAGTGTAATGATGATGACACAATATTTTATTATTTTTTCTTTACTTTTCACTTTTGTCACATTATTATAATATATCAGTAATTTTTTTTTTCAGTTGATGCACCTGCCCTTATAAAGTGTATCAAAATAATCTGGTAAAATCTACTGATATCACTACTAAATTTCTATCGATATAGGAGCAAAAAAAATAATTCAGAACCATTATTAACTATTACTTCCTCTGTCCCACTCTATTTTGCCTACTTTCCCTTTTTATTTGCCACATCTTATTTTATTAGCCCAAAAATGACAAACAAAAATTTACTCCCTTACCCCTCTATTTCTTTCATTTTACAAAATTGCCACTCAAATTATACCTTTAAATCGCAAAAAACATTAAAATAACACATCCAATCAAAGTCAACAGTTTTTTCTTAAGCTCCGTACCGGATCAACCTAGGCAAAATAGCAAGGGACGGAGGGAGTATATGAGAAGGATTTTTGTACCCTAGGGGTACGAATCCTAGAATTCGTACTCTCTATCTCGTCTGACCCGCCTTCCTTTTATATGTATTTTTCTTTTTCTTTTCCCTTTTTCCCTCTTTCAAGCAGCGTGTTGCTGCTCATTTTTTTCCCTCTCTTTCTTCCTTTCTTCTTTATGCCGCTGAGTATACATTTTTTTCTTTTCTTCTTTTTTTTCTCTCATCCTTCTCAATTTCTTCATAAAATTGCTACAAATCTAGTTTTTTTTTTTTTCTAATACTCCAAGAAGTTTTTCTTTTTCTAATGTGTATAAAATATAGTTTTTTTTAACTTTTCTATATCTTGTGATTCTTTTGTGTCTTGCTTCGATTTGTGGAAATGATGCAATAAATACCATAATTGATTATTGATTGAGTAGTATGGATTTGCAGAAATTTTGAGAAGCAACAAAACTTATATACTCCCGGGGCACGGATCCGTGCCCCCAGCCTGACCCGTGCCCAGCCCCCAAGCCTGACCAGCGCGCCCACCAGCCTGACCCACGCGCCCATATCTGAGTTGTGGTGCACCCACGCTCACCAAATTTCATACTATGTGATTCAGTGATAAGTGTTATATATGTACTCTATATGTGTTATATATGTACTCTATATGTGTTATAGTTATATTATATGATTCAGTGATAGGTGTTATAATTATACTCTATAAGTATTATATATATACTTTTTAGATGTTACATCTATGTTCTTGAGGTATCACATATATAGAAGATTTCATATTATGTGATTCAGTGATAGGTGTTATATGTATACTCTATATGAGTTATATATATACTCTTTAGGTGTTATATGTATGTTCTTGAGGTATCACATATATAGAAGATTTCATATTATGTGATTTAGTGATAGGTGTTGTATATGTACTCTATAGGTGTTACATATATGTTCTTTAGGTGTTATAGTATTTTCATAACATCTGAAGAAATTGTATTTATTATATCTTATTGATGCACGTAATTTTATATCACCTATAGAGTATCTTTGTAATACCTTTAAAATATTTTCATAATATTTGAAGGTTGTATTCATTATATCTTATATCACCTATATAATATCTTTGTAATACCTTTAAAATATTTTCACAACACCTAAAGTAACTGTATTCATAATATTCCCTTGTTTTTATTCATTAGACTCTGAATGAAAGCTTCATAAAACTCTTGTTCACTTAAAAATATGATCCACAAAATACCCAGAATCACATCCAACCAATTGTCATCCAAACTCAATTGAATCCAATGTAGATTTCAAACTCGATGGAGTCCATTGCAAACTCGACGAGGTTGACATGGAGTGGGAGGTCCAGCCCCATCAAGATCAAATTTAGAGAAAGCAGATCGAGGGAGCCATGATGGAGAACTGAGCCGTTAGCTAGCAGCAAGATTCAGTTAGGTGTCATGTTTCTCTTTCTCACACACACCATTTTACACACATGCAGTCCTTTTTTATGCTTTTCGGAGCTCTCTTCTGTGGCTCCAATTTCATATTTAATATCTCAAATTTGAATACCATTTATTTCCTTGTTTGATTTTGGGTTTCATGCAGAGATCTTGCCTGTAAACAAGATATGTTGCAATCGCCATGGGGAGGCATCGACGCCTGGGTCGCCGATGCCGAGTGCACCGAGGCCGAGGAGCACGAAGCCGTCGAGATGGCCACCGTGGCCAGGCCGGATCTTGGCTATCCCAGACTCAAGGAAGGCGTCACAATCGCCACCAAGCAGAAGAAGAAGA
Organism: Scutellaria baicalensis; assembly: GCA_005771605.1. Taxonomy (NCBI): domain Eukaryota; kingdom Viridiplantae; phylum Streptophyta; class Magnoliopsida; order Lamiales; family Lamiaceae; genus Scutellaria; species Scutellaria baicalensis. The sequence continues at coordinate 8,010,061 of CM016728.1, read as the reverse complement.
TGAAGAAGAAGGAGCCGCCGCGGAGAGGAAGGAGAAAGAGAAAGAAAGGAGAAAAAAGAAGATGATGAAGAAGGAGGTGCTGTCGTAGAGAGGAAGGAGAAAGAGAAAGAAAGGAGAAAAAATAAAAAATATTTATATATAGAAAGTGGTTCGGGTCGGGTCGGGTCGGATCGGGGGCACTAGATCCGTGCCCAGGGGTACAGAAGTCTTACTCTTTGAGAAGAAGTGATAAAAATTGTGTACTTGAAATTTTAAAATTTTAAACTTACAATGATATCTTAAAAGTATACAGCTAATACCTTAAGAGTATGCAACTGACGCCTTAAGAGTATTGCAACAGATATTTTTATTGAATGCAACTGATGTCTTAAGAGTATTGCAACAAATACTTTCATTGAATGATCAACTAATACGTTAAGAGTATTCAATTAATTTATACTATAAATATCAATACCTTAAAGGTAAATATGTAAGAGCAAGTCTTGTGTGAGACTGTCTCACAGATCTTTTTTCGTGAGACGGGTCAACCCATAACCCACACTTGATAATTCATATGAAAGTTTGTGAATGTGGATTTAATTCATGGGTAATAAGGATCCGTCTCACGGAAACTATCCGTGAGACCGTCTCACATGAGTTTTTATCAGTATGTAATATCAACTGATACCTTAACGGCCCGTTTGTTTTACATTATAACAATGGAATATATTACTCATCAATCCTATTAACTTGTTTGATTAACATACTTAAAACCCTGGAAATAGGGAAGCCTGTTTTTCATATTATGAGAATGGTTGATACTACATCCCATGTTGGAGGGTAATCCACTATCAAAACAAAAGCATCTAATGTTATTAATATGTTAATGAACTAAATTATTCATCAATTCTCAATATCCATCTCAATAGTATCAATGATGTAAAGTCCAACCAAACATCGTAATACATTTTCGAGGTTATCTATCATTCTCATTATATCATTGAGATGTCATCCCACATATTATATCAAGTGAAGTGAACGCACCCTAAGAATATAAACTAATACCAACTAATACATTTCCATTGAATAATCATCTGATACCTTAAGATTATAAAAATGATACCTTAATTACATACAATTGATACTTTCATTGAATGAACACGTGATACTTTTAAGAGTAGTATACAACTGATACCTTTAGAACAAACAATTGATACCCTTAGGGCTAGTTTGGATTGAGTGTTGGGATTGTTTGGGTGGGATATAGAAGGTCTATTTTAACCCTTGATATGACATATTTTTTTTGTTTGGATTGTATGTTTAGTGTAATAGGATTAGTTGAAATGATGTATACTTTTAATGATGTATACTTTTAATAATACAAATTAGAAATTATTTTTCAAGATATGTATCAGAAAAATATATTATTATATTTTCAACTATACATTATATTTTATAACATAATGCTCTAAATTATATGTGGTAATATTGTAATTATTCCCACATACATGTGTAATGTGGGTATTTCCATGTATTGTTACTCATGGTCTAAAAAGAGACTGTATAAACCCACCAATTAAGGTGGGTTAGTTAACCCTTCACCAACCCTCCATTAACCCGCCACGTCAACCATATTACTATCGGGCCCTACATTCAATCTTTCGGGCCTAACAGTTACAACCGGGCCTGACAACCGATCCAAACAACTTTTTTATCAGGTTTATGACAGGTTTATTAACTTAACAACCGATCCAAACTAAGCCTTATTGAATAAACAACTAATACCTTAATAATATATATCACAGTTAGGTGTGTATGAGTGCATACCAAATTAGATGCATGAGATATGAGGTAGCATGTGGGAATGCGTGAGAACGCCTAAAGTAGCCTACGCGTCGGCCTATGATGCACACAAATTTTTGCATTCCCATACATCACTTGATACATACATAAATTACTCCATTTTTAAAATGAAATTAACTAAATTAACAAGATGGAATGAAAATTAATAAAGTCTCTTCATATCACATGTCAATACAAAATTCATAAATGAGTGGCAAACTTCCAATATCAATTTTTCATTCACTAAAATTCTGTTTCAACAAGTTATACATAAAATTACGATCATTTACTTGAAACATAGATTAATTGTCGCACAAAATTTAATTCTTCCAAAATCAAATCGAATGTATAGCCATTAAAATCTTGGTCAAAGACAGAATCTAAAACTCATTTTGATAAATCGAATATGGTATATATCTACATCTACCCATATTTCGTTATCAAAGAACTATATATCATCTTAGCATCAAATTCTCACAAAAGAATCCATTATTTCTTTGGTCGGCTTTGTGTTGTTGATATCTAATTTAAATTCTTCATACTTACATTTGCGATTTATTTTTCATAATTGAGTTATTATCATTTCTCTGCCTTACGTGTATTGTTGTAATGCCTTACGTGTTTTAGATTAAAATTAGTCACTGTGACTATAAATTCGAAATTATTTAAATAATTAATAACTTCTTAAAAATGATGACCTTTTTTAATAATCTGAAAAAACTGCCGCACTAATCTATAAATTATTTACATAACTTTGAATTAGATAAAAGTGTATTGAAAAATACGAAATAAAGACAAAAACTTATATACCTTTGGTGCACATAGGGGCACAAATATATGTAGTATATACATGATCTTCAGGTGTTATATATATACTCTACAGGTGTTACGTTTTGTGATATTATACATATATTCTATAGGTATTATATGCATATAAGAGTATACATGTGATACCTAAAGAGTATACACATGATACATGTAAATTATATATTTAACATCATATAATAATTATTTTGGGGGCACCGTGCCCACAGGGCACACAAATGTCACTCCGAAATAAAATAATTAATTAATTAAGACACAAAGGTATTTATCTAAATTGAAAAAACGTGCAATGAAATTAATGAGTTAGTATATCTATATATATATATATATATATATATATATATTAAAAATATTATAAAAATTATTTGTTTATATATAAATATAAAAATTATTTATATTTTTATATTTATTTAGTAAATTCCTTTAAAATACAATAATTATTTACATAATTATAAAAAGGACGAAGAGAAAAACAAGTTTTAGTCATTTAAAATTTGAAAATAATTTATGGAATCATAAATAATTTAATATATATATATAGAGTTATATTTATTTGAAATTTATAAATAAATCAAACAAATATAATTATTTTTTAAATTAATTAATTTTAGAATTTTAGTTGATACTTTTTGGAGTTTTTATATTTTTAGATTTTAGTAATTCATAGGTCTGTTAATATAATTTAACGAATTTATGTATGATATTTAATATATCTATTCTCAGATTTGCTCGATAAGATGTTGGGTAATCTTTTCAAAATTAATTTGTCATTATTAATTTATCGAATGAATTTATTGTATTTTATTGAAATAATTTTCGAACTGTTGGTCCATCCCAGCATCATATTTTAGTCCCACATAATGATTCTATTAAATCCCCGGCTTTATGATTGCACATTGCCAATCGTTTTGTACTATACAACATAGATTCGGATTCCCAAAAAAAGATTGAATCTCATGTGAGATCATCTCATGATGGTTAGGCAAATCAATCCACAAACCAAACTATAAAATTTACATATAAAATTTTGAATTGAGTTTGATTTGTCGGTAAAAAGAATTTGTGTCAAAAATATTGTACGTGAGAATATATTATGTAAGGTATTTTCAAAAAAGAAAAAAAAAAGAAAAAGAAAAAAAAGACGTCTTTAGGTGAGACCAAAAGTGAGATTCTGCTGAAGTAAATGATAGTGAATGTCTTTAGGTGTGAGATGACAAATATCCTATTTGGCATCTATCACTAACCCAAATAACAACTCACTATGCCTATTGTCCAAAGACTTTATTGTATACTATTGGCTCTGCTCTTACGTATTTCCCTCTACTCACTTGTAGTGGGGAATATATATACCGTATCTCCACGGACTATAAATTTATACGAGATTGTCTCGTAAATGTTATCTTATGAGAGAAAGATATTGAGCATGTTAAATAGATAACCTAATTTTCTTAATCCACGTAAACTTGATTCATATAATTTTCATATCATACATAATTTTTCACCAACCGTCTCATTCTCATATAAGGGAATATTTTCATCTTCATCCAAAAACCCCACAAAGAAACGCTTATGATATTTACATGTTTGTCTTTAAAATGTTGATGATGGTTCAAAACATTAGATCCATACCTTTTAACTCATGCTTTAATATATCGTCCACAAAAATCGAAGTCTACATTCGAACTTTGAGGCTCTATATTATAATATTATTCAGCTCTATATTATAAAATATAAATTGATGTATTTATGTAAGATATATGTGTTGAGAAGAGAGAGTGAGGGAAATAGGTACATGAAAAGAAGCAAAAAGAATTAAAACAGCCCATCATTACACCGCCCGATACTGAGTTGGGTACTCATCCTCGCAATGCCAATGACCATGGACCACTCTCCCTCCCTCTCTCTCTCTCTCTCTCTCTCTCTCTCTCTCCTGTCCTACTAAATTAAGCTTTTCTTTAATGTTTTCTGCTCACCAGTCTCCACAAAGTCGTCACATACAAAAAACATAAAACAATTTGAAACAGTTGGGTTGGGATCGCAAGATCAACTCAACTCTATCTACCTTATCTTCTTACCAAGTTGCATCTCTCTCTCTCTCTACAGTGAACCCCAACTCCTCAAAGTAGGGCACACACTTGTCTCTCTCTCTCCTCATGCTCAACAACTCACACACCCAATGGAACAGAGATACACAAAAGCCCAGCAACCAAATACTATAAAATATGAAAATGATCTGCCCCTTTTTCAAGAATTCAGTTTTAAGCACATAAGAGCTTAGATAAATCATAAATTCCTTTGGATTGACTGTATTTTTCATCTTAAACACACCAAGAATTAATCTCAATATTTTTTCCTAAAAAAAGAAAAGAAAAAAAACCCAAAAAGAAAAAACTCTAAAAACCTATGCAAACCGGAGAAAATACAGTTAGCTTTTTTCCGGTGAAAATTACATGAAAAATAGGCCCTAAAAAGTAAAAATAAAAAGAGAGATAAAAAAGGCTTCTCATAATACAATCCATATCTAAGACCAATTCAATTATCCTCCGAACTCTCGGGGCTGGGATACTCATTCAAATCGGGCTTCTCGCAAACCCGGCCCGACTTATCCGACCCGACGCGTGCATGACCCGCGTTCTGCAGCGCGTCGACTCTGGCCCCAACCTCGGTGGCCCTCTTCCTGATGGCGGCGGCGGACAAGTCGTGCGGCTTCTCGACGACGTCATCGACTATGCACTCCGGAAAGTTGAGGCGGGCGGTGGGGCCGCGGAGATAAAACAAGGCCGTATCATAGGCACGCGCCGCCGCGACGGGGGAAGAGTAGGAGCCGAGCCAGATTCGCGAGCGCTTATTGGGCTCCCTAATCTCTGCGACCCATTTGCCCCACTTCCTCATCCTGATTCCTCTGTAGGGTTTCTCCTGCTGGTGTTGCCTTTGCTTCCTCTTCGACATCTCTGTGCTCGACGACGACGTTGAAGAAGTAGTACAGCATGCGCCTTCCATGAATTCTCAATCGAGGAAGGATGGAACCAAACGCCCTCTTGATTGATCGATTTCTGTTGATCTTCTCTCTCAATTTTGGAACACAGAATTTGTTTAGGGTTCGATGTTTAAAGAGAGAAGAAAGGATCTAAAGAGGAATTCATGATAAGAAAACGCTTATTTTGATGCGATACGGATGAATTTATATGGACCTCTTTTGGGAAAGGATTTGGGCTTCTTCTCACTTCTCTATTTTCTTAATTACACAATTTAACTTTCCATTTACAAAAATAATTTTTGTTTTTACTTAAAAGAGTTCTTTTTTTTTTAATACAAAAATTTTGTTTAGTATTTTCATTTAGTATGTATATTCAATGTTGAATAATGTAGTATATAATTGTGGGTCCTTCTGTAGTACACCGGATGTATTAATACACCAGACTCTCCATCATTTTCAGTCATTAGATCTGAGATTATAGTTGACCTTGACCTTAATGATTTCAGATCTGATGACTGAAAATGAGTGGAAAATCTGGTGTATTAATACACCTGGTGTACTATAGAATTTCCCTATAATTGTATATGTATTATTATACCTATTAATTCGTTCAGAAAAGTTCTTTGTGACAATATTAAAGGATTTCTTTAAAATAGATGGAGCACTTGATACAAAAGTACTTAGTATATGAATATATTAAAAGGTGAAAGAAAAACTTTAATAAACTATGTCCCATTGAACTCAAATATTTGATACATCCTTCCGAAAAATTATTGTTTATATTTCTTATTGTATGTGTCATAGATGCTACTCCTACAACTTGAATAGCCTATTAATTAGAAAAAGATGAAAGAAATTTTCTCACCTGACTTGTAGACCTCACAACCAAATGTGATGTAAATAAATAGTTGTGTTCGAATGATATATAATTCTACTGATCTCTTTTCACATCACTATAGGCATTATCAACTTAGCTATGTCCATGTGGACAGTTAGATATTTCTTGTATTGCTTGGTGTCGTATTTCTTATTTTATATAACTTACATCATTACACATTACGTGTTAATTAATTATGTCAATTAATGCATATAATTGTAGCTTCATTATATAAATAGAAAATATATATAACATCAAATATGGTTAGAAAATCCCATATAAGTATAATAATATTAAAAGAACTCCAAATCCTCTATTATCACTAAAATATCATTTCATATTCCGCACTTTCTAAAAGCATTAGTGTCATTGTCAATTTAATAAATAGTGTGTTAATAATGTATAAAAAAGAAAAAAGAATGATTGAAAAGGTAAGTGTGGTGGGGTAAGTGTGGCGGCCACGTCTTATAGATAAGTACAACATTGGCCGACACATAATATCCCAAGTGTCCTTCATTTTCATATTCATGAAAATACCCAATTTAACTCCTTCACTGTACTTTATATAAAAAATAATTTAAAGTAAATTGATATTCATATTTTAATCAAATAACTATAATATTTATCCAAAATAGCCATTATTTGACATAAAGTGAATAAAAGTCAAATGGTAAAATTTTTATCAATGTTGGCTGGGAATTGTTACAGATTTTGACAGAGATTCTTTCAACTTTTTGACTATTTTGAGTATTCTCGTGTAACATATTTAAGTGTTATTTTCTTGAACCGAGATAAATTATCGTGACATTTAAAAATCACGAAAATCCACATCCACTAAACTCAACTCCCTATGGATCTCACCCAGTACACGAAGCCGCGTATATCCATTAATATACGCTTCCTGATGCTGACAGTCAATGCGAACCCACCCCCACTCACACTTTATATTATGAAAATATAGGAAAAAACAATTACAATTCGTAGTATTATTTCTGACGCGCGTTTTTACGCGCCCCAACGCGCTCCCACGCGCCCCACGCGCCTGGTGGGTGCGCTCAAACCTACCAAGATTCGCTCAGACAGTCATACCCTCATGTTATGTTAGGGTTACCCTCATGTTATGTTAGGGTTACTCTCATGTTATGTTAGGGTTACCCGTGTTACCCTGCTGGGCGCTCAAACCCACCAAGATTCGCTCAGACAGTCATACCCTCATGTTATGTTAGGGTTACCCTCATGTTATGTTAGAGTTACCCTCATGTTATGTTAGTGTTACCCGTGTTACCCTCACGAGGGTAACACTAACATAACATGAAGGTAACTCTAACATAACATGAGGGTAACTCTAACATAACATGAGGGTATGATTAAGATTTTAGTTTAGTGGTTTTAAACTAAGGGTATGAAATCTAGATATGGGGGTCACATTAACATAACGCGAAGGTAACCCTAACATAACGCGAAAGTAACCCTAACATAACATGAGAGTAATATTCTAGAGTTTGGCAACATATTTAAAATATTAATCTCGACCCAAGATTTACGCAGATATGAAAATATATAAATCCTAGATGTGAAAATATTTGGCAAGATATGAAAATAATCTTTAGCAACACGTTGTATATTATTTTCATAGATGCGAACATGTATGTGTAAAATATCTGTAATGCTAGATGTAAAATTAGTTATAAAATCCTAGATTTAAAATATGTAACAGGTATGTGTATATGTAAACTTATTTAAAATATGTAAATCCTGGATGTGAACAGGTATATGTTGCCAACAATTATTTTCATATTTTCGTGTAACCCTAGATCAACATTTTTGCGTACAATTGAACCCTAAATTTTTTGTGTTTTTGTAAAATTCATAATTTAAAACTTCACATTTTCGTGTAACCCTACACAACATTTTCGTGTAACCTTAAACATTTTTGTGTAGCCCTTCAACACATTTTCGTGTAACCCTATGCCAACATTTTTTTGTACATTTGAACCCTTAATTTTTGGTGTTTTCGTGGCCCATGAAGATAAGACTACATGCAACCCTAATTTTGACATTAAATAGCATACTTTTCATGTACAAATTCAAACTAACTACGTGAGCTTGAGATTAAAACCAAATAACATACTTTCGTGTACAAATTCAAACCAACATTAATAAAATTTCTAAAATACCTCTATATCCATGAAGACTCTTGATATCCGAAGCTTTTGAAGGCTGAAACTCGAAAATAATGAGACTTCAAATTGTGAACTTACAAGCTTCAAATTTGAAAAAAATGAGCCTTCAAAAAAAAAAAATTAACTTACACGAAAATGTTAAATTTTCGGCTTGAACAAGCTTGAATTCGATCTTGGCTGAGAGAACAAATGACAGCTTGAATTCGAAAATGGCAGCATCAAATTTGAGATGTTTGGAAGAGAGAAGAAATTGATTTTTCACCCATGTATTTGAAATGAGAGTGACACGAAAATCTTCCCTATTTTTTCCTACAATTTAGTCAAAAGATTGCTGCAATTTTTCTGCCAAGATTCTCTAATTTACTGTCAAGATTCTCCAATTTACTGCCATTTTTCTGTCATTTTACTGCAAGGGTTGCCTATAATTTACTTTATGTCAATGTCATAGCTAGTTTGTACACTAATTATAGTATTTAGGTTATAAATGAGATTTCAACTTAATTTGGGTTATTTTTATCTCATATTATAGTATTTATGCTATATTGGGTCACTCACCCTTTCTAATACCCCTTCTAATTTTCCACCCCACAAGGACCAAATCTCACACCATGCACCTTCATAATTACACACTCTAAAAATCTATATGAGATGATTTTATATATATATATATATATATATATATATTGTGATACATTAGATACTTAAGAAGAAATAAATTATTGTTCATCAACAAAACTTATTTATGGATGAAAGGTTTCATGCATAGTTGACGTGAAAAAGTACTTATAAACAAAACTCGAATTCACAAGTTTATATGTGAATTGCGAAATGTGAGTTGTATGTTAATCTGTTTTACTCATATGTGAATTGCGAAATACAAGTTGTGTGTTAGTGTTTTTTTTTTTTAGAAAAGGTCTCATATAACTCACTCTTAATTTTATACTCCCTACGTCCCGGTCGAAGTTGCCTACTTGCCATTTCTGTTTGTCCCAACTCAATTTGTCAGCCCATAAATGACAAAGAAATTTTAAGCAAAAAGTATAAAAAAAAAACATTTTCTTAAGCAAAAAGTAAGAGTCAAGTGCATTTTCTTAAGCTCCGTGCTCGGTCAAAGTAGGCAACTTCGACCGGGACGGAGGGAGTACTTCTTAACTTTTCAAATATTTCATATGTTTTCGGGATAATTATAATTTTCATCTTGTATGTTCTTACACTTTTCATCTTTGAATAATCAAAAGTATCTCTTTTTCAATTTTGATCATTTATGTTTTAATTTTTTTTCCTATTACATTTATTTTTGAAATTTTCATAATTGCTGACACGACAGTTACAAATGCTAATGGGGCCGCAAAGATTTTTGACGTCATATCCAAATTTGGGTAGCCAAGTCAACAATTTTGAAAATGTTGATAAAATGACTGAAATTAAAAAAAAAAAATTAAAACATAGAAGACCAAAAATTGACTCTATATTTTAATTGACAAAACATATAAAACAAGAATAGGTCTCTTATGCATCCATGAACTCGGGTCGGGTTGAGCTAGGTCTGTGCATTTTTTTAATTCATTTTTCCCTTTTTTAATATCCTGACTTTTATGTTATGTTAGTAATGCATTTATGTTATTGTAGATAGTCAAATTTTACAAGCCGACCAATTAAAAGTTGACATGTGTCAATTTGTTGCAGATATTATCAAAAATACATATTCATATTTAATTTGATAATTATCTCAAATAAATTGATGGATATTGAATTTTGATGAATCCTAAACATATCAGAATTCTTCTTTTAGATAGCATCAAATTATGATAAAATCAAATCAATCAATTGGAGTCCTAAATTTATTAAGATTATATCAAATTATGATGGACCAATCAAATCACTCCATTGGAATCCTATCACTATCAGGATCCTACTCCTAATCCTATCAGGATTCTATATCTACACCTATAAATAGGGGTCTAATTTTCATTATTCCATACAAGAAGAAGAAGAGGAAGAAGAAGAAGAAGAACAAAAGAGTTGAAGAATTCAAGAGCTCTCCACCGGCAATCTTCAAATCTTCAAAGGCTTCTTCAAGTTCAAAGATGTTCTTCATCAAAAGGCGATCTTCAAATCTTTTCAAATCTTCAAAGGCTTCTTCAAGTTCAAAGACGTTCTTCATCAAAAGGTGATCTTCAAATCTTCAAGGGCGTTCTTATTCAAAGGTTTTCTTCTTCAAAGGCGATCTTCAAATCTTCAAGGCCAATCCTCAAAGGCGTTCTTCATCAAAAGACGATCTTCAAGGGAGATCTTCAAAGGCGTTCTTCATCAAAAGACGATCTTCAAGGGCGATCTTCAAAGGCGTTCTTCATCAAAAGACTATCTTTCTTCATCAAAAGACTATCTTTAAATCTTCAAGGGCAATCTTCTAAGGCGTTCTTCATTAAAAGTGAGGGCGTTCTTCATTAAAAGTGAGGGCGTTCTTAACAAAACTCCAAAATTGTTACTTGGTCCACAATAAGGTGTCAAACCCACTGATCGAGTCGTTTGTTCAAGGATTTCGATTTTGACCAAGTCAACTTCAATTGTCAACTCCAAGTATTGAAGAGAAGAATCAAAGGATCAAAGAGATTGCACTCCAAACTTTATTCAACTCAAGTAAATTCTATTTTGTACACTTATTTGTGTTTATTTATCTAATACACAAATTTTGTTGTTACAATTATATTAGTCAATACATTTTTACCTAAATGTTATGTTATATTTAGGTTAGTGTAATATTTAACTTTAAAAACTACAAGTGTGTAGTTCAAGTGGTATCTACCTTATGATGGAGATTGTGTTGATTCTGGTTTAAACCGGGTACACACAAGTTATTTAGTATACTTAACTTTAGAAAAAACATTTGAACTTTATACCACGTCTTATGTTATATTAATCATATTCTTTATGCACAAATATCATACATTTATATGCTATTTAACTTCAAAAACGTGGAGGCACGTGCAAACATGTAGAGGACACATTTTAACAAATATGGATCAAATGAGATCATTGCATGAATTTATAAATTGTACACATAATGGATACATAGTTTTGCCTTAGAAAAAATACAGTGCGTGCACGTTCAAGTAAACAAAAAAGGAATCGAACGTAAATACAAAACACCTTAATAGTGGGAAGAACTAAGAGCACCACATGATCTTCTTATGACACCACACAATTTTTTTCATAAAATAAGAAAAGACTAAAATGCCCTTCAGGAAAAACTTTTTGTTATTTCCAGAATAATTTTGCTATCTCCAGATCATATTTTGCTATTTCCAGAATTCTTCAAATATTTTCCAATATATTTCATATCCATATGATTTTAGATCCGGATAATAGTGTGATCGAAAATTGGTATCAGAGCCCAAGTTTATTAAGAACTTGAAGCTATATTTATTATATTTATGTAATTAACAATTGGTGAGGAGAATTATAGAAAAATGGATCTGGACGAATGTCCAAGATGTATACATTACAAGAGATATCGTCAAATTTTGACGATGTATGCACAAGAGCACCAAGACAAGATAACGTATTGGAATAACCAGTATGTTGAAAAGGAACACGCTGGAGCTAATAGGGAAACCTTGAGGTAATGCGACCAACAAGCAACATATTATTTAGGTTTCCTTACGGTAAACTAGATGTTATATGTTGATTTGATGAATCATCATGAGATAGCCCATCAAACCCATGATGTTTGATGGAGTTCCCGAGTGGAAGGAGATACTTTCAGATACCTCTAAGATTTCGAAGATCTTAGAGACATCCAGAAGACTGTGCAGAATTATGGCAACCACCATAATCATCTACCAACACAAATCCATCAAATCCAAAGCCAAATGGAGATAATGATAAAATATCAGAAGAAAACCCTTGACATCCTTCATGATATCTAGAAACGAGTCAAGAATTTGGAGGCAAGACTAAGTTTTTCTGGGAGGAAGCGTATAGACTTCGTAACGGTTCCCTATTTACACCAAGATGGGAAACTAACTGAAGTTGTACGTCGCATGACCGATGATCAAAAGCTTATTGCTATCATCAAAGGAAAATCCGTCATAAACAAGTGATGTATTTGGAGAAGATAAATCTGAGGGATCTACATGACCTTGCTGAATCCTTTGCGTGATTAGAAATTGTGGATCTAAAGATGAATGTAGGAGATGGATCAGCTTTGGTTACTCGTTACTAACATCAAAGACCACAAGTTGATCCCAATGTAGCAGAAAGTTCAGGATCACATCATGTGGACGAACCAATGCCGCATGCGGGAGATTTCACCACAAGACAAGATCATATTGTCTTAGGAACTCGACCGCGTTCCAAAAGGTCAAATCTCTACAATACGCCTTATAGAAGGTCGCAGCTCGACCCGATACATCCATACGAGTTGATCCTAAATCTGGATATCCAAAATTTTAAAAATCGTGAAGTGCTTATCGATGATTGGGCATCGGCTATGAGGATTGCAGCAGGAACCCTCGATCTTACAAAGAAAGAGTTCATCTTACTCCTTGAGATGAGTCTTGAAGGATCTATAAAGATCACATGGGACATGACGACACCAGAAATGAAAAATAACGTTATAACTGGTGAATCATTGAAATGAATTGTCGATAATATGGCGAAACAATTCAAAATCCATTTTATCGGCGTAAGCTATTTTGAGGGACTGGAAGAAGAGAAAATAAAAAGATATAAACAAGCCCTCTACAGCCTCGAGTTGCATGATATTTGTCATATTGATGAATATATCAAGTTATTCACCGAATACCGATGGAAGTTCAAGGTGGAAGACAAAGTGGCTTCACAATAATTCTTTGTGAAGATACCAAGTCCTTGGAGAGAAATGTTGATCAGGGAATACAATAGTGCGGATGACTTAGATACAGTGGCCAGAAGAATGTCCTTCTTAAAGCCAAGTTATCTAAATGGTGTTATCAAGCAGCACTTTACAAGAATTACAAAAGACTGAGAGGAATCAATAAAATGGTTCACTTATGTTGCGAAAGTAATGACATCCCAACAATCGTTGGAGGTCAACCACAGAAGCATAAAAGGAAGAAGCAAATGAGTCATCCATACCGCCGTGGAATCAACAACAAAAGAAGCAGTCGTTGGTCTTCATGGAAACCTAGAAGGGTGTGGTCAAAATAAAAGACCTGAAGTTACAAATCAGGGCAAAGACCAGCACCAAGTAGGAGTAGAACCTCTTCATCAGACTCAAATCAAGGAAATTCTAGTAGGACCACAGGGAGGAGAATTTTCAGACAAGCTCATACTAGAACTAATGAAAGTTTTAAAGACTGTAATTGCTGGACGTGCGGAGCAAGAGGACATATCTTAACGGATTGCTCAGAAAATAAAAAATGATGAATAAGGCAGTTCGAGGCAACACCTGAATTCGAATAAGTTGTCTATTATCAAGATCTTATACAAGTGTATCAATTTGAAGATTTACCCTCAGATGAACGCATCTACGAAGAAGAGATTTATTCTGATGATGGAAGTGAATCAAATTCAGAATCAGAGTGAAGAAGTAATTCTTCAATCTACGGTGAGAAAGGATATATCAGGATTCCTCTCCCACACTACGGTGTCTCATAAGACTCTAATGAGGATTATGAAAGAAGATCCAAAGCTCCAGATATACAATAATTTTATCATTGGAGCTATGGAGAAGACATTGGATAAGATTGGATTTCATAATAGATTTTATCATTGGACTACCGGAGAATTTGTCATCCCAATGGAATTCACTAGTAACCGAATCGAGATGCAGATGGTCCCTTACCTAGAGGTTCATGAGATCAAAAGCAGAGTTAAGAGAGAAGTTGCAAATACACTCTCATAGATTGACATCGGTGCCATAAGAGTTATTATTAAAGTAACATTCAAAGAAGGAATTGATTCGTCACTCAATCTTGCAATCTTTCACAAGCGAATCTCAAATCTCAAGGACTCGTGCCTTGGAATAGTTACAGGAAATTTGTATGCAGGAAAACTGGCATTTAGTGTCTATCCTAGAATTGCATACAATCTGGGAGATCAAGACTTCAACAGAGTCTTAACCCTTCATCAAGATTTCAAAAGAAATAATTTGATGAAAGAAGGGAATAGACCTTACTCGATAACCTACAAGATTTCTTATGCTCTCTCGAATACAAATCATTCAGATGTATTCTTGAGAAAGGAGTTTATTGAAGTCCCAAGAATCTTTGAGGACTTCGCTAGGGTAGTTCTACTGGAACTCATTGAATCTCCAACTATAAAGGAGATTGATATGAGAATCGAAGATCGACTCGTCTTCAACAAGAGTCAAAGTCTCATAATTGAGCCAAGGAGGATGTCTTTCTAACAAGATAGAATAATGAGCAGCAGTAGCCGTTGGGAAGAAAAAAGGTCGAGTACAGCCCAGCAAATCCCAGATGTTTTCAAAACACAAGGAGAGTTGAAGTGTCCAGAAGGATGGAGAGAAGTTGAAGTAGTATTCGACATTACTCAGCAGGATAATATCTTCCCTTGTAATGTCCTATATTATCTCCAACAATCGATAATCAGAAAATTTCAAGGAAGCCTAATGATGGGTGAAATTGAGCTGACAGTGGGATTGTAGAAAGAATCCCAGATCAGTTAATACTTGGGATCGAGTTTCTCGAGGATCATAAAACTTGGGAAAGATTACAAGAAGGAATGAAGTTCACAGTGGCGGACAAAAGATATAGAATCAGATGACCACTAGTCCATTCTCCACATATATTTCTATTGGAATGCAATATGATGAATACAAGGCCGAATATTTCACCGCCTATATCGACTCAGGAGCCGGAATATGTACTGCAAAGCAAGAGGTTTTCCCTAAAGAAATTGGAGAAGATCTACCAGCTATCGCAGAAAGAGATTTCTCTAAAAGGATTTTTATCCTTAATAGAGGAACTAGATAAGCGGAAATCATGATCGGAGGCGTAGGCCGAACCCTATGGTACAAAGTGAAATAACGTCATCAATCTATTTCCATGATACAGGAGCAGATGTGTTGTTTGGAAATAATTTCCTACAAACATTCAATCAATTTACACAAGAAAATGAGGCAATAATGCTTATTTTCACAACCTTATGTGATCATAAGATTATTGTCCAAAGACTGCGAGAGGCATTCTACAGAAAAATGTCTATTAATTTTCACAGCAAGCGTGGTGATGAAGCCAAACTTCGACATCCAAAAATGGTGAATAAAATGAGATTTGGTGATGCATTATTATCCTATCGACAATATGGTTCGAAGCAGAAGGATACCAAGAGATGGGATAATAACTTGTATTCATTTAGGATATAAGGAGAAGAACGAGTACCTCCAGAGGCAATTGCTGAATTGATGAAAAGTCTATTGGAGAACACACCGAGTGAGGTTACTATTGAAGAACACATATCACTCGAAGATGTTAAGAAGAAGATCCAAAAGAATTACAATGAAAATCCTTTGGCATGGTGGGACAAGAAAGAGCTCAAAACATCCTTAAAGGTTAAACCCGGAAATGAACACGAGTTCGTAAAATACAAGTTAATCCTTATGAACCAAGAGGATCGTGAGGATATGCAGAAGATACTTAAGGAATATCTTGACCTTAAGTTGATTTCACCAGGAGTTTCTCCATATAGCAAGCCAGGATTCCTCGTAAGGAATCATGGAGAGATCAAGAGAAGAATAGTCAAGACTTGTTATTAATCACAAAGGATTAATAACATTTTGAAGTTCGATGGATATTACATCCCGAGTAGAGAACACTTGGTTAACTGTATCAAATGTGTTAAGGTATTCTCAAAGTTCGATTGTAAGTCTGGATTCTACCAGATTAAGATGGAGGAAGAAAGTAAGAAGTTTACAACTTTTTCCACACCACAAGGACATTATATCTGAACGTGATGCTCATGGGATTGACTAATGCACCCCAGATATATCAAAGGAAGATGGATAATCTTTTCAAAGGTTATTTCAGTTTCATGTTCGTATACATTGATGATATCCTCATCGCGTCAAAGAACATGAAGGAGCATCTCAAACATTTGGAGATATTTTCGGATGTTTGCCATAAGAAAGGATTAGTGCTTTCAGAAAAGAAGACAGTAATTGCTACAAGACAAATCGAATTCCTTGGGATTGAGATCGATGAATCTGGAATTATCCTACAGAATCACATTGTAGAAAATATACAAGTATTTCCAGATACCCTAAAAGACAAGAAACAACTTCAGAGTTTTCGTGGAGTTGTTAATTTTGTCGGAATGTTCATTAACAATCTGGCACACTATAGGAAGGTGTTCGGCTCATTGCTAAAAAAAGATACAGTATTCAAATGGGAAGATGAACATTAATAAGGGATAAAGCAACTTAAGGAAGTTTGTAAAAGGCTTCCAAAGCTTGCTATACCCTAGGATGAGGATGAACTGATCCTTTATACAGACGACAGTGATTATTGGTGGGTAGCAGTCCTTATGAAGGCCACACCAAATGAAGAAATGTCATGTAGATATTGTAGTGGTCTATTTACAGACAGTGAAGCAAATCGATAGCATATTAACGAGAATGAGTTCTTTACAGTCAGAAAGGCTTTCAAGAAATGACCTTTATTACTACTGGCTAAGAAGTTCACCTTAAAAATCGAACATTTTCTTTAGTTTTCTTTAGAATAAAAATCTTTGTAATATTTGAGTGTTTAAAAGTTTATGTGTTTACGAGTGGAAGCCTCATCAATAAGAGACTAAACAAGTATTCTCCTCCCAAAAGGAGATTACTGATGTAATAAATAGTTTCTTTAAGTTCTTAATAAAAAGGAGATTTTGCTTCAACATGTGTTAAAAGTTCTATTAATCTATCCCTGTGAAGAATTATCTTATACACCTGGAGTAGGAAACAAACCAAAGTTGTGTTGAGCAGTTGCTGAAGGAGATGGATAACTTGTAGACTATCTTCCCGATTGGTTGAAGTTGAACAGTGTAAACTGTTTGTCAAATAGTTTAGGGGCAGTAATTTTCCAACTAGTGGTGTTGTGAATCATCTCACCCGATGTTGTTTCGGTCAAAGAAAAGTATGTAATTTAAAGGGATTTATTAATTTTACGGAAGCATGTTGGGCCTGATAATGATCTACTAAATTCAAATCGAAAAATAATATGGATAACTCACGCATTCAAAAAAAAAAAAAAAAGGTTGATCGGCCATGACAGCCGAATACTACTAAAAGTGTTCGGCCGAGGCGGCTAAACGTGTTAAAGGCGTTCGGCCAAGGCAACCAAACGGTAATGAGTGCGGAGTAATGTTGAAAATAAGGAGAAAATTTTTAGATTATGTGGTGCCCTTAAAGCTTTGTGTGGTGCCTTTAGAATTAATCTCTAATAATACACATTTATAAGAATCCCCACTACTCTAAAAGTAAACACATCAACTACATGAAATGGTACTTTGTCCAATATATGAAATTGACATTTATAAAATAAGATTGGAACAATTATTAATGGATACTCGTAAAAGTATTCTTAGCAAATTATTTGTGCATTTTAATTCTTATTTATTTTTACAAATTAAATTCCTGAAAAAAATGAAATATTATTTAAAGAAATATAGTGAACGTTGTATTCAAACTTTTCAAAGCTATTCATTCTTTAATGAAAATTGAAATACAATGATCTTTCCAAGCTTATATATAATATAGACTATGGAATATATTTAAGATAGTTTGGCTCACACATGTTAGCATATAAATGGAAAATGAAATTAAATAATCGCTAGGAAAGTAGATCAGCTACACCTTCCGGTTTGACTGTTTGTAGCATAGGAGAATATTATCCAAAAATATCCAACAAATTATTTCATCAGCTGAATAATTAATTAAAATTTATTGCTAAATTTGAAGACATGTGTCATAGAACATGTGTGTTAAAACATTACTTTGTCAAGTTATTTTACTGATAAATTGAGTGCAAATTTAATCATTTTTAGTGCTAAAAACTAATTGATATATATGTACAAAGTCTTTATCACACACACATTTCATAGTGAATTCCCACGTGTTGCGTGATACCTTTTATTTTTTTATTCATTATTGATATTTCAAAATATAAATCAATTCGTTATTTTTAACTTGACTAGCAAATAACTGATATAATTGTGATATTCAGATGGATCAATTTTATTTTTCGAATCTTTCCATGTCTACTATCTAAACCGCATGTTCATATCTATATATATACATTGATTAATCATATATATATATATATATATATATATAAAGTAAAGACTAGAAAGGCGTTAACTATTTGTCTATAATCGTACAAATGCACATAATACTCCTATTTATATGTGCAAAAATATTAATTGCAACATCTATAAGAAAAATTTTAGGCAAAAACTTCTATGCACGACGGGCACAAATCTTAGTGCACTAAACCTAACATATTATATATTTAACTTTAAGGCAGTAATACTTAGAACATAGTATAAACTATAACATATTTAACTTTAAGGTATTACTGCTTAAACTTTAAGGTATCACATGATATATATTCTTGGCAAAAACTTTTATGAGTCAGGTGCATGGATCTAAGATCCATGCACCTGACCCGACCCGTTCACGCGCGCAAAACGCGCCCAAAACGCGCATGCACGCGCTCCCACGCGCTGGAGACTTGGCCTGAAGCTCATCCAGAATTCGCTCAAATAGACCAACCTTTGCATATAGTTAAACCAACCTTTGTGTATAGTTAGACCAACCATGTGTAGGTAGGTCTAACTATATACAAAGGTATGTCTAACATATATAAAGGTATGTTTAACTATATATAAAGGTATGTCTAACATATACAAAGGTATGTTTAAGTATACATAAAGGTATGTCTAACACAACGTAAAGGTATGCTTAACATAACGTAGTGGTATGTGCCAAAATTCAAAAATCAAGCCAAAAAAAGACAAGGCATGGAATCTGGGCAGAACTGGTATGTTTAACATAGCTTAAAGGTATGTCTAACATAACGTAAAGGTATGTCTAACATATACTATTGGTATGTGATTTTTTTCAAAAATCATAAGCGAAAAAAAAAAAAAAAAAAAAAGAGGGTGCGGTCCCCCCGACCCGGATCCGACCCGGGTGCATGGATCTAAGATCCATGCACCTGATTCACAAGAGACTTACTCTATATTCTTACGGTATCACGACGAATGTAAATTTTAATATATCAACGATTTTCATCTTCTTCCTCCTCAAATATTCTGCAAATTGTCATCTTCTTCCAAAAAATTACAAATTAACCTTAAAAACTCAATATTCACCATGCTTTGAAGGTAAAATGAAATAAATTTAAAAACAACATATGAAATTTGTAAAAAATTAAAAAAATGATAAAGGAGATCTAAAAAACAACGGAGTATATTTATGAAGATTTGGATGAGATCTGGGAAAAGTAAGGAGAAAAACAGAGATCTATGAAGATTGACGAATAGCGATTCTAAGATTTGCAGGAGAAAAGCAAGATCGGTGAAGAAGCAAGATCAGTGAAGAGAAAATTTAGATGAAATCTGTGAAGATGAAGGAGAAAATCCAGAGATCTATGAAGATTGATAAATAGCGAGAGAAGGAAGGAGCGAACACGATGATGGATATATTAAGTCAAATATATATATATATATATAATATATAGAGTTTTTATATGTTGAATGCTTTTTTTGAACGTCAATTTGAGCGACAGCTTACGTGGCCATACCTTTTTTTCTTTTATTATTTTTATTCTCCTGTAAAAGCGACGATACAACTACCTTCTTCGAGAAGTCACAGACGCAAATTTCTCTCTTCTCCTTTCTCACCCACTGCAACTCCGACGTCTGTCGCCGATCAAATATCTCTGTCATATCGTCGCCGATCAAATCTCTTTTTATCCTTTCGATTACTGCCTACCGTGCCTACACTCGATTTGATTTTTACAGGCAACTTCGCAATCTCGAAATCGTATTTGGTGAGTATCTGATATTGCGAGAATTCCATAATTTTCACCAAGTACATTGCTCCAAATCATGTAACTTTTACTCCTTATTTGTTGGAATATGCTTTATTTTTGTTCAATAATTAACTATAGCATGAAAGATACTGTTTGTGTTTTTAGTGATTTCACTTTCTTTCTTTTCTTATTAATTAGTTTGTCACTGGTCTCGAGTTACAAAATTTGTAGCAATGGTAGAAAACAATAGTGAAAATTCACATATTCCACCAGTGAAATGCAGTTGTATCGTCGTTTTTATAGAAGACTAGTGTTTCACCCGTGCGATGCACGGGCTTAAGTTTATTTAAATGGTGAAATTATAATATACTCAAAGATATAATTCATATAGTTTACTTAAAATACGTGAATTGAAAGTTAAAATATACAAATTTTGATAAGTCAATTATATATTTTGTTTGATTGCATGATAATTGTTTGACAATGTTCATTTTATTTTATTTTAGTTATATTTTTACATTCGAAAAATATTGTACAAATTGAATAAAGAAATTAAATTAAGAAAAACCTATAATACATGTAAAATTACACTTTTCTTGTTTTATCTCAACACATTCACTAGCAATAACATTGAGTACGGAAAATCCATCATTTAATAAGTACTAAAATTTATCAATAGTCATCTCATAAAGATGGTTCAATCTATTTTTACTAATATATAAAGATAAATATGTATATTGTCAAATCCATTAGATTGACATTAAAAAGAAAAGATATATTATCACTTTAATGAAATAGTAGGTTAAAGATAAACATATAAAGCTTATATATATATATATATATATATATATAGATAAAATCACATTATAAAAAAGTATATTAATTTCATTATTAATTAATAAGATATTCATTACATATGATATATATATATATATATATATATATATATATATTATCAAATCAAATGGAGCCATTTAATTTCTTTCATATCACGACCCAGGCACAACATTAACATGTAATCAAGCATCATGCATATAGGAATCTAATTACAGACCTAAATTGGGAAACCAATTACCAGAAAAGGATCAGTTGAGAAAGTAATTAAAGTCAAGATCAAAACCCAAAAGCCCTGACACATGCCAATCCGGCAAACAATGGGCAAACAGGGTTGTCAGATCTTCTTCGATTACTAACGCCAGATTCCCTACTGAACCCATTCAAGATCTAACCTAAGCATAGATCTAATTACATGCTGTTGTTATACTCAAATCATAAATACATATTGGAGCATAGACTAATCATTTAATCATGCAAGTTTAAACATAGCCTTAATACACATAAGATTTAGCCTATAAGGCTCATCCTCAAAACAGAAAGGTAAATTAAACCCACCTTTATGCTAGTTGTCTTCGATCCAAACTAGTTAAACCACAAACAAAGTTGTATTATAAATACAAACTTGAAATGAAATTACAAGAGTAGAGAAAGTAGATATAATAGGTACTTATAATAAGATAAAATCACATTATAAAAAATTATATTAATTTCATTATTAATTAAATAAGATATCCATTACATATGATATATATATATATATATTATCAAATCAAATGGAGCCCTTTAATTTCTTTCTATATGATATATTATTACCATATATCTTTTAATTTTCATATCTAAATTATTTAATTGTTGAATATGTTTTATATAGATTTATTAAGTGGTGAATTAATTTGTATATATCTACTCCTTTATATATCAATTTTATTTTATACATCAACAAAATTACATAAAATCGAATCAAAATTTTGGTTATCCTTTTATATATTGTATTATTTTGCAATGGTAAGAAGTATATAATATATTTTTTTGTATATATTTACATGCATATTAAATCTCATACATATATATATATATATATATGTCATAAATATAGGAATTGAAATTTATAATTAAAGTTGACTAACCGTATCTACTTTTTGGTAATGTTCTCAAAACACAAAAACAAATATTGAGATTCATTTGCAGAATCTTATATAAAAAATAAATTTATAATTTAGTGTATAAATCTTAAATCTTTGAAATCTCTAATCCAAAATCTGAAGCTCTCATTTCTTAATCAAGATTCAAGTGTCTTCATCGAATTCCTACATAAATAATTAGAATTGTTAGCAATAAGAATACTCAATATACAGTACCAATAAATAATACATATTCAAAACAAGTCATCTTGAAAACATGAATAACAACATAAATGTAAATCATTCAAAAGTGAACGCAAAGGTCTAACAAATAAATTAATTCATAGCTAAATAAATATACAAATAAAAAAATGATGGATTAATCCATGGATCCATGAAAACATAATGTTTGGAACACAAAATTTGAGAAATTCTAAATGGAAAATGTGTGAGTGAATTATGAATTTATCCTCTCATATTTATTGTGGATGATATGTATATATATATATATATATATATATTAGATATGAAATTAGTGTACTATATATGGTATGAACATAATTGATTGTTATTATGATTGTATAATTTTGAGTTTTTTCTTTTTGGAAACTCTCAATATACATATATTTAGCTGAATTAAATAATACACTTTATATCAACTTAAAAGTTTATAAATATTCCATACCCAAAATGTGTCATAATAATTGACTATCATAATTAACATTTTGACATCTTTATCTTTATATATATAAAAACACAAACATTGCTAAAAAAGTAATGTAAGATTTTCCCGCCTAAAGTTGCATTCCACTTCTGGAAAGAAATATTTATATATCAAAATAAATGTAAATGATTTTTTTATTGGTGTAAATCATGAAATCTTTTTTTGGAAAGAAGTTATTCTTTATACAAAAATGGAAAATAAATTAATGTGATTATATAATTAGCATTACCATATAACTTAATTAATATATTTCTAGCCAATATATTAGAGGATTACGTTTTTGTTTATGGTATGATTGTATACATTAATAATATCATTAACTATAATTCAATATTTTTGGAATCATTGACAATTATAAATTAGGAAATATCATTTTTTGAGTTGCACCAAAAATTAGTCAATCAATTTCTCTCATTACTAACAAAATATATAAATTACAAGAGGTTTCCTTAATATAATATTTCAAATTAATTAAATGTGCACTCCCATATACAATTTTTATTCCTATTCACTTTTTCTTTTGAGTTTCTATACAATAAATATAAAATTAAATGTATTAAATATTAATATTTATGTATTTGTTATTAATAAATTTGAAATAAAAGTTATTAATGATTTCTTAAAATGGAAATATTTAATAAATGAGACATTTATTGTAGCTATTTTTGGCAGAATATTATACTTTTATATAATATATAGATATAGATGATGATGATGATGATGATGATGATGATGATGATGATAATGATAATAATAATAATAATAATAATAATAATAATAATAATAATAATAGTAATAATAATTTCATATGAAATATTATATTAAGGAAACATCTTGTAATTTATATCTGTTGTTAGTAAGGAGAGAAATTGATTGACTAATTTTTGGTGCAACTCAAAAAATGATATTTCCTAATTTATAATTGTCAATGATTCCAAAAATATTGAATTATAGTTAATGATATTATTAATGTAGACAATCATACCATAAAAAAAAATGTAATCCTCTAATATATTGGCTAGAAATATATTAATTAAGTTATATGGTAATGCTAATTATATAATCACACTAATTTATTTTCCATTTTTGTATAAAGAATAACTTCTTTCCAAAAAAAGATTTCATGATTTACACCAATAAAAAATTCATTTACATTAATTTTGATATATATATATATATTTCTTTCCAGAAATGGAATGCAACTTTAGGCGGGAAAATCTTACATTACTTTTTTAGCAATACTAGAATTATACCCGTGCGATGCACGGTTTGTAATTTAATTTATTAATTTTAATTTTTTTAATAATATAATGTGATACTATTATCGTAACCTAAATTATATATCAATAAGAATTTAGACATTTTATCTCTACTGTTTCTCATTTTAAATATTATTATATTTTAAAATGCAAACAATAATATATACATTTATATTTTTGTTGAACAATGAATTATAAAATCTATATTTAAAATATGAAGTTGTTAAAAATGACACCAATTTTATACACTAATCAATTTTGTAAAAAACAAATTAAATTTCGTAATGAGAAACATTTATTGTGTTATGGATGTTAAACGATAATTGATATTAAAAAAATATTTTAACTTCTAAAGATATGTTATGCATGTTGCAGTTATAATATAGACATAAGTGTCATGATAAATATATTATTGTATTTTTTGATGCATGCTTAATAAGTGATTAATTTTATTGACAAAACTGCATATTCTCTGATGTTCACAATTATAAATTTCTTTGAAATTTTCGGTCTAACCAATAACTTAATTATTTATAGTTAATTAAAGAAAATATATAAATACTTTAATATATTGCTATATATATTCAAATAACGTAATTAACTGAATATTGAACCCACTTAAATTGACAAATAAACCAAACAATTATATAAAAATGGTTTTCATTATAATTAATTTCTCCAAAAGTCTAAAACTTTGTATTTTAAAATTTATTTTTTTATTTCCTAATCTTTGTTTAATTTAGTCATTTGTTTTTGTATTTCTAACTGTGTTAAATATAATTATGCACAAAAATTTAAATATCAAATTTATACATTGTTATTTTTTACGATGCAATGTAAATTAACAAATTAGAATTCTTAAAAAATGATAAATCTGATATCATGCATTAACAACAAATTTTAGATGAAGAAACTATTTAATTTGAAATTATGATTTGTTAAAAAATCTATGTCCCTAAAATTGTCTCATTAAAATTAAAATTAAAATTAAAAATTAAAAATTACAATAAACAAATTATAATAAAAACGATAAAACTGATTAATCATATATTAAACATAAATGTTAAATGAAAAATCATTTAATTTGAAATCATGATTTCTTATTTAATATGCATTAAGTATACATTCATTCACTTATACCCCACTTGTTATCAAAATTGTGAATACAAAATAAAATGAACAATTAAATTCTAGATACAAAAATGATAAATTTAATATATCATAGATTATAACAAAATTTTAAATAAAAAATGATTTAATTTAAAGAATGTGATTTATATAAATATAAAAAGAACAAAAATAATCTACATAGTCTATCAATAGGTTATAGCCCAACCTAGTGGACCCTACAATCCTTAAAAGTATAAATCTTTTTATTTTTGATTTTTTTAATTATTGTAACTAAATTCTTTCCAATTATAGTATGTAAATTTAGGAGGGAAAATTAGTTATACTATTTTTATAGAAGGTCTTCTTTTTATATATATATATATATATATATTTGTGTTTTTATATATATAAAGATATAAAAATATTAAAAGAAAAATAAAGAAGATATATATTATGGATCCGAGTCGGGTTTGTGGTAAATTTTAAAGTATACTAATTTTGGAAGGTATAAAATTGACATAAATAATAAAATAAAGACCCCATGGGGTATGAAATTAACGATTGAAATTAAATAAAACGCATATAGATCCATGATATTTCTGCAAATTAGTGATGGGTACGAACCAGTAGATCACATGCATGCTTATAATAATGGGAAACATCATCCCACCAATTCTGGAAATTTTATACGAATCACAACCCTTTCAATTGTCTTTTCAATTCCAAATATAGAATTCTCTCTCTATTGTCTTTTCTTTCTTTCGTTTTTATGGTAAGATTTAAAATAAATATAAGTTAAAATGCTATTGGGATTATAACACGTTATTGTTTGGTTCAATGAATTATGAATTTGACTAAAATAATTTTTAATTTGGTTATTATGACTATTGTGACATTATATGTATTGATCGATCGCAAATCTATAATAATAGATCACAATATTAATAATAAAATATACACTAGTTAATGAACATTTTTTATCATTTCTCTAACAGTTGACGTCCATAATTTCGTGAGATTTGGCGCATGAATGTTCAGTTCATGTTATTAATTAACACTATACTCAATTTAATTAATTTACTTCTCCCCTCGCAAACATGAAATTTTTATTTATGTTAAAATTGGAGTTGGCAGATGACGTGTACGAGTAATAGGACACATCATGAAAAAAGGAAAAATGGCAAAAATACCCCGTATATATACTACTTTTACGTTTCGATCCTTTAATTTTACCAGTTTTTAAAACCATCCCGTAGGTTTTATTTTTTTGCCAAAAATACCCTGTCACCTCCTACAGTAGGTAACTTGATGACGTAATCGGTTTTTTCAAACGTGGATTTTGATTTCTGATTTTTTTGTTTGGTTCCACGTCAGATAGGGATGTCCAAGTTATAATCCTACTCACACTGAACTCAAACACTTAGGAAAAAAAACGGGAAGAGGTGAAAATCCCCTTTTCCATTTCAAACCAAACCCTAATCCCACAATTCCTTACTAAAATCTTTCAAGAACTTCTGATTCGATGATGAGATTTTGAGACACGGCCAGGAACAACGATCCTCCCCCGATTATGGTGAGTATTTTGTGTTTTAGGGTTTAGGTTATGTTAAAATTCGTAGAGTTGTGTGCGCTATTTAAATGGGTGAAGTGAATGAGTATGCATGTTGTTTACTGTGATTTTTATGCTTTCTATTTTCGATTTGTGTGGGTTATATGTGCAATGTTGATTACTTTATTCACTGGTTATTTTATGCTTGAAATCGAAGATGCACTTTGTGGGGTATATTATAAGTATACTTTATTGCTTTATTGTTTTGGTTTGGAGTTGGAGTTGGAGTCTGCATATTTAATATTTGGGGTGTTGTTATATATATATTTAATGTTGAGTTGTATTTGTGGGGTGATGACAGTGACTCTTTTTTGTTTTTTAACATTGAAAAATAAAATTCTTTTGGGTAGAATACAATTGAGGTACATGTGGGGACCTATATGCTTCTTTTTCATTACTTAAGCTTAGAATAAATAAATATACAATAATTTAATGCATGTTTTTTTGTCAATTACAGGGTCAAATAGTAATTTATATACCTTACGTCTGAAATTTGGGGGGCAGATGTGTAGTGATACTGGTGATCATGTAAGGGGTGATGTATTTAAATTTGACTATGTTGAGGGTAAAACTCTCACCCTAAATAGGTTGAAGAATCTTTTTTCTTACATAGGTAGTACACACTGTATTTCTTTATTTGGTAAAAAAGATGGGTATGATGAGTTCTTTGAATTCAAGTGTGATGATGACTTTAAGAATTGTTGTGAACATGGGGTAAATCAGTTATAAGTTTACATTGTAGATGAGGTTGTGGGAAGGGGAAATGATAGAGAAGTGAATAGGAAGGGTAAAGAGAAATTGGTAAGTGAAGATGACAACATTGAAGACAGTGATGATGACCTTTATTCACTGTCTGAGGAAGACATTGATGATGACATGTTGTTTAGCCAATACATAGATAAAGATGTTGAAGGGTTAGGTTCTGAACAGAGGGAGAATGAGTTAGAGTGGGGTGATGAGGACATACTAGGTAGTGAAGATGATTTCTGTAGTGCTGTTTCTTCTGATGATGATGGTAGAAGGGTTGAGGGTAGGTCATCCTTTTTTAGGGAAAGTCAGAAATACAATCCAACCTTTCTTCTAGGAATGATTTTCAGCACCAAAAAAGAGTTTAGAGAGGGTGTTGAGTCTCATGCCATTAGAGAGGGTAGGAGTGTCAGTTTTCCTAGGAATGATGGCCATAGAATTTATGTAGTTTGTGAAGTTGAGGATTGTCCATGGAGGATGCATGCTTTGAAAAGGCAGGGTGAAAACTCTTGGGAAATTAGAACCTACATTTCAGACCACACTTGTGCCCCTACTTATAATGTCAAGAACATGAAGTCTAGGTGGTTAGCTGGTAGGTATGAATACCAATTCAAAAGTGATAAAAAAAAAAATGTGCATGCATTTAGAGAAGATGTAGTCTCTGAGGTAAGATGACATGTCAGTTTTTGGCAAGCTTACAAGTGTAAGCAAATGACACTTAAAAAACATGAAGGAACATCAGCTGAACAGTATTCTCTTCTTTGGGCTTATGCTAATGAGGTTAGGAGAACTAACCCTAGGTCAACTGTAGTTATGGGTGTTGAACATGTGGCAGAACAACCTATTTTTGACAGGTTTTACATGTGCTTGAGGGCTTTACAACTGGGGTTCATTACAGGATGTAGGCCTGTAATTGGGTTAGATGGTACATTCTTGAAAGAACCTCATGGTGGGGTACTGTTATGTGCAGTAGGGGTATATCCAAATAACTGTAGTTTTCCATTTGCATATGCTGTTGTAAGTAGGGAGTGTTGGGAGACCTGGGACTGGTTTTTGAAGCTATTGGTGGTTGATCTTCATATCCAAGAACCTGATAAATGGACCATCATTAGTGATAAGCAAAAGAGGTTGATAAAAGCTGTGAGTGAGATACTACCAACAGCTGCCCATAGATTTTGTGTGAGACACCTGCATGAGAATTTCAAAAAAGCAGGGTTTAGGGGACACAATTTCAAAAAAGCAGTATGGAGAGCAGCCAAGGCAACCACAATCCCATAATTTGGTAGAAGAATGAATGAGCTTAGGGCTATGGACCAGAAGGTAGCTGAGTGGTTTGATGATAAGCATCCAAAACATTGGAGCAGGTCACACTTTGATACCTATCCAAGATGTGATGTTCTTTTGAATAACATGTGTGAGTCTTTCAATTCTAAGATATTGAGAGCTAGAGAACTTCCAATTCTATCAATGCTGGAGAAGATTATGACTGACCTCATGAAAAGGAGCCAAGAATGCAGAGATAGGACAAAAAAATGGAATGAAACTTTCTGCCCTAAGATAGCAAAGGTGATTAGTCAGAACACTGCAAAAGTTGTTGACTGTATCCCCATCAAATCTGATGATACACATTATGTCAATTCAATGTTTAAACATTCAATTATAACTGCAGTAGGACTAAACTGTTATTAGGTAAACAAAGTACACAAGCTAATTAACCAATGTCCAAGCTCATTAAGCAACAAGATCCAACACAACTACAAACTAACCAACACAGCTACAACATAACCAAGCTAATTAAGCATAATCTCCCAACACAACTAATTAACCATGAACTCCAAAAACTCTCACCCCCAACTCTCATGATAACCAAACTACCAGAAAAATCACCCATGACAGCACCAAAATCATCTTTAGTCTTTTCACATTGGCTTTAACTTTCTGAAGAACATCAACCCTCTGAAACAACACACGTTTATCTTCACGTAGTTGTATTAGCAATCTTGTAGCTCGAGCATTCATTGGAGGGTCAAACCATGAAAAGTAATTGCATCCATCACTCTGCAACTCACAACAGAAAAATTATCAACAAAGTGAATGGAATGGCTAAAAAAAATCGAAGAAATTTGGACGATAATGAGAATGAGAAACATACATCCCAATTTCGGCATCCACGAAACCTTCTTCCTGGATTGTGTGAAGTTCATGAACATCTGAAAGAATATCTCAACCCACAATAGCAGAAATGTCCCTCGATTGTGGAATTTGACATTCTCTCCATGGATGAAATGGTTTTGGAGCCCTAATTTATAGAGAAGGTCTGATTTTGGGGGGAAAGAGTTTGTTTTCCCTCCTTCTGGTCGATTTTAATGGAAAATAAGAATATAAAAAATTCATATTACACATGTGTATTTCGATGTCATGTCAGCACATGACCGGTTAGTTACCTGCTGTAGGAGGTGACAGGGTATTTTTGGTAAAAAAATGAAACATACGGGATAGTTTTAAAAACTGGTAAAATTAAAGGACCGAAACGTAAAAGTAGTATATATACGGGGTATTTTTGCCATTTTTCCCCATAAAAATTAATTTTGAAACTAATATGGGTTAAAACTGATACCATTACAAGAAAATGAGTATTTGCCACAACATTTTGTTGTCATAAAAACCTTAATAATTGTTGCAAATACATTTTGCGACAACATGTTGTCACTAAATTATTATTACAAAAGTCTTCTCGTAAATAGTTTTAACAACAACAATATTGTCGCAAATAATTCATTTTTCATTACTTTTTGTGACGGCATATGGACAATTTTATTAACATTTATTGCGATAATTTGTTGTTGCAAAATCTAGACTTTTTACGAAAACTTTTGTGTCATGGAAAATGTTACCACAAATACTCATTTTTCTTGTTGTATACTACATAAATAACGTTACGGTACTTTTGTTATTAACAAAATAATAATATTCAGTTAAAACGATAATTTCACTAAAAGTTGTGATTTTATGTGTTGCAGAATATAAAATGATATAAGTGATTATATTTTAAAGAAAATCAGATGTGGCAACTGAATTCAAGTAATTGGACAATTAGTTAATATTTTTGAGTAGGTCTTTTATATACCAGGTGCATAGATCTGAGATCCTTATACTCGGGTCGCGTGCGGACCGGTCCAACCCATAGCCCTCTTTGTTTTCGTGTGTTTTGGTCGTGACCTTCATGTTATGTTAGTGTGACATTTATGCTATGTTAGGGTTACCTTCATGTTATGTGAGTTATACCTTCATTTTCAGATTTTATAACCTTAGTTCAAAATGGTTGACCTTTATGCTATGTTAGGGTTACCTTCATATTATGTTAGTGATACCTTCATGAAGGTATCACTAACATAATATGAAGGTAACATTAACATAATATGAATGTATGATTACTTAGAGTGAATTTTGGTGGGTTTGAGCACATCTACCAGACGCGTGGGAGCCCGTTGGGGCATGTGAAAAAACGCGTGAAAGGCGCGTGGGGCGGATTGACCCAGGTACATGGATCCTAGAACCAGTTGTACAAAAGTTTTTGCCAATATTTTTTCCTAAATTGACCTAAGTCAAAATGACGTATAAAATGCTATGTTATTTTGACAAAGGGTGAAAAATTTAGTTAAAAATACAATCTAACTAAGGGTTGTGAGATTTTCATTTATAGCAATTAACACAGTTAATTAACATGTATAATAATATGAAACATAGCTAACTATAAAAAGTTAGTTAAAAGGTATAGTCACTTAATAATCAAATGTACTTGGAGATCGGCAAACATATTAGACATCTGACATACAATTTAATTAATTAATTGAGTTATAAGATTTGAATTATGAATAATAAAAGACAATTTATTTGAATCAGTTGATCATCTGGAGGCTAAGTGACTACTAAGATTACTCGTATAAACAAGACAATAAGAAAACTTAATCACTTCTACAGAATTTAAAGACAATTTATAAGAAATTCTCGTAGGATATTAATAATTCGACTCACAAAAGATTTCATATTATAAGAATTGTCATTTTAATTAAAAAAATTGACTCACATAAGATTTCACGTAAACCCGTCTCACATAAGATATACTCTTATTTTAATTACAAAATTTGGGTCCTTCAATGAATTGGATAGGTAAAACTATTAGAACCCATTTGGATAGGTGGATTTGAAATCCATGGTAGCAAATTCATCAGTAATGTTTGGATGGATGCGAATTTGAAATCTATGGTTTTCATTTTGAGCTAATTTCGGAGTCATTGTGGTGGATTTCAAATCTACTCCAACTTGTGAGGATTTGAAATCCACTCATTTCAAATCCTGAATTTCAAATCACTCTATCCAAATGGAGCCTTAGAGAAATTTAATCCTTGGTCGATTTTTCTATAGTATATAAAGGGCAAATAAATCAAATGTGGCCTTATAGGATTGAGCTTGGCCCGATTTTGGTCCATAGTAAGTCAAACTTGACCCACATGCAAACTTCCGTCAACAACTAACGTGAGAAAATCACGAGTTAGACACGTGTCCGTCAATTCCTAAAATTTGAAGGGGTTTGAATATAAGTGGGCCACATCGAACCCCTATTTCCCAAATTGATTTTCATTCCTAATTCCCACCCTAATTCCTAAATCGATCTTCACTTTAATTCCCAAATCGAACCCACATCATATTCACATGAAACTCTAACCATAAATTCGAACTTGAATGCTCAAATCCTGAGCGAAATAAAAGTGAAGGCAACCAGTTAATTTGCAAGTGAAATCCTCAATAGAAGGGACGTGAACAGTACCAGGGCGCTATGGTGAATGCTCGGCCTGTTGATGAAACTGTTGATGAAACTGGTTAGTTTCCAAATTCTGCATTAATGTAGTAATTATAATTATTGGTGAATCGATTAAGGGTTTTGCAACGAAATAGATAATGGGGGTATTAATACTGTTGAATTTGTGCTTCCAATGGAATGTTCCAATTGTCTATGTTTCATATTTTTGAGCATGTGTAATCTCCTATGTACCTGTGGGCCTGATTTTGTCCCTATTATTGAATTTATTGTTTATCATTTCATTAATGTTAGAGTGTAGTGTACAGTATACATGTGTATGCTTAGTGGGCAAGTGTTTGTCTCTGTAATTGATATATTATGTTTTTTATTGGCATAAGAATAATCAATTGCATTGTTTAATGCTTTGTGGTCCTGTTTTTTGATACTGTTGAAAGTGACTGGTATTATTTATTGTTTTTTTATTTTCTGGTAATGTAGTTTAGTGTTTCTTATATTATTCATATGAAAATTGAAAAAATGGTGGTGGAAATAAGACTATAACTGAGGATGTTTTTGGAATGGGTGGGGTTGGGGGTTTCCCTAGGCAGAACTATGAGAAAGTTTTAGAAACCATTATAGATGAGTCTTCCTTTGATGATATAGAATAATGCATTGAGCATTACTGTAATTGGTCTTTGGATATGGTTGATCTTGAAGAGTGGGGGTGTTCATGGGGAGAATGCATAAATGTTTCTAATGATGATTTTGATGATTTACTGTTTGAAGAGAACATATATAAGGATATAAAGTTGATGGGAACAAAGACACCCAATGTTGAGGTCAATATGGAGCAAGATACTAATTCTGAATCAGAGTTAGAAGACTCTAAGACAAATTGATAGTGACTTAGGATCAGATTATGTTGGAAACATTTAAGTATGTTTTGATGAGACAAAACCTTAAAGAAAGTAACCCTCATTCTATAAGCATAACCAATCTTAGGAGAGGTTACTGCAGAAAGATAGATCAGAGAAAGTGTCAAAGGAAGGACACTGCAGAGAATGGTGAAAAGAATCTAGTAGACTAATTAGGATACTGATGACTGCAGGAAGCTACTGGAAGAGATCTTGCTGAAGCAGATTGCAAAGCAGCAAGCTACCAGACAGGAAGCTACCTGAGAGACCATGTCGAAGCATACTGCAGAGCAGCATGCTACAAAATCCTCAAGCCACCTGACGGAGCAAGTCAGGGAAGGAAGCACCAGAGTGAGCGCGAGGAGGATGCTACAAAGCAGGCATGGGAAGAAGTCAAAAATTACCGGTAGAGAGAAGAGAAATTGAGCTAATCAGAAGAAGACACGTGGAAAGCGAAAGGCTGGCGTGTATCAGAAGAAGTGCAGTGCATCTAATGATGGAAATGTACCTACCTTCAACGGGCAGATTTCCTAATCTATAAATAGTAGAAGACTGAAGACTGAGAAGGGTGAGAGCGAGAATGAGTGAACGTGCAAGAGAGAAGAAGCAAGCACAACAAAGTGTGAAGAAAAACTCATAGAGAGAAGAGCACAAGAGAAAGCTCAAAAGAGAGGGATGGGCATACAGAGAAGAAGAAGAAGAGAAAAGTGTACAAAAGATAACAAGTGAGAAGAAAGCTCATACACTCTATGCCTAGAAACGCATACTCAGTCACACAGTCCAGGCAGTAGCAAGCTACAGCAGATCAACCTGCAAAAGAAGCCTAAGCTTGCTGCATCCAGTTGAAAAAGAAGAAGACAAACCTTTTAAGGACTGTCTTGAAGTGCTTAGTGCGAGGAACAAAGTCCTGCTAAGCTGTCCACTTTCTGAAGAAGAAAGTGAGGACCCTGGGTGGGTTGAGTAGGATCCTGTGTGGGTCAATGAGGAAAGTAGGCAAGCAGCTATGTGTAGGCTTGCTACTTACTTGTTAAGTGTGTGTTGTAATAGATAGGACTATGTAAATCAACAAGCTTAACAAATGTTCCCTCTTGAGAAGTGGCAGAGAGGATGTAGAAGGATTACTCCACCTTCGAACCTCTGTATATCCATGCGTTTCTATATGCTTACTGTCCTATATGCATATCCTATACTAGATGCATGTCTTGCATATTCGATCTTTACAGGAGAGAAAGCTTCCGCATATAACTTTGATAAGTAACCTCCCAAAAGGATACTGTATCCCGACCAAAGCTTCCTGGAAAGAAGAAAAGTTTGAAATATGAGTAGGCTTATTCACCCCCCTCCCCCTCTAAGCCTACTGCCACTTGGGACCAACAAGTGGTATTAGAGCAGGTTAGACTAAACATCCATCAAATGATATCTAATACCAACAAGTGGTATCAGAGCAGGATGGATGATATGTAAGATCTAATCGATTTATCCAGATCCAATCCCTGATAAACATCTTCCTCTCTGATAAACATCTCTCTCTCTCTCTCTCTCTCATCATAGATCAGAAAAATCCATTGTCTTTGTTGAAAGGATATGATTGATGTAAAGACAACTAGCAACTAAAGGATATAGAAAATCAAGTTGAGTTGTGAAGAAAAGTTGTTCAGAAGAAGGAAGCTGGTGAACAGCATGCTATATTCAAGGAACATGCTGCTAAGCAGGAAGCTGTGCATAAGGAGCAAACTTCTACTTAAATGAAGAACAGTTCGACATAGTGAAGCTGGTTGCTAATCATGAAGAGGAAGCTGATACAAAGGAATCAAAGTGAATCTAGGAAGTATGGACCATATTGGAGCTTCTAGTCTACAGCAATAAGCAAACAAGTAACCTTGGAAAAAGATGCTGAAGAAGTCAAGCGAAGGAGTGTAAGAAGAGAAGCTCACTCCATCAACAAGACCATCCTCCAGAAAGGAAGCAAGAGATGAAAGAAGATCTACTCTTTAAACCAACTCTCAAGAAATGAATAACGATGACCAGATACCTCGTTCTAATTTACTCTTATGATTTTGGTCTCGCTTATTTTTATCTTGTTAAGAAACTCAAGTGACTACATGAGAACCAACGATCAAGAAAGCTAAAAGAAAGAATCTTCAGAGGACTGAAGATAACAGGCTTAAAAGACACTGGTCACATGACTTGAGAATGAGAAGGGAAGCATGTATGTTGACATTCACAAAGAAGATGTTTCACCTACCCATGCAAACCACAAAGTTATCTAAGATAGTACTGAAAGTGACCCTACATCTTAAAAGAGATAACCATAAAGTAAGGGGGAACTTCTAGTACAAATCAAGGTAACTCAGCAGGCAAAGAAGTTAAGTCCTTGGAGAAACCCAAAGGATATGGGTATGCTGTAAAAAGTCTGCAAACAACCTAACATTCCCTGAGGAAACCAAGCAGAACAGCAACTCCAAAAGAAAAGAAAATTGTCAACATTACTGGTATCTTACTTTGTCTTTTCCATACCTAAAAGAGTTCATACTTTAAAGAGATACAATAAGTAAACACCTGCACACACCTTCTTTTGCTTAATAACAAAAGTCTTACAGGAATCAAACTGTCTCTACAACAACCGTGGGCTGTAAGGAAAGTCTAAGTTCCTGAAAGAAACTTAACCCAAAAGGACTCATACTCGTATGAGTACCTAGAAAAATATATTCTTTCTGCAGATACCTTCAACAGGAAGTAAAACGCCAAGAAGTAACCCATACAATCTAAGCAAGATGTGATTGCCACAACGAATCTAAAAACTCAAGAAAAAGGTCAACTCACCCTCAGACAATAGGCTACTAAATTCAGGGGGAACGTTTGACGATATGACAAAGCTTTGACTACAGGACGCTAGATAGTAGGTTGTTGGATACTAGGTTGCTAGATAACAGAACGCTGAAAATCAGGATGCTAGACACCAGATGGATGGATACTAGGTCGCTAAACATCAGGTCGCTGTACACCAGGACGCTAGGCACCGAGCTACTGGATACTAGTTTACTGGACATCAGAGTACTTGTCATCAAGTCACTGGAAAGGAGGTCACTGGTGGGTTACATCTCACCAAACAACAGTGGTTACCTAAAAGTAATCGGTAACGTGCGTATATGAAAAGTGGACCACCTTTTTCAAAACCTTTGGATATTAGCAGTGCGATCAAGAAAATCTAAGGGCTGAGAATCAAGTGTTGACCAAACACTCAAGCAATCACCTCATGAAAAACAAAAAAGCAAAAGCTGTGGAAACTGCCAACAACTTTATTGGAAAACAGCGGAACAGTTCATGAGATCTTTAAGAAGATAAACCTAACCAAAGGATCTCATAGAACAGTCAAAACAGGGAGTATCTCAAAACTCTATAAATACATGCACGTCTTATTCTTCATCTCCATTCATATATCCTCTCTCTCTCTCATCCTTAAAACATAATGGCACCAGATTGTTGGAAACCATTTTTTCTGTTCCTTCCTCACCTCACATTCTCTGCAAATAATCAACCAAGCACACCTTAGATCACGAAGAGTCACTCCTTATGCTCAATGCTTGCTAAACAAGCTTTCTCAGAAGATTTGATCTTCTAGCGTGCCTTCCTCACTCAAAACTGAGAGTGCCGAAGAACTTGCACCCAAGTTCTTCTCTTCGAGGCAGGAGGATAGAGCGAAGGACCCCTCTCCAGCAACCCCAAAGCTTCAGCTCATAGATGATGTCAAAAAGGCGGAAGAAACTGCGAAGGGTCATGGAAGATCAAAAGTCTTCCAGAGGTGGAGAAGAGAAGATTCCAGCTCTTCTATGAGATGGATTCTCTTCTGCATATGAGAGAATCAGAAGGAGGGACAGTTGGAGGAGTCGGTGGAGATTGAAGGAGAAGAAAAGGTGGCAGGAAGCTACTGCGTCTAAGCTTCTCTGCTTCTTCACGTTCCCCTCCGAGCACCTTCTTCTCTCTCTCGCATCGCCTCTCACACCTTCTTCAGCTCTTCTCTCTAATAGAAGAGAATAATCTATTGGGAGCAGGTTCCTGCACCAAGAGAGGGAGAATGAAAGTGAAAAGAAGCTGGTAGCAAGCTAAGGGGAAAAGAAAGAAAGAAAAGAGCAAGAGAAAGAAAAATGAGTTTAGATAGAATGTCTACATTGTACTTGGCTTACTACATTGTACTGTAAATATTTTATTTATATAAAATGTCTTCTATTCTCTAAAGCTTTCTCCTTGTGACCTTTCTTTTAAACTTATATGTGATTTGATGAAAGCAGTATGCTCTAACTTTATATATCATACAATTTGCTTTCTGCGCTTAAATGATTATGATCTTTTGATCTTCTGTAAAATTTTTGTCATCATCAAAAAGGGGGAAATTGTTGGAAACATTTAAGTATGTTTTGATGAGACAAAACCTTAAAGAAAGTAACTCTCATTCTATAAACATAACCAATCTTAGGAGAGGTTACTGCAACGAGGTTACTGCAGAAAGATAGATGAGAGAAAGTGTCAAAGGAAGGACATTGCAGAGAATGGTGAAAAGAATCTGGTAGACTAATTAGGATATTGATGACTGCAGGAAGCTACTGGAAGAGACCTTGCTGAAGCAAATTGCAAAGCAGCAAGCTACCAGACAGGAAGCTACCTGAGAGACCATGCCCAAACATACTGCAGAGCAGCATGCTACAAAAGCCTCAAGCCACCTGATGGAGCAAGCCAGAGAAGGAAGCTCCAGAGTGAGCGCGAGGAGGAAGCTACAAAGCAGCCATGGGAAGAAAGTCAAAAGTTACCAGTAGAGAGAAAAGGAATGGAGCCAATCAGATGAAGACATATGGAAAATGAAAAGTTGGCGTGTATCAAAAGAAGTGCAGCGCATCTAATGATGGAAATCTACTTACCTTCAACGGGTAGATTTCCTAATCTATAAATAGGAATATGAAGGTTGTTGGTTTCAGAGTGACTGCTTTCAAAAATGTACTAGGGAAAACTGCTAGGGCCAGTACTGTGGCTGAGTTTGATATGACAATGAGGAGTATGAGAGAATTAGATAATAGATGCTTGAAATGGCTTCAAGAGAGACCACCATTATAGTGGAGTAAGTCTCACTTTTCCCCTTACTCTAAGTGTGATATCCTCACAAATAACATGTGTGAGTCATTCAATGCTACCATTTTAGAAGCGAGTGAGAGGCCAATTTTAACCATGTTGGGGTGGATTAGAGATTACCTAATGACAAGACTTCAAGAGAATAGAGATAGGGCAGAAAGATATTAGGAAGGGAGGAAACTACATTTAAAGATCAGAAAAATCTTGCAATTAAGAAGGGATATGGTTTCAGACTGCATTCTAATAAAGTCCAATGACTGTCATTATGACATATCAGTGTGTGATTATGGTAAATATGATGTGGATTTGAAGGCACACATATGCTCGTGCAGAGTCTGGAAATTACAAGGCATTCCATGCAAGCATGCAGTAAGTGTTATCCTTGCACAAACACTGGACCCGGAGGAGTTTGTACATGACTACTATAGTATGGAGAGATACAACTACTATAGTATGGAGAGATACAACCAAGTTTATGAATCAGTTTTGCATCCAATGGATGGTCTAGAGCTATGAAGGACAACAGGTTACATCCCACCTATTTCTCCAAACTTTGGTAGGAAAAGAGGTAAACTAATAAAAGAAAAAAGAAAGGGGCAGAGGAAGAACCAAACAAGAAAAAGAAGTTAACGAATTTGCCAAGACAGAAACCAATGGTCCAATGCAACTTTTGCCAAATTAAAGGTTACAACAAAACATCCTACACATGGAAACAATTTGCTGAAGAACTCCCCCCTATGAAGGAGTGCCAACTGGTGAAAATGAATGTAAGCTTGTTGTATTTATTAAATTTTATTGCAATTTGTCTGATGATTACAATGATGTTTAATCATACTTGTTTGTGTCATCTAGGAACAAACTGAGAAGAGTTAACCCAACCAACTGCTTTCCCAGCCCACCATACACTCAAGAAGATGAATTCAATGTTACCGTAAGTACATACTCTATTTATTGGTGTTTCTGCCAAAAGACTTATTAATGTAAGTAAAATATGTTTTTGCAGGAGAAAACACATGAAGAGACAGTTAACAAATCCTTAGCATCACAATCAATTAAGCCTCAAACTCATATTGTAAGTACACATTGTATTTAGTAGTATATATCATGAATTGACTTTTTCTAGTTAATATTGTTTTAATCCTACCACTAATACATTCTTTCTGCATCATGATTTTCATGTGTGTCAGGTGTCAATTAATAATGAACCTCCACCACATGTTTTCCCTATAAGAGTCAATATCATAGCAACACCTCCAATGAGTTTCAGTCCTAGTCAATATGTGTCAAGTGCTCAAATGACTTTAACCTTAAGAGGCAGTATTCCTATGATCAAGCAAGAAGGTAAAAAATTTATCAGTCTATCAAGTTTAGGCAAGTGTAGGAATTTGGGTAAAGGCAAGAAGTGGGATATTGATGTTTTAGCTTTTTGAAATTTGAATACACTGATGTTTTGGCAATCTGGAATTTGAGTACATACACCTCATTGATGTTTTGGTTTAATTTCTAGAATTTGAACTCTCTATTTTGGCTGTCTAGATACATTGAATGCATTTATAAGCCATCCTTGTGTAGTGGAGTATATTTGTGCAAGTAAGCACACTTTATTCATAGTCTATTAAATCTATCTTTTTTTTTTTTTATGTTAAGCAATTGTGGACTATTTCATTGAAATATGTAAGCTAGGTAGATGAAAAAATTTGTCCATTGGCTATTACATGTTGTAGATTGAGTACATATGATAGTGAATAAGAAAAAAACATACACCTTATATGCTAGGCTATTACATATTTGTATTTCTTTAGGATGCACCCAAACCCAACCATTTTTGCACTGCAAAGATACAAGCCAGTAAAACCAAGCACATGGCCAGATTTTTCTTCTTTTTCAGAGCGGTTATTCTTTCCTCCATTTTGTTCAATTTAATTGAACTCATTTGTAATTCAGCTTTTAATTGCATTGTTTCACCTTTAAGTTGTGAAAATTCTTCTTTCAGTTGCGTCATTTTGTTCGCCAGATTAGTTATAGGCATAGTCGGTTTGGTTGGTTCGTCGATCCATTCGAAAAAATTGCATTTTTTCTTTGTCAAGGAATCTGGACAGTTTTGAAATCGACAACCTTCAATTCCAGATTGCCCAGAGACTCGAACTTTGACAAACTTCCCACAATTGTAACGTTTTGTTGCTGAAGTGTATGAATGAGTAGATGAAGACATCTCTCTCCTCTCGATTTCAGTTTTATATTTTTTTTTTCTTATTTGGGTGCTCTGGATATGATTTTGTATGTTTTCTTGAGTTCTTGGAGTGAATCTTAAATATGGTATGTAGGGTGGCAGTCTAGCAATGTAAAACTGGGAAAATTGAATATGAAAAAAAAAATCCCACCAAAAAGGTTTTTAGCGGTTTATGTCCATCAAACTAACGAAGATGGTCATGTATTTTTTTTTAGGCCTTTTTTTGATTCACATGGCCAAAATAGGCTCAAGCCCAATTTTATAGGGTCACATTTGATTTTTGTTTCCGTATATAATGCTTGTTAACATAAACTATAGAGAAAACATCATTTTTCATCCTTTAAGTTTGGCGTTTTTCAATTTTGATCTACCAAGTTTTGAGTATCCAATTTCAATATCGTAACTTCATTTTTTTTTTCGATTTGAGTACGATTTTCACCGAAGGCTGATGTGGCCACCGGAATCTGCTGATGTGGATCGGAACCCTAATCCCCAATTTTTTGGAGTGACGTGGACGAGTGTCATTAATAAAATTATATCAAAAATCAAAAATAATTAAAAAATCAAAAAAAAAAAAGG
Organism: Scutellaria baicalensis; assembly: GCA_005771605.1. Taxonomy (NCBI): domain Eukaryota; kingdom Viridiplantae; phylum Streptophyta; class Magnoliopsida; order Lamiales; family Lamiaceae; genus Scutellaria; species Scutellaria baicalensis. The sequence goes on along the minus strand of CM016728.1, from coordinate 7,968,306 downwards.
TCTTCTTCTCCACCTGCCTAGCGCCCCCGTCTCCCCCCCCCCCCCACTGCAACTCCAAACCTTCTTCTCTCCATCTCCCTCTCCCTCTCTCTCTCTATCTCCCTCTCTCCTTCTGTCGTGTCGCCACCACCGTGGCCGATTTTTTGTGCATAGAGAACCCGGCGAGCAACGACATTCATCCATTCCGCCATATGCCGTAGCCCACCTCCACCGGAAAGTTCAACACCTCCCCTGCCCCACGTCGCCTCCCCCTTCGACTACCACCACCCTGCCGGTGACGGGCTCGTCGCCTGCAACCCCATTACGACAGCGTCTGGAGCTTCTTTAGCTTGCCCCACGACGAGATGAACGACGGTGAAAAAGAGAGAGAAATAGGTGGAGAGAGTGTGTGAGATGCATTGTTGTAGAAAATATTGAAAAAGAGAGAGAAATAGATTGGTCTAAAACTGAACATTGTTGTAGAAAATATGAGTCATTGCATGAATCATAGCACTATATATCATCATGATTATTATTAATATAACACTAGAATGTGGTTGGGTTGTTACTTCCTAGCACCCGTCACATGAATTAACCCACCTTATAAATTATCACTAAATCATTGAATTTGGGATAAGCACTTCTTGGTTGACTAATTGATACAACGACTAATACCCTTTTTAATGCTATTGTTGATTAACAAATAAATGTGTTTCTTTTTTAATTTATGTGAAATATGAAATGTGATTATCTCTTCAGAACGATGGAAATATTATTTTTTTCAAATAATTCATAATTATTTTCTATATATATCATATGCTAGTAATGATTTATTCACTACAACAAAATGGTCAAGAACAACACTATAACGACAATTTTTTTAAGAATAAATTGATGTGGTTTTGAAATTTACAGCACTTTTTGCTTAAAGTGTTGAAAAATATATTTTTTTAACTCAAAGACATCACTTTAACAACAATTTTACAGAGGTGTTGTCTTTGGTCGTGTTTTTTTTCTGCCAATGACAACACTTTTAGAGAAGTGATGTCTTTGAGCTCCATTTCTTAGACAATAACAACATTTCTTACAAGTGTTGTCTTTAAGCATACTCTTTTTATTATGACAACACTTGAAAAGTTTATCTTTTAACTATAAGTACATCAATTTTGAAATGTGGTAAATTGATGTAGAAATGATGTCTTACCTTTTCCAAAATAACTGTTAATATGTAATAATTATGATTATACATTAATAATGTTGATGTATAATTTTATCGTTATTTTTTTATATTATTATTATTATTATTACAAAGTGATTGTTTTTTAACTTTGCTTTATTTTTAAATTGTAAGAATTTAATTTTGTATAATCCTAAATTTATACTGAAATTGATGTCTTACTTGTTCAAAATAATTATTAATAATTAAGTATTATAATTGTTTTTGAGGTATATACTAATATTTAATGTTATTTTTATTATTATTATGATTACAATTTCCTTATCCTTTTCATCTTTGGTTTATTAAATGCTGATAATGTTGCTGAATCTAGGGGTGGGTCGGTACGGTATACCGTAACGAAAATTTCATACCGATATCGTACCGAAAAATTTGGTATCAAAATATTTCATACCGTTACCGTACCGAAAAATTCAATATACCGAAATTTCGGTATAATAAGTAGTCATACTAGTATACCGAAAATTTTCTATATACCGAAAATACCGTCAAACCGAAATGAAAAATATATACCGAACTTTGATATACCGAAAATACCGAAATGAAAATTACATACCGAAACTTTGGTATATCGAAAAAATTGGTATACCGAAATGAAAATTATTATATTCATTAATTTATTAATATGAAATTAATATATATTTTAATTTATTATGTTATTTTCGGTATTTCGGTATATATCTAAATATCGAAATTTTGGGAATATCATACCGTTACCGTACCGAAATTTTTGATATGTCAAAATTTTCAATTTTTTCGTTATTTTTCGGTACAATAACCTCGATATTTCGACATTTCGGTAATTTTCTCCACCCCTGTCCCCTAGTTGAATCTTAGTTTTTATTGGTGAGATATTTTTATTGATATTTTTAATCATTAATATTGAAAGTAAATTATTGTTTATTCATATTTAAGCTATAAAGTGGTGATAGGTTGATTTACTAATTTTCGGTGTATAATATAATTCATCATTAATGGACCTTTTGTCTATTTTTTCACTTTATATATATATATATATATATATATATTAGTTAATAATTTAAGTCATGTACATTTTGGTCTAATGATACTTGAGCTGCTTTTATATATATGGACAAGGGGTCAAATCCCATTGAGTGGAGACTATATAGAGGATGGGGACTATAGGGACCAGGGTGGAGACTATATATAGAGGATGGGGACCATAGGGATCAGGGTTCATGTATTATAATGACATTTCAATATTGTCTATGTTCGATATTTTCTATGTAAAAAGATAACGGTTAGAGTAGGTCTTCCGTGCCTCCGAAGCACCGTACCCCAAACACTTATTTTAATACCTTTAAGTAATATGATTAATACCTCCCTCCCCCAAACACTTATTGTAATATCTTTAAGTAATATGATTAATACCTTAACATGTAATAAGTAATACCTTGAATAATACCTTCACTAAAACATATATTTCAATTATACACATAATACCTTATGAATATGCGACTAATACCTTATGAGTATACAACTAATACCTTCAAGAATATACCACTAATACCTTATGAATACACCAATAATACCTCGTGGATATATACCTAATACCAAACTAATAATACCTTTGGGGATACGGTGCACTGGGGTACGCAAGTTTTGATTAATATATTAACATGTAATAAGTAATACCTTGAATAATACATTCACTAAAACGTATATTTCAATTATACACGTCATACATTATGAATATGCAACTAATACCTTATAAGTATTTCACTAATACCTTCAAGAATATACCACTAATACCTTATGAATACACCAATAATATCGCATGGATATATACCTAATACCAAACTAATAATACCTTTAGGGGTACGGTGCACCGGGGGTACGCAAGTTTTTGCCTAACGGTTATCATATATATCAACAACACTTCCAAAGTGTTGTCTATTTTAGATATTTTCTATGTAAAAGATAATGGTTATCATATATATCGACAACACTTTCAAAGTGTTGTCTATGAGTAATAAACAACACTTTTGAAGTTTTGTCTTTGGGTGCCCCTCTTCGACAACAGTGGCATAGACTACAAGTGTTGTCTATGTTCGATATTTTCTATGTAAAAGATAACGGTTAGCATATATATCGACAACATTTTTAAAGTGTGGTCTATGAGTAATCAACAACACTTTTGAAGTGTTATCTTTGGCGCCCCTCTTCGACAACAGTAATATAGACTGTTGGTCCCAAAACTGCTGTAGGTCGGCTTAGAGGGGGGTGAATAAGCCTACCTTATCTTCAACTTTTCTTTTATCTTCTATCTCTTTTGGCTCACTTCTAATATCAGTAACCTTTTGGGAGGTTACTGATTAGAGTGGTTTGCGGAAGCTTATTACAGAGTCGAGTAGAAGATGTGCAGCTTACTAGAGAGAATACATGTAATGCAGTAGGCAGATAAAGACGCAAGCATGTATAGAGGTTCGAAGGTGGAGTAATCCTTCTACGTCCTCTCTTCCTCCACACAGGAGGGAACCTTTGTTAAGCTGGTTGATTTACATAGACCTATCTATTACAACCCACCCCTAACAAGTAAGTAGCAAGCCTTCACACAGATGTTTGCCTACTTTCCCTGATTCACACAGGATCCTACTCTACCCACCCAGGGTCCTCACTTTCTCTCCTAGAAAGTGGTAAACTCAGCAGGACATTACTCATCGCACTGAGTACTCCGAGACAACTTTTTAGAGAGGTTTATCTCCTTCTTCTTCAACTGGGTGCAGCAAGCTTGGCTTTCGTATGCAGACTGATTCTGCTAAAGCTTGGTGCTGACTGGTAGATTGGGTGTGCGTCTCCTTGGGGTGTGGAGTGTTCGAGCTCTTTATTTTTTCATTTGCTCTGTATGAACACTCTCTTCTTCTCTGGACTTCCCCATTTTTTGCGCTTCTCTCTTTTGAGCTCTTCTCTCTTATTTTGCGCTTCTCTCTGTGAGCTTGGATATTTTGATGTGCTCACTTCTTTTCTCTCTTGCACACTTTGTGCTTCTCTCACACACTCTTTCAGTCTTCAGTCTTCAGTCTTCCCTCTTATAGGGTGTGAAATCTGCCCGTTGAAGGTAGACAGATTTCCATCAGTTCTGCGCCGCACTCCTGACACACGCCAGCTTTTCGCTTTCCACGTGTCTTCTTCTAGTTGGCTCATCTTCTCTTTTTTCTACCGGTAACTTCTTGTGTCTACCGGTAACTTTGACTTTTCTCCCATGCCCACTTTACAGCTTCCTCCTCTAGCTTCACTCTGGAGCTTTCTTCTCTGGCTTTGCTCCTTTAGGTGGCTTGAGGCTTCTGTAGCATATTGTTCCCTGCAGTATGCTTTCGGCATGGTCTTCTCAGGCAGCTTCCTGTCCCGCAGCATTCTTCTTTGGTGAGGTCCCTTCCAGTAGCTTCCTGTTAGTCAATAGTATCCTTATTAGTTCATCCGATTCTTTTTAACCATTCTCTTCAGTATCCTTCCTTCGACATATTCTCTGATCCTTTTTAATCTTCTGCAGTAACTCTATTGCAGTAACCGATTCTAAGATAGGTTACGCTATAGAGTTACTTAAAGATTTGTCTCATCAAAACATTCTACAAATATATCCAACATAGACTATAATCTTATACCCAGAACAACATCACTTTAGAATTGTTGTTTTTGGTAGTGATTTGACAGTCAATTATTGAGCATAAATCTTTTATTTTTTTAAACAAAAACTCGTTGTCAGTGATTTGATTAGCAATTAATTAATGATAATTAATGTTATCATATATAGTAATTATTGGATAAATTACTATGACACTTGCGGCTGCAATTATTGAAAATATGACCCAATCTTCGATTATCAACTATCATAATATACCAATCAAGCTTATTGTTTCATGCCCTATTTGTAACGATCGAGGTTTTGAGATTATGGTATCTTTTAGGTTTGTGTATGGTGATTTGGAATATTGAATAATTTATTCATTCAAATTGAAGTGCATTTATAATCCACTTAAATACGTTTCTATTAAATCAATTTAAAATGAAAATAATGAATTTTGAGTATATATCATACACCAATATATTAGCTAATGTGATTTTCAAGTTATTTTTAAATTCTTCATTTCAAGCACACCCTTAAAATTATAAATTATATCCCATCAAGTATGTGAGTATGTTAATGAGTAATTTGAAAAAAAAAAAAAAAAAAAGCTTAATCATTCTTTTGAGAAATCAAGGTGGTGAATTAGAGGTATGCTTGTATATATTGAATAAAAAAACTTTGTTGACTATGTTATGGCTTATATTGAAAATATATTGATGTAATAGATTAATAATTAAATAACTCATATATCTTTGATAATTATGAATCACATTAATTTATAATGTGGTGAGATGAGTTCCCATTATCGATAAACTCATATGAATTATGATCAACTGGTCTATAAAATTAGCTAGATTCATAAATTAATTTTACAAAAGTTATAATTAAGTATATTTTGACAATTGCAAAGATTTGTGCAGTTTTCAAATATTAAATTTAGTGGTGAAAGGAATATGGATAGGTCGGTTGGATTAAAGAATGTTCCGTCCACGACAACAACCTTCCAAGTAGTAGAGACCAAGCTGGGTTACTCCTCTGCTTCACTTTCCATTAAGTTTCAATTTTTTTATGGTTACGTGTGAAGAAATCTCACTATAACGTAGGTTTAAATTATTCGTGGGACAATTCTCACTTAACATAGGGTCTCGTTTAAAGTTTGGATCATGTTTTCTTTCTTCCACGGTTGTCTGTCATTTGAACATATTTTTCAATTTTCATCTCATTCGTGCGATGGGTATATAGTCGGATGTGAGGAGTACTTCATATTTTCATAATAAAAATTTTGAACCTTTTTCGTGATGCACTATGCCCATGTGATGTTATCATCACATAGGCATACAAAAATACTTTAAAATATCACTTTATATGTATATGTTAAAGTATCATATGTTATCCGTACAAACATTTTATATTAGGTTTCTTCAATAATCTTTCATTGAGAATGTGTTTATGCGTTGATCATTTTTGAAATAATAATTGATGTGGGAAGGATGAGCCTATAAATGTTTTGGAGGAAAAATATCATGAAAAATGCTGGCACCATTACCCCGAAACACCTAAACTCCTGGAATTTGTAAAATGACAATATGACAGAATTGCCCTCACATGAATGCAGAACTGCTTCTGTGCAGACGTGGAAGCAGAAGTGAATGAGAGAAGAACAGCTTAAAGCGAAGAGACTCTGCGTAACTACAAGTCGGCAGAGCTCATCTAGTGCAGACGTGGGAGCAGAACTGGAGGAGAAAGGAAAGGTCAGGAGCAGGAATGTTCCACGTGATCATAAGAACAGCCGAACTCCCCCGATGCTGACGTAGAAACAGAAGTGAAAAATAGAACACTCCGTGACCACAGAGGAAGGGAACTCGCAGAAAACAATAAGAAGCGGAGGCAAATACATCACACAACCCAAAGAGGCCGCGAAGGTACTAAAAATCCTACAAGGCAGAAGTGGTGATACCGTAACAAGAGGCAGCCGAACGGATTCCATAAGCTCGAAGTAGAGGATAATAATTCATAGCACAATGATGAGCATCCTAGATGAGTAGCTGACATGGCTATAAAGGACAAAAGGCACAATATCTCCTCCTTAACAGAAAATAGAAGATTCTGGAGAAGAAGTGGTGTACTCTCAGCAATGAAGAAAGTACCTTGGAAGAAAAATAGAAAACATAGCTTGCTCAACAAGAAAATATGATAGGGAAAGACAGAAATGCCCTCCTTAGAAGAGAGGAGTATAAATAGAAGAAAGTTGTATATCTTGAGTAACTTGGGGAATCATTATATATATAAAAGCAGGATATTCTGCCAAAAATAACTGTAATAAATTATCTACCTATTAAATAATTACTATTTTAAGAAACCTATTAATTGCTTTCATATTGTATTTATTGTAAGAAACTCAATACAAATAAATAAATACAAATAAAAATAGATAAACATATTTATTGTATTTTAAGAAATTCAATACAAATAAATAAATATTTAATATAAGAAATCAGTTATGATACTCAATTTAGTATTTATTGTAGAGAAATTTCAAATAAAAAAAATTAATAAATAACACTCATATAACATAAATGTCACACTCAATTTTGACCTATATTTCCTTGATATTTATTTTATGAATATCGATCACATTTATATAACATAAATGTCACACTCATATATATAACATAAAGGTATCAGTGTGAAGCGAAAAAAATTCATGATTTGCGATTGGACAAAAAAATTAAGGTTTGGGTTGCAAAGTGAAACAAATTAATTCATTTGCCGGAAAAATAACCGGAAATTTCGCAATCGGCAAAACCACATAAAGACTAGGTGACAATCTTAAAAAAAAAACAGATTAGATTGCAATTTTAAAAAAGTCGATAGCTGGGGTTGTTTTTTATAATATACCTTATTTTAAATCAATTTTAAATATATAATATATAAAATCAATCATTATTTAATGATCTTAAATTTAATATTCATATAAAATTTATCAAACTGAAATATGGAAATGTATGTGTGTGGGCTTCAATGATTTTTCATTTTTAAATGTTTTTATGATATATGATATTAATTTATTGTAAATTAATATTAAAATGTAGAAATAAAAAAAATATTATAGGTGTACCTAATAGATTACACATATAAAACATATCAAATAGAAAAAATTAGATTAAAATTATTATTGCAAGTTAACCAACTTATTCGTTTGAAATATACAAATATTTTATTTTATCTTTCTTATTTTATATTTATTTGTTGTCAAATTTTGTTTATATTTATATTCTGATTAATTGAGGTGACATAAGTGATTGGACACAGGTAATTTTTTTGGTTTTTCATAAATTAAAATTTCATCATTCTTAGTCCCTGATATATTGACTTATCAGTCTTATAATTATTATTCATAAATTTTTTATTCAAAATGTGTAGATTAAGTCCAATTTTGAATTGTTTAATTTAAATAGATAGTAAGAGAGATTTTCATGTATTTGATAAGCTGATATAATTTTTTATTTGATTTAAAATAAATGAGTTACATGTGGCGTTGTACCAAAAAAAATTATTAAAATACGTGTGTATTTATAGTTATAAATGCCAATAAAATATAAATTTATTTATCTCAATACTTAAATCATAACGTTTCTAATACATATAACTTATTTTTAGATATTAAATTTATTTTTTAAAATTTCCGGTCATTTGTTTTATTTGTTTGTTGAATCCATAGATTAATATATTACTTTATATATTTCAAATTTCTAATATTTTCGAATATAATTATTTATAATGACATAAATTTAAAGTTAAAATACATAGCTTTATACTAATACAAATTAAAAGAGTATCAATATATTTTTGTTAAAATAATAATCATTACATTTTACATGTTATTATATATTTTTTAATAATCTATACTATACTAATAGCAAAATGTTTGGGAAAAATTACAAGAATGCCATTTTCCCGCCCATTTTATTCTTTGTCCTTTTGTCCAAGTGTCAAAATGTGATTGAACATTGATTGTATTTTCTTTCTTATTTTTTTATTTGATCATTATTATTAGTTATTTTAATGTTTGGCTTGGAGGATACTCTTCAACAATTAAATAATATTAAAATGTAAAAGTTATGATTATGTTTATAGTCTATAGATATTTATAGACAATTTTTATTGGAGAAATCAATAAAATGACTTGCAACATACTCTTCCATCTATAAAATAATCTATATCTATATTCATACTATATAAAATGTCACATAAATTTGTGTAAATAACTTTTTTTATTTTTTTTCAAGATTTCATTTTGATTTTCTAAATTAATTTAGTAATTTTAAATTAAGTTTCCATCTCAAGCCATTGAATCAAATTTTCTTTCAAAGTCATTGCCTTATATAAAGAATGTCTATTCATTTAACAACACTCACTTACCTAGCTTATAAAAATCAACAAAATTTAATAAATTCTTTTACTAATAATAATAATAATAATAATAATAATAATAATAATAGGTAATATACTAAAAAATATTTCAAATAAATAGAACTACAAATTTCTCGCTCATATTAAAAATTATCTATACTATACTAATATCAGGACAGTTGGGAAATTATATAACAAGACGCGCAATGCGTGGGTACACTGCGAGTTATATATAACACACTGTGCAACGCACGGGTACATTACTAGTATTTCTAAGGAGACAAGAAAAACCTTTATCTTTTTAGCAAGTCATCACTCTTGTTTTGTGCATATTGTCATTGATCTACAATAGATATTAGCAATTTGAGTATTGTGTTTTCCATCTACACTACAATGGCGCCGTCTGTGGGAAGCAGGGGAGAGGAGTGAGCTTCCTTCTTATCCTACTTGATTTCCTCTAGTTACTGTTTTTGGTATTGTTTCTTTTCCTTTCGTTTCCCTTTTGTGTTGGTTGGGAGAAAGAGTTGCAGTAATCTGTTTAAAGTCAATCGGGATAATGGCTGATCGGATGATCCGAGACCTTGCCGGGGATTTCCGGGAGGTAGCTAGGCCAGAAGCATCAAGGGCGAAGGAGAGAGCGGAAGAGGTGAGGGAACCAGCTATGCCGGGCATGTGGACCTTCACCCCAGAACAGCTGGATGGTTTCATCCATTCCGCTGTGCAAAAAGCTTTAGACAAAGCGGCTGCTGAAAAAGAAAAAGAAGGAGGAAGGCGAGAGTTTCTTGAAGCGGAGGGTACCAAGATCTCCGCACCAGCAGATCGGCCAGGTCGGCCAGGAGTGGTACAGGAACAGAGTGCCGATAGTCACCCATCTCAGTGGAAATATGCTTCTCATGAGGTGTCGTCGGCAGATATCTCCGGACAACGCACGAAGGATCAGGAAGTACAAAGACAGATGGAAGCGATGCAGAGGGAGATACAATTGCTGAGGCAGAGGATAGGCACCACTAGTCAAATCCAGATGCCAGGAGGAAGTCCATTTTCAGTGGCGGTTCGGATGGACGAGTTGCCGGCAAATTTCAAGCCCTTAACCTTCGAATATGATGGAACAGCAGATCCGTATGATCATCTTCTGCGCTTCGAGAATGTGGCCCTCCTCCATCAGTACACGGATGGAGTCAAATGCAGAGTATTCTTGACCACACTCACACAAGCTGCCCAGAGATGGTTCGGGCAGTTAGCAAAAGACAGCATCCGTTCTTTCCACGATTTTAGTTCCGCTTTCCTCCACCAATTCGCCAGCGCCAGAAGACAGAGAAGAACATCCCAGTCTCTATTCACATTGAAGCAAGGGGCTGAGGAATCCTTGAGAGCTTTCATAAAACGGTTCAGCACCGCTGCCTTGGAGGTACCGTCTGCCACGGCAGAGGTAAAAATCAGCGCCATAGTTCAAGGGCTGCGGGAAGGGGATTTATTCCGCTCCTTGGCAAAGAGACCAGCCAATACTTTCGAGGAGGTCTTAGCTCGAGCAGATAAGTTTATTAATCTCGAAGACGTGAGTCGTGCCAAGCGAACAGAAAAACCGGCCCCTAGAGAAGTGAACATACGGAGACATGGAGAGCCCAGGTTCGATAGCAGAAGACGAGAAGAAGACGTCGGCAGAGGAGATTATGCCCGATACACTCCGCTGAAGGCCCCACTGGCAAGAGTGTTCCAGCTCTCCGAAAAGACCGCCCCATTCAGATTCCCTCCCAACAGAGCTCAAGCTCCGACAAGACCGAAGGGGCGATACTTCTGCTTGTTTCACAATGAATACGGTCATGACACGAACGAGTGCAGGCATTTGAAAAATGAGATAGAACGCCTGGTCAGAGCTGGGGTATTGAAGGGATTCGAAGATAAGAACAAGAGTTATACTGGAAGTTATGGAAAGAGGAATGAGAGGTCAGAAGAAAGAGAAGGCGTTCAAGACAATGAAAGGGGAAATGAGGAGAAAGATCTACCCCCACCACCGAAAAAAGGCTTTATTAACATGATCGCTGGCGGCCCTCAGGGAGGAGATTCGAACAGAGCCCGGAAGTCAGCCTTGAGATATGCGCAAGGATGGCATGACCAACACATGGAGGTGTCGGAAGTCCAACCATCTCCGGATATCGTGTTCGGGGCAGCCGATGAAACTCCCATGCTTAAACCTCACAACGACTCCTTGGTGGTGACGGCGGAGATAGCTGGGTATGATGTTGCCAGAGTATTTGTGGATACAGGGAGCTCTGCCGACATCATATATAAAGAGTGCTTTGAGAGAATGGACATCAGAACCCAGATCCACCCAGTGAACACGGCACTGTACGGTTTCACGGGAGGAGCAGTCCACCCTTTGGGGGTGGTGACTTTGCATGTTTTGGTAGGGGAATGGCCAAGGCAGAAGAGACTAATGATGGATTTCCTAATAGTTGATGCCCCTTCCGCGTACAATGTTATATTTGGACGACCAATATTAAATGAGCTGAAAGCTGTAGTCTCCACATATTATATGAAGGTCAAGTTCCCCACGTCTGCAGGTGTAGGAGAGCTGAAGGCGAACCAAATACACTCAAGAAAGTGCTATGTTGAATCTATTAGGGTAGCACATAAGTGGGCCTCGCCAGTGATGAGCAGAGCTGTAGAAGAGGAGGTCAGAACGAAACGGCAGAAAACAGATGGGGAGGAGGAAGAAGAGCCCAAGAAAATGGCAGCAGACGGAGAACTCCTATCGGTAGAGCTGTATCCAGGGAAAGAGGGATTCTGTACTAAGATCAGCGCAGAAATCCCAGGAGCAGAACAGGCTGAATTGATTGAATGCTTGAGGAAGAATGCTGACCTGTTCGCCTTTCAAGCGGCAGATATGAGAGGTATCCACCCAGAGATTGCGGTACATCGGCTTAACATCAGTCCCGAGGTGAGACCCGTTAAGCAGAGGCTTCGGAATTTCGGAGCAGAAAAAGACAAAATCATTCAGGCAGAAGTCCAGAAGTTATTGGACTCAGGACACATAGTGCCCGTTCAGTTCCCGGAATGGTTATCCAACGCTGTCTTGGTGCCTAAGCCCAACAAGAAATGGCGCATGTGTATTGATTTCCGTGACCTGAATAAGGCCTGCCCAAAAGATCATTATCCGCTGCCTCGCATAGATCAATTAGTGGATTCCACATCTGGATGTGCCTGTTTGTCTCTGATGGATGCTTACCAGGGGTATCACCAGATCCAGCTGGATCCTGCGGATGTCAAAAAGGTCTGCTTCATCACAGCTGCCGGGACCTATGGGTATGTGCGTATGCCTTTCGGTCTAAAGAACGCAGGAGCCACCTACCAACGTATGGTAGACAAGCTATTCAAAACACTGGTTGGCAGAAATATGGAGGTTTATGTAGACGACATGTTGATAAAAAGCAAAGAGGCCGAGCAACACATTGCAGATCTGGAAGAGGCCTTTACGATCATACGTGGCAGCGAAATGAAGCTGAACCCAGAGAAGTGCAGCTTTGGCGTGACGACAGGAAAATTCTTGGGATTTATGGTTACTAAAGAGGGCATAAAAGTTAATCCAGAGAAAGTGAAAGCAGTGATGGATATGGCCCCACCCAAAAATGTCAAAGAGGTGCAAAGGCTGTTGGGGAGAATAACTGCACTGAACCGTTTTGTCTCTAAATCGGCGGATAAGAGTTACCCTTTCTTCAAAATATTGAGGAAGGGGTGCAGATTCCAATGGTCAGAAGAATGCGACCAAGCCTTCAAAGAACTAAAAGAATACCTCGCCAACCTGCCACAGCTCTCCAAGCCCGAGAAGGATGAAACTCTATACATGTACCTCTCAGTTGGAGAAGCAGCAGTCAGTACAGTTCTGGTACGGGAGAGGGGGCGGCAACAGATGCCAGTATACTACGTCAGTCATATGTTACAAGGGCCTGAAACTCGGTATGCGGAGATAGAGAAGGCTGGGTTAGCCGTTATCACCACAGCTAGGAGGCTACGCCCCTACTTCCTGTCGCATAAAATAGTCACGCGCACCAATTACCCGCTGGCGCAAACCATGGGCAAGGCAGACACCTCTGGCAGAATGGTCAAATGGGCAGTGGAGCTCGGGGCTTATGATATGGAGTTCGAACCCCGAAAAGCTATCAAAGCACAAGCTTTGGCAGATTTCATACAAGAATCACAAGCTCTGCCAGAGGAGGAACAGAGCTGGAAAATCTTTGTGGATGGTTCTGCTACCAAGGATGGTTGCGGAGTGGGAGTGCTGGTAGAATGCCCAGGAGGGCAGGACATGCAGTATGCCATCAAGTTAAACTATTCCGTGTCTAATAATGAAGCAGAGTACGAGGCTCTAATACGAGGCATGAACATAGTGAAAGAAGCTGGGGGAAGTGAGTTAGTAGCCCACACCGATTCGCAATTGGTGTTCCAGCAATTTGGAGGGACATATGAAGTAAAAAAGGAATCATTGTTCGAATACTTAAGGGAGATCGCCAAAATCCAACTATCCTTTAACAAATTTGAGCTGAAACAAATCCCGAGGGCAGAGAATGCTCAAGCAGATTACCTAGCTAAGATTGCCAGCTCTTATCCGCTCTTGCAGCCGAGAAGAATAACTTTGTTGGTAGCGGAAAAGTCAGTCGGGGTAGCAGAGGTGGCAGAGGTGGAGGAAGCAGATGATTGGAGAACACCCATCATGAATGAGCTGAGGAAAGCAGAAACATTGACAACCTCGAAGTGGACTAAAGAAACTCTGAAGTATTGCATCATAGGTGAACAGCTCTACCGACGATCTTTCTCGCAGGCATACCTACGGTGTTTAAATAAGGAGGAAGGGTTATACGTGCTGCGAGAAGCACATGAAGGATGTGGAGGTGATCATGTGGGATCAAGAACATTGACTCGAAAGATCCTACGAGCAGGATACTTCTGGCCCACCATGAATGCAGACACAAAGGAGTTAGTGCAGAAGTGCCATAGTTGTCAGATTCATGCATCTCTGATTCACAGTCCGGCTGAAGAATTGAGAACAATGTGTTCCCCATGCCCTTTCGCTCAATGGGGAGTGGATTTAGTAGGACCGTTGCCGTTGTCCAAAGGGCAGAAAAAATTCCTGATAGTGGCTATCGATTATTTCACAAAATGGGTGGAGGCTGAGCCATTGGGGAAAATCGACGAGCAGAATGTCATAAAGTTTCTATGGAAACAGATCTGCTGTCGATACGGAATACCCAGAGTTTTGATTTCAGATAATGGCACGCAATTTTGTGGAAAAAAGATTAAAGCTTGGTGTACGGAGATGAAGATTACACAAAGGTTTGCAGCAGTAGCTCATCCCCAAGCAAATGGTCAGGTGGAAGTCACTAACAGAATTATCATTAATGGGCTGAAAACGCGGATAGAGACCTTGAAAGACAATTGGGCGGAAGAGCTGGATTCAGTCCTATGGGCTTACAGGACGACACCAAGGGTAGCAACAGACATGACCCCTTTCAATCTGGTATATGGGGCCAACGCAGTAATCCCGGCAGAAGTGGGTATGGAAACCCATAGGATCATGACATTCGAGGAAGAACAGAATGAGAGACTCATGAAGGAGGATCTGGATCTGCTTGAAGAAGACAGAGAGGCAGCACGATTGAAAATTGAGAAATTCAAGAGTAGAGTAAAGGCAGCGTATGACAAAAAGGTGCGACCACGATATTTGAACAAGGGAGATCTGGTCCTCAGGAAAGCAGATGCTTTAAAGCCTAAGGGAAAGCTGGAGCCGAACTGGGAAGGACCGTATATTGTATCAGAGGTGTTAAAAGGGGGAGCTTATCGATTAATGACAGCAGAAGGAAAAGAAGTGGCCAGACCATGGAACATTGGCAACCTTAAACGATATTACGCCTAGAAGAATCAAGTAAGAAACACTCCCTGAGTTTGGAAATCTGCCCTAGAAAGCAGCCGCCTTAGCAGAGGCAGACCTCCGGGTCTAGCACATCTCTGACTAAGGTTGGTGGGGCCAAAATTCAAATCTGCCCTAGAAAGCAGCCGCCTTAGCAGAGGCAGACCTCCGGGTCTAGCACATCTCTGACTAAGGTTGGTGGGGCCAAAATTCAAATCTGCCCTAGAAAGCAGCCGCCTTAGCAGAGGCAGACCTCCGGGTCTAGCACATCTCTGACTAAGGTTGGTGGGGCCAAAATTCAAATCCGCCCTAGAAAGCAGCCGCCTTAGCAGAGGCAGACCTCCGGGTCTAGCACATCTCTGACTAAGGTTGGTGGGGCCAAAAGTCAAATCCGCCCTAGAAAGCAGCCGCCTTAGCAGAGGCAGACCTCCGGGTCTAGCACATCTCTGACTAAGGTTGGTGGGGCCAGAAGTCAAATCCGCCCTAGAAAGCAGCCGCCTTAGCAGAGGCAGACCTCCGGGTCTAGCACATCTCTGACTAAGGTAGGTGGGGCCAGAGGTCAAAGCTGCCCTAGAAAGCAACCACCCTAGCAGAGGCGGCCCTCTAGGCCTAATACCTCTCTGCTTAGGGATTGGTGGGGCCAAGCTCGACTCACTTTTAAAAAGAATCGATATGCTCACTCATGAATAATAAATACGCATTGCCCCTTTATTGCAGAAGAAGAAGGAAATTGGTTGAAGGAAGGGCAGGAAAGTGGGAGCAAGGAGGAGTTTCTAAAATTAACTGCTTTTGGAAGAGGATCAGAAAGCAGAAACATCGTTTGAAAAGATGACCTTCAAGTATCAGTATTTCTAATACAACTTTCTTGTTTTTTACTTAAGTTGATGTATATGGATTCTCTGTCCTAATTCATGTTTCTGCTTATAAAGATGGATTACTACTGAATCCAGCCATGGTTGTGCACATACATCTCGTCTTAATATTTTTACAAGCTGTAATAAGTTAGTTTTAAATAACAGGCAAAAGGTGAAATTAAAGCAGAACACACAAAACATAGATAAGACCATCTTGATAATATCGCAAAATGAATAAGGAAAGCAAGCATATTGTCTAAAGCAAGATAAATGTATGTCCCCATGGACAAAACAGAATTTAAAAACTGTTTAATACATCCATCAAATTAGTTCAAGAGTCAGCAGGAGGGTTCTGGTCAGAGGCATCAGCACCCGGAGAGTCGGAAATGACCTGAAGATCCATGGAAGGAAGCTCCGGCAGATCTTCAGAAGTACGCTCAGGAGGAACGTCGGCGGCGAGAGCAGCTTCAGAAGAGTCCCCGCTCAAGACGATCAAATCCACAAACTCCGGCTGCGAGGAGGTGGCAGAAGGTGCCGGCAGAACTGGAGCCGCTAGCAGAGGAAACTTGCAGGAAGAAGGATCCACGGGAGTAAAAGCCTCAGTCGGAGCAGAGCATAGCTTCGCGTAGGCTCGTTGGAGGACTGGCAGCCACCAAGGAGAGTCAGGGTCTTCCAAAGGATCTCCCTCAAAGTGTGGAGATGCTGGCATATCCTCCAAGGGACCATTGAAATCAAAGGTCCCTGTGAAGCCTTGGTCCTGAGCCTGCTTCTGCGCTGCATCGAAACCAAAGCCGTAGTAGAAGCCGATGTGCGGGCAGAAGTCAACCAAAGAGCTGGTGCTCTTAAGATAGGCCTCCTTCAAGCCTGTAATCACTTCCTCCAGAAAACTCTGGCCTGCAGCAGTCATGTGCAAGTTTCTCTTGCAGGCGTCTATCCCCTCAGAAAACTTCCTGAGGCCATACTCCCGGCTGCGAGCCTTCTCATCTGAGGCCTTCTGTTTCCAAAACTCGACCTCCTTTTTAGCTTGTTCATCCCCCTGTCGCAGTACTTTCATCTCCTCCTCCTGGTCTGCCAGCCTAGCTTTCAATGCCTTTATCTCCTTTTCCTGCTCCGCCAACTTGAACTTGAGCCCAGAAATCTCATTATCTTTTTCAGATATGAGAACAGCAGGATCCGCAGCCGCTCCGACCTTGGCTTGCAATCTGCTAAAGTGAACCAGAGACTACAACCCACGGAAATGCTAAGGTAAGGAGAGAATCTACAAACCAACAAATCTCAGAGAAATGTAATAATGAAATACCTTCAAAAGATAATTAGCGCCCATGCAAAGCTCATTCTCTGGTGACACTCGCCCAAGTGAGTAGTTGTCAGCAGGGGTAAGGCAGAGCTGTAGAAACCGACGTGATTCCTCTGCAGACAGCTCCAATAAAGACTTGGGAAGCTCAAGGGTGAAAGCATCATTGGCAGAGACCTTCACCCTGCTCGACTTAGATCGATCCCTGGGAGGAGGAACCAGCTCGATTGCACCTCGAGAGGGAGATTGGCGACGTTGGCGGCGGGCTTCTGGAAGTCCATCAGCAGAGCTCTGGGGTCGTTTGCCCTTGTCACTTCTGGAGCCAGTGGGAACAGTAGCAGTAGATCGGGGCTCATTAGTGGGCGCATCTCCTGAGCGAGAGCGAGGAGGAGAAGGAGGATCCCGACGCGGCAGAGCTCTTTTCCAGAGAGGTTCTATATCAAAAGAAACACAAACTATAAATAAGAATGAACAAAGGGAAGGTGATAGGTAAAAGAGCGACAGAAGAAGAAAAATACCAAACTCGGAAGGAAAAGTGGTTTCTCCAGAACAGAGGCCAAAGAAGGACAAGACAGAAGACTGTTCGACTAAACTAACTACATCAAAAGAGCCTACAGTATGTACAGAGGAATTCAGCTCCTCAATTATTGCTCGATCAGAAGGAGGACAGCTGATATAGAACTCTTTCTTCACCAAGGGTTTGGTATATAGCCAAGAACCAGTGGGGAAGTCCCAAGTGTCGTCTCCAGAAATGAAAAAATAATCTTCCTTCCAATGTTTATCCCGACTCTGGGGCTTACCCAGGAAATGGATCAGACCTCGAGGGTCAGCAGTAACATAGAAGAAAGGAGGCTTATACTTAAGAGGGAAATTAGAGAAGAAGAGTTCTGCAGTAGGGTTACCACCATTACCCTTCAAAATTATGTAGAATCCTAACATTAAACGAATGGCAGAGGGAGTGAACTGGTTCAAGGGAACCTGATAAAAGAATGATAATCTACAAAGGTAAGAGTTCACGGGGAAGTGAACTCCAGCTCTCAACTGGGCTGACCAGAAGGCCAACTTACGCCCAGAGAGGAAATTAGGTCTGTGATGTGCGGCGGGACAATATAAGCAAAAATTCTGAGGAATGTCATAAACTAAGCGAAGTGTATCTACACGATCGGGAGTAAAGATGGAGCGCTGGCTAACAAAGTCAAAATTAGGGTCAGAAGCGCCGTAACTTATGGGATCTACACTGGCGGCTGAAGCTTCCTCTTCAGGAGAGGAAGAAACCCTCGTCGAAGAGGAAGAAGAAGATTGGTCGCTAGGGATAGGAAAGGCAGAGGGGGAACCTTGTGCAAGGGCTGGAAGAGTCGAAGGGTCAGTTCCCAGGTTGGAAGAAGCCATGGCGGAGCAGAAGAAATAAGACAAGAAAGATAATCTAAAAAATCGCCAGAAAATTCCCAAAAACAGCCACAATCACCCAACAAACGAAATAAAAACAGCTACAAGATCCAAAGCTCAGAGTAATTACACCCAGTTCACAAGCCACTGCACATACACCACAAAAAACAGCAAAACCCAAGGTCAGAAATTACCTCCTCTCGCCATGGAAAAACCAACGCAAATGAAGAAGAAGAAGAAGAAGGTTCACCGGAAAAGAATCGCTAGAAGTTCCTCACACCAGAATCGCCGGAGAAGAAGAAATCGCAAGAAGGAAGACGAAAGCAGGAAAGAAGAGAGAGAAAACAAAAATTAGGGCAAAATTTTTGAATATATTGCATCGGGAAGAGGCGCGACGTTTTACATCCCACGGCTGGATGACTGACACGTGTAGGGATAAGATTAAACATGTCAGTTATGACGTTTGAAAAGTGACCCGAAAGGACACCGACTGTCATAATGCCTGACACACCAAGAAAAAGGACAGAAGCGCGTGAGCTCAGACTTCACACCTATGCCCATAAGATAAGAAGGAAAAGACCGGAAGTGCTGCAGTCGACCAGTTCTGCCAAACCAGATCTGCTCGACCGCACCAGGGGGAGTAGCTAAGGGGAAAATTAGCTCTCTGACCGAGAGGAGAAAAACCGGAAGTGCTGCAGTCGACCAGCTCTGCCAGGCCAGATCTGCTCGACCGCACCAGGGGGAGTAGCTAAGGGGAAAATTAGCTCTCTGTCCGAGAGGAGAAAAATCGGAAGTGCTGCAGTCGACCAGCTCTGCCAGACCAGATCTGCTCGACCGCACCAGGGGGAGTAGCTAAGGGGAAAATTAGCTCTCTGACCGAGAGGAGAAAAACCGGAAGTAAAAACCGGAAGTGCTGCAGTCGACCAGCTCTGCCAGACCAGATCTGCTCGACCGCACCAGGGGGAGTAGCTAAGGGGAAAATTAGCTCTCTGACCGAGAGGAGAAAAACCGGAAGTAAAAACCGGAAGTGCTGCAGTCGACCAGCTCTGCCAGACCAGATCTGCTCGACCGCACCAGGGGGAGTAGCTGATGTGGGAAGGATGAGCCTATAAATGTTTTGGAGGAAAAAGATCATGAAAAATGTTGGCACCATTACCCCGAAACACCTAAACTCCTGGAATTTGTAAAATGACAATATGACAGAATTGCCCTCACATGAATGTAGAACTGCTTCTGTGCAGACGTGGAAGCAGAAGTGAATGAGAGAAGAACAACTTAAAGCGACTCTGCGTAACTACAAGTCGGCAGAGCTCATCTAGTGCAGATGTGGGAGCAGAACTGGAGGAGAAAGGAAAGGTCAGGAGCAGGAATGTTCCACGTGATCATAAGAACAGCCGAACTCCCCCGATGCTGACGTAGAAACAGAAGTGAAAAATAGAACACTCCGTGACCACAGAGGAAGGGAACTCGCAGAAAACAATAAGAAGCGGAGGCAAATACATCACACAACCCAAAGAGGCCGCGAAGGTACTAAAAATCCTACAAGGCAGAAGTGGTGATACCGTAACAAGAGGCAGCCGAACGGATTCCATAAGCTCGAAGTAGAGGATAATAATTCATAGCACAATGATGAGCATCCTAGATGAGTAGCTGACATGGCTATAAAGGACAAAAGGCACAATATCTCCTCCTTAACAGAAAATAGAAGATTCTGGAGAAGAAGTGGTGTACTCTCAGCAATGAAGAAAGTACCTTGGAAGAAAAATAGAAAACATAGCTTGCTCAACAAGAAAATATGATAGGGAAAGACAGAAATGCCCTCCTTAGAAGAGAGGAGTATAAATAGAAGAAAGTTGTATATCTTGAGTAACTTGGGGAATATTTCTAAGGAGACAAGAAAAACCTTTATCTTTTTAGCAAGTCATCACTCTTGTTTTGTGCATATTGTCATTGATCTACAATAGATATTAGCAATTTGAGTATTGTGTTTTCCATCTACACTACAATAATGTGTGCCTTTGTTTTTTATTTTAATGATGTATAATATTAGCATCAGTTATGAGATAACAATAAAAGTAGTTAAATAAGATAATAAAAAATTTAAACTAGTCAAAATATGGTAAAATAATTTTTTTTCAGTTAAATTGATTAAAATACCCTCAATGAAACGATAATTAATCATCACAAATTAAATCAACAACAATATATGATAAACATGTAGACACCCACAATATGGGCCGTTCATGACCCCAAGATCCACGCTGCATGAACCGCACATACATATACATATATGGGACCCGCCTCCATTTTAGTAAGAATATTTCTGTCAAATATACTCATTTTTACTTAACAAAATGTTTTTCTTTTAGAGTAAGTCTCTTGTGATAGATCCATGCACCCGGGTCGGATCCGGGTTAGGGGGACCGCACCCTTTTTTTTTTTTTTTTTTTCGCTCATGATTTTTGAAAAAATCACATACCAATAGTATATGTTAGACATACCTTTACGTTATGTTAGACATACCTTTAAGCTATGTTAAACATACCAGTTCTGCCCAGATTTCATGCCTTGTCTTTTTTTGGCTTGATTTTTGAATTTTGGCACATACCACTACGTTATGTTAGACATACCTTTACGTTGTGTTAGACATACATTTATGTATACTTAAACATACCTTTGTATATGTTAGACATACCTTTATATATAGTTAAGCATACATTTATACATGTTAGACATACCTTTGTATATAGTTAGACCTACCTACACATGGTTGGTCTAACTATACACAAAGGTTGGTTTAACTATACACAAAGGTTGGTCTATTTGAGCGAATTTTGGATGAGCTTCAGGACAGGTCTTCAGCGCGTGGGAGCGCTTGCATGCGCGTGGGAGGCGCGTTTTGGGCGCGTGAACGGGTCGGGTCAGGTGCATGGATCCATGCACCTGACTCATAAAAGTTTTTGCCTTTCTTTTATAAGTTGATTAGTTTAACTTTTTTTTTTGTTATTTTACCTTGCTATTTCTTGTCATTATCACTTTAAATTTCTTGTTATCTTATTTAGTTATTTCTAGACATTATCACAATATCACTTGTTTAATTAAGATATCATTCATATCTGTTGTAGTATTTAATGTTATTTTTGCACTTGTTATTTATTAAGTATCATTTTTTTAAGGGAGGATTTCCAAAATACCCATTTTCATAAGCCAATGAACTTATCTACCCATTTTTATAATAAATAACTTTTTTACCCAATTTGGACAGTGAAATCTCCATAATATCCTCAATTTTAGTTATATTTACATAAGAAAAGAGTCCAGGAGACTCTACTCGTGTCCAGAAACTCTATCCGCGTCTAGGAAACTCTACTCGTGTCCAGAAACTCTACCCGTGTCTACTTTTCAAATAAGGTGAACATGTCGTGAACACGAAATATAATATCGTGTTCACGATATGCAGAAAGGGTCAACATGTCGTGAACACGAATATAATATCGTGTTCACGATATGCAGAAAGGTTCACATATCGTGAACACGGAAAATAATATCGTGTTCACGATATGCAGAAAGGTTCAACATGTCGTGAACACGAAATATAATATCGTGTTCACGATATGCAGAAAGGTTCACATATCGTAAACACGGAAAATAATATCGTGTTCACGATATGCAGAAAGGTTCAACATATCATGAACATGAAAAATAATATTGTGTTCACGATATGCTGATATCGTGTTCACGATATGCTGATATGTTGATATCGTATTCACAATATGCTGATATGATATCAGAGGTATTTCCACTTTATGTAAATATAAACTTAAATTGAGGGCATTATTGATATTTCGGCCAAAAAATGGGTAAAAAAATACATTTTTTAAAAAATGGGTAAATAAGTTTCTTGACATATAAAAATGGGTAAATAGAGGTATTTCCACTTTTTTTAATGAGTTAAAGTGAGTGGAATTGGGGAAATAAAAATTAGAGAACATGCATGATTAGTCATCACAATCTGCACCACTTTAACCACAATGCTTATGGTTATTAAGTATCATTTATTTTCTGAAAAATACTACTTAATATTTTAAAATATCCTTTTTTATTCTGCTCGATTAAGATCAATTTTCAGAAAAAATTCCATTTACTTGCTTTGGCCAGGACCGTATCTCATGAATTAGATTAGAGTTGTAAACGAGTCTATCCGAGTTGAGTATTGACAGGTTCGAACTCAAATTTGATTCTAAAACTCGAAATTCGAGCTCGACTTGACAAATAACTCGATAAGGTCAAGCTCGGCTCTGCTCAATTCGGTACCTGAAGAATATTTATTAAAAACACCTTAAACACCTTATAAAAGGTTGAAAATGGAAATTTTAATGAAAGAAAATAAATTATTAAGGGTAAAATTGCAAAATTAACATATGATTGGTTATGCTCGATTAGGCTCATGAGCATGTTTAGTCGAATATTAATATACTTGGACTTGAAACCGAAAGCTACTTGTGCAGCTCCACTCAAATATTTTCAAGCAGAATTCGATTTATTTTTTTGACCCGATCTCAATCGACTGGCTCATGAATTGTATTACTCCCTCCATCCCAGTCGAATTTGTCTACTTGTTATTTTCGTTTGTCTCCCAATTTGTCAGCCCATAAATGGCAAAGAAATTATAAAACAAAAAGTATAAAAAAAATATTTTTTTAATCAAAAAGTAACCTAAAACAACAAGTCAACTGTATTTTCTAGGTTCCGCGCCCAGTTCAAGTGGGCAAATTGGTTCGGGACGGAGGTAGTATTTCATTTACACGCCTAGATTAGATACACCTCAAATTTAATTTAATTAGATAGTTTAGGTGCAAATATATAGGGTAATGAATGATATTGAGTGTACCATATACATTGAATGGGCAAAAGTAAAAGTCATAGGAAAAACTTTCTTGTATTGCATGACATTAGTTGCAGTCAAATTATTCGCTAAAGTAGAGATTGGGCACAATTTAGTTTAATACTACAGAAATCAAGATAAGTAATTACACAGAAATTATTGCACATGATCAATATTTATCTCGTATAATAATTGTTCACATAAATGGGCTATTGTGTCCCACCTTCAATCAGTTTATGCATGCTCAAAAACAATAAGAAATGGTTGATTTTATGAGATTTAACTAAAATATTATTAGAATATAGACATGATATCCACCAACAACATTGATTTCGTTGTTTTAATTATTCTATATATATCTTAACAATTCAATAGTGATGAAGATGAGACAAGAAAGTCAAAGTAGAGAAAAATATGAAGATAGTCTTATGAGATGATAAGGTCGTAAAGATGATTTAGATTCAATCAAATTAGAAGTTTCAAGATTAAGCTATCTATCAGTGAATTTTGTGTTTGTTCATAAATAGTGATTCGGTTGAGTTGGAGGTCCTTAATTAATTTGGAAATATTCAATTCATGAAAATATGATTGGATAGTGACCAAATTCCAACGGAATCTAATCAATTAATTGAACCAAATCCATTGCTTTAATTTGATGTTCGGTTCCATTTTGATCACCCAAATTAAAATTGATGCACCAACCTTGCCAAGAATAATAACAAGTCAATAATTAAATATGGATGAGTGGCAAAGTTGGGTCGTCCACCTAATAAGTCACAAGTTGCCACTTTGCACACTGCTTCTTTAATTTTAACTAATTCATGAATTTAATTGGCAAGTTAAGTGGAGAAAAACACAAGTTGGATAAGCCCATCTCCATATATTAAAAACATCCCTTTTTAATAAATTTATAAATTTTGAATTGTAAAAACTTAGAATTGTTTTTTTAACTTAAGAAGACACGTCTTATTTCCAATAAATTGCACAATCGTACATCATTTTTAATATCTTATAGGGCATCATAATATTTATTCAAATATTTCAACAATTTATTTTTCAAATAAGATAAAACATTTTATTATCATCTCTAATGACAAGATTGATATGATGGAATAAGTTAGACTGAAATAATTCTTTTATTCGATTTTCTAATTGGAAATTCACTATATCCATGACAATTTTTGTAATCACATATGAGTCCTTCTACCAATTGTCTCACGGTATGTTATATATATATAGAATAAATTTATTTATATTATTTTTTATACTTTATTTTGACAATTATCATTATTCATGTTATGTTTCGGCAAGTTAATATCCTAAAATTAAGTCAAAATATAATTCTTTTTAATAACTGATATTAAATTATATCATAATAAAATATACAAATAAAGAGTACAGAGTATATAAATATAAAATAGATTATCAAGGAAGAAAAATGGATAGAAAGAGGTTTGTGTTCAATAGTGGAAATGAAGGTGTTCATATGTTGGTTTTGTGCATGAAGTTCTAATATTTTCTCGGTAATGTTACACATTATAAATTATCTTTCATCCTACCTTTATCCAAGACTCATATAGTAATATCTAATAGTGGAGATTTGATATATAAGCAAGCATATAGTAATGACATGTATGTGTTGATTTTGAGTGAAATTTTCGATCGTTTAAACACTTGAGAGAATATTGAGAGTTATCCTTGATGAGATCATGTGGAGTTTGGCAACGTTGGATCTTATTGAAGTGATTAAATGTTGATGAAATACAATTTTGTTGAAGATGGAGGGAATCATGATCATTTGCTTTTTGAAGGTTGTCCACTTCTTTTTTAATTTCAATGCATGATGAGTTTTGGATATTTGTGCTTAATTGTGGGCTTGAGTATAAAGTCTTGTTCTTTGTTGATTTTTGATCTTGTGATTATGTTTAGATGCATGCTCCTCAAGTATGGTTTAGGTGTGGGTGGTTTGATGTGTCCTTATTTTTTATTTTCACAATTACCCTTAATTATAGTCCATCCAATAATTAATTGAAATGTGATAATAGACTTTTATGGGCTTTGATGTGAAATACGAAATTTTGGATTTAAATTGAGAAAATGGGCTCAGATGGGTTTGGAGGAGACTTCATCAAATGGGCTCAAGTGAGTTGATGGAAAAGAAAGGACAAACACTTTTATATGCTTACTATTCTAGTTTTATTAAGGATGAAAAGTATTTATGTAATTGCAATATTCCAAATAAGGGAGACCTCTCCTCTGGTTCCCTCTCTTCTCTTGCGTCCAAAACACACACTACTCTTTCTCAACTTTTGTTTCTCCATCAAATCTTGTGCGAGGTCGTCTCACAAATTATGTTTCGTGAGACGGGTTAATCCACAACTCACATTTCATAATTCACATATAAATTAGTGGAAATGACAAGTTTTTGTGTTCTTTCTCTTCTCGTTTTCTCTCTTGATTTCAAAAAACTGTTAGAATATTTTTTAATGAGTGGTTAAATTCTCCTCTCTGATTCAAGGGTATCGACATTCAATTACATTACCGATCATATGTTACAAATATCATCTTGCAAATACAAATATTTATCCTTAAACTAATAATTATGGACGCCATAAAAAGGTCCTGTGTTTTCCTAATAATTGACTATTTTCACAAGATTTTAATGCGGTTTTAAATTAATTTGGAGCTTGTGTATTGGATTTCAAAATTATATCAATCCAAACAATACAAATATAGTCTATTACTCTAAATTAGAAATTCATACTTAAACCTTTCAATCAAAACAAAACTGAATTAACACAATCTCTTTTAGAAAATAAGTCAACTAAGTTGTATTTGTAATCCATTATAATTACGTGCATTAATTACCATCCTATTATGTATTCTACCTCACTAAATCTCCACTTCTAATTATGATGATGCCTCATTTCTTATATATCCTTGTCCACACCCAAAATAATATATATGAACCAAACTTGTTAGAAATCAAGAAAAAAGGTAATTTTGCAAGAGAATTAAGATGATGAGTTGGCTACATTTGACCCTGATTTCTGCTGTTGCAGTACTAATCCTGGTACTTATATTCTTCCAAATTTTCCAGCAATTCTTACATCCCAAAACACATGGAAGTATCGTGAGTTTGCAGAATGGAATTGGTAGGTTTGATGAAGTGTGTGATCATGCAAGGGACTCTTCACCTCATCATGAGTCATTGATGATCTTCAGTTGGGGTGATCATCCTTCTCTAGTCGCTGATGCTGTACAAAATGGATGGCCAGGATTTTGTTTCACAGCATCCACGTCATCATTTCCATCTGACGTGGACACTAGTTGGGAGGTTTGTGAAGGGTCAGCAGAATATATCCAGAAAATTATAGTAAAGAAGGGCATTGAGAGAAGGGGCATATCTGTCATTCGGACAGCTTTGCCTTTGCCGGGGCCACGTTTTGGGGTTTCATACTTCCCACAAGATGCATATTTTGAGATAATTATTTTGGCGGCCTGTAATGAAGATTTGAGCAATGTCATGAATGAGGTGGTCTCAGGTTCGAGTTCTCTCGGTGACTCAAAGAACAATCTAGAATGTAGTGAGAGGATAGATATGGTTAATGAAGAAGAAGAAGAAGAAGAATGTGAAAGTGAGAAGAGTGTTTTGGTGTGGATTGGATTAATGGGTGGATCACAAACAGATGTTGCATTCAAAACTCATCCACCCTGCATTGCCTTCAATTCTAATGCCTCTATCCATCTTAATGGTAATATTACACTACTTTATTCCTTTTTTTGCATTAATTCCTTCACCTATTTAATTAATGCTTTATGTTTGGTTTATCTGTATTGACAATTAGCTTTTAAAGAGTATCCAATTTTCAAAATAGTGTATATGACGTCGTCTCGTCTCATGCATGCACGGATATTATTAATTATTTTTTTGAGCCGTAGACCAACCCCAAGCTATATCCATTTTCACATGTCAATTTTTATTTTAAAGGAATATTTATCTAGGGTTCACCCGTCTTACAAATTAGTTTCACAAGAATTGTTATACATACAAATATATGTAAACAAACGCACATTGTCAATGACCTTAAACATTTTAGTTTGATAAAATATTACTTCTATTAATTAGTCCTAATCTTCTCCTTCATCATCTTTAAGTCTTTGATTTGGAAGGAGATTTTGTCTCTTCATTAGTTTTTCGGAGTAAAGTAATTACAAAAATCACTCGTATTCAAAGTTTTTTGACCTTTTATTTTATAGAAACTAGTTCTTAGATATTATTAATACCACGTCATGTTTATATATCATTATTTTTCAAATATCATAACTGGTAAGATGATTTGCAAAATATAGAACAAATATTAAAGGGAGTTAATTATGTAATTTAGAAAATTAATAGAGTAACTAGTTACATTAATATTTAGTTAATCCTCAGGACTATTGTATTAATCATGATTAATCCTTTTTTTTTTTTTTCTTTTCTGATGCATGATTTAGTAGTTTAGTTCGTACACCAAAAAGTCATGAGATGTTCATGGTTTTGGGGTAGAAGTTTCCATTTTTACCTATGTTAACTCAACATCGTCATACGCATAGGCTTAGCCTAGCAGCAGGTATATCGAGGTGTATTATAATATGACTCTTTATAATCATAATAATTGAATCTAGATGTGTAACGAGTGATTCCATACATGTTATTACTTCTCTTTTCTCAGGAACGAAGATCATATGTGAATCCGAAAACCACAAATGGCTAAAAGCAGGAAATGTGATCGGGTGTGGCTATAATCCATCGCGGAAAAAGGTTATATTCACATTGAACTCCAAACTAGTGCATGAAATTGACTGCAAAACTGAGGAATTTGGGCATCCACTCTATCCAACTATAGCTGCAAACACTCATATTATGTTTCTGCTAAATCTTGGACAAATCCCTTTTCAATATGAGCCTGGGAATTTGCTAAGAACTTCCAATCCATGCTACATTGGGCCCCACGTGGATGATTCTGCAGCTGCCATTGGCCATATTGATAGCATGGAGCTTTTCTCCATGGGAAGAATTGACTCCAATTGGCAACAATGGAGTGGCAATAGTAATACTAGTACTGGTAGTAGGGCTTTTGAATTCGATCGAGAGTCCGAGACTGATCTCTTTGAAATCCGTCTTACTTAGTATTCCATGATTTTTAGCAACAGGTTTTGAATATTTTCTTGAGCCCTTAATATATATGTCTTGGTAACTATGTATCTTATTAATTATGTGATAATAAAGAGGAATAGTCAAATAAGATAACAAGAAATATTATTCTGGTTAATTGTTCATAAGAAACGTGTTTTTTTTAGCCAAAAAATGTGTCTTTAGACAAAAAAACCCGAGCCCCTCCCTTTACTTGATTTCCTTGGAAGGTGAACCACATTTTATTAAGGGTAAAAATGTCAATTTCAGTTGTATTTAATGTTTCGTCATATGTTGGCTATTATTGTACTACCTCCGTCCCGGCTAATTTTGTCTACGTTTGACCGGCACGGAGCCTAAGAAAAAACTGTTGACTTTGATGTGATGTGTTATTTTAATGTTTTTTAGTGTCAATTTTGTAATTAATGTGTGCTTTTTGAGTGCAAAAGTTGTAAAATAAAAGAAATGGAGGGGTAAGGGAGTAAATTTTTCTTTGCCATTTTTTGGTTGGCAAAATAAGATGGAACAAATAAAAATGAAAAGTAGGCAAAGTTAACAGGGACGGAGGGAGTATCTTATTAGGATATTTTTGTCGTTGTCTCTCGTTTAATCATGTAAGATATTGATTTTGATTGATCTAGTCCTATTTAAAACTAAGTCCGCAATTGAGTTTGTTTGACTTCACCTCAGATCATTATTAATTGATGGAAACAAAATACATTAGTAACTTCATTTTGCCTACTTTGACCGGGCACAAAGCCTAAGAAAATACAGTTGATTTTGATCGGATGTGTTAACTTTATGTTTTTTATACTTTAATTAGAATTTAAAAGAGGAATTTGGGTGGCAATTTTGTAAAATGACAGAAATGTAGGGATAAGGAGGGAATTTTTCTTTTGCCATTTATGGGGTTGGCAAATTAAAATAGGACAAACAAAAATGTCAAGTAGACAAATTAGGTCGGGACCAAGGGAATATATGATTTAATTCATCTATAAGATACATAATGATTCTCTCTACATTTTGAAATGTCTCAACAAGGTAGCAAGCTGCGAATTATACAAATGG
The DNA here is from genome assembly GCA_005771605.1 of Scutellaria baicalensis. Taxonomy (NCBI): domain Eukaryota; kingdom Viridiplantae; phylum Streptophyta; class Magnoliopsida; order Lamiales; family Lamiaceae; genus Scutellaria; species Scutellaria baicalensis. Next base: position 7,938,526 of record CM016728.1, on the reverse strand, counting down.
AGTCTGATCTCAAAACTATGCCTCAAAGCCCATAAATTTAAGAGTAGGTTTTGTATGAGACTGTCTTAATGATTCATTTCATGAGATGGATCGGGTCGATCCAACATACAAAATTATATAATATTTTTTGCGTATATTAGGTAATCTTTTATTATATATGATGTAATATTTTTGTATTATATTATGCAATAAATAATATAAAAGTATTACATGATATATAGAAAAGTATTACCTAATAATATACACAAAACTATTATATGTTGCACGAAAGATAAAAGAGTTCCAGACAGCTTAAGATCTGCACGTTTTTTGAGTAACCCGACCTGATTCAATTCGAATCATACAAAAGTATCATCAGATATATAGAAAAGTACTAGCTGATACATGTAAAAGTATGTACATATTTTCTTTTATTTTAACTCAACTTACAACTCATCTTATAACACAAAGTACGTATAATTACCTAATAAATACACAAGTATTACATACTTTTTAGTACAACTCGACTCCAATCCATCTTACGAGATGGAATCCGTGAAATAATCTCATCCAGTACACCTTAATTAAATTCGACGGCAAAGTTTTTCTGATCATCATCATCATCATCAGAGACGTCTTGAAAATATTCTCAATCGCAGGTAGAGATATATATCAAAATGGGCCCAACTCTGAGGGTTGGCCCAGCCCATAAAATTTGATGGTTGGACTTGGAAATCGGTAGAGGGCTTTGGGCCCGATCCTTGGCCAACTGTCCACAAAGCTTTTATATGTTCACATATATAAATATAGGCCTTATTAGATTTATTTTGATTTGACACATAAAATGAGTTCAAAATAGATTTATCAGCTCAAATGTTTTTTGATTTAGCTTTCTTTTCTTTTTAAGGAAAACAAGATCTTATTATATTTTTACATGTTAGTATCTCATTTGAGTCGCTTCTGATTTCACTTATTTATTTTTGTTAGGAAATTTCTAGTCCTATACTTGTACTTTTTTAGATATTTAATCATCTATCCTTATATATTTTTACTTATTTTTATTTTAGTTTCCTAATTTTGAAAACTTTCAACTTTTAGTGTGATCACCTTTAATAACATGTTAAAGTGGCATGTTAATATATATTTGAAATTGAAGTTATATATTATTAATGATAAATTTCTTAAATAATTGCGAAATTTCGTTATAAATAAAAAGGTATTAATTAATTACTGGTAGGAAAATTGATAGTACATATTATTCAAATAATTTATATATTATTAAAGAAATTGGATAAGTATACTAATTCACTAGATTCATAATCACAAAAACTTGTGTGAGACCCATGAATCTAACTCATTTGCACTAACATTTATGTGAATTGTGAAATGTGGGTTGTGGGTTCACCCGTCACACGGAACATGATCCGTGAGACGATATCACATAAGACCTATTCATTTATAATTATTCAAACTTCGGTTAAAAAAATGAATATCTACGTTCAGATGTCAACGTCAAGTCATTAAATATGTTATAGCAGATATTCGGATAAAAATCAGAAGTTCTTAAAATTACAAGATTAAAATTAAGAAGAAGAAAAAAGATATATGAATGATTAAAAAAAACTTTGAAGACAAAGTTCGAGTTTAAAAAGAACTATTCCTTTTTAATTGTTCTAATATCTTTTTTAAGAAAAGGGGAAAAATATTTAAGAAAAGGGAACTAAATTATATTTTAGATAACTAGTGGATCAAACTCTTATGAGATGAATCAACTCACAACCCCTAATCAGTAAAACGAAGATTGATTTATGAAAATGAGTTTGAATTTATGAAAATGAGTTTGAATGTTTATACTAAAAATTCATCTTACAAAATTATATTAGAAGATTGTATTAATATTAGAGTAGGACTTGGGTGCCCCCGGGGTACGGATCTAGGATCCGTACCCCCAACCCGACCCGAATTATATATATATATATTTTTTCTTTTTTTTTTCTCTTCTTCTTCTTCTTCTCTTCCTCCTTCTCTGATCTTCTTCGATCTTCTTCTTCTTCCTCCTCCTCCTCCTCCTCCTCTTCTTCTTCGATCTTCTTCTTCTTCTTTTTCTTCTTCTTCTTTGATCTTCTTCTTCTTCTTCTTTTTCTTCTTCTTCTTCTCTGATCCTCCTCCTCCTCCTCCTCTTCTTCTTCTTCTTCTTCTTCCTCTCCTCCTCCTCTGATTTTGCAAAGGATAATTATATGGGTTTGCTCTAGGGTTTCTTTGCACAATGTTTATGTGATAATAATTCATATGAATTCTGCAATTTGCAGAAAAAAAGAGAGGAAGAATGTGATAAAATCGTTGTTTTATTGTTTAGAAGTATTAAACTCACCATACAGTAATATAATATCTATAGAGTAAATATGTAATACCTATAGAGTACACATGTGATACCTATAGAAAAAAAATTCGAACAAATAATTCATACCTTAATTGAATTAGTTTGTAATACCTATAGAGTATACATGTGATACCTATAGAGTAAACATGTGATACCTACACAAAAGTAAAAACAAATAATTCATATCTTTATTGAATGAACACATGATACCTTAAGAGTATACATGTAATACCTTAAGAGTATACATGTAATACCTATAGAACAAAAAATAGAACAAAAAATCAATACCTTAATTGAGTAAGTTTGTAATACCTATAGAGTATACATGTAATACCTATAGAGTAAACACATAATACCTATCATTAAATCTCAAGAAATATAAGTGTAATACCTATAGGGTATACATGTAATACCCATCACTGAATCATCAACTAGGTAATCAGGTGTGTGTGGACGCACACCAGCTTAATTAGGGGCACGCGTGGGGGCGCGTGGGTGCACGTGGAGGCAGCCCACGCGCCGGGTCAGGTAGATCCGTGCCCCCGGTGCACACAAGTTTTTGCCTTAATATTAATATATAAATGATTGTCATAATATGAGGTGTTTTATTTGCTATAGAAGTGGGCTAACATTGTGAACATGCGGATTGACAATGCTGATTTTGGCAAAAGCCTAATAGGAAAAACTCACTCGATACCATTTTATATAAGATCTTATGTGAGATGAATTTTTTTATAGATTTACATGAAATCGATATTGATCATATTGAATTGACATATCTTATTGATTCAATTGAACTACCTTTTATATAAAGATTCATGTAACACTGTGTCACATAAATCCTACTCAACCATATTTATAATGAGACACTCCATCACACTTCATTCCAAACGATTCAACAAATTCTAAAACCACCACACATATTATGTCACAAACAAATTGAGGCAAAAGCTAAGTCTATTCCTTTCTTTAAGTAGAGGCAAATTAGTCCACACATGTACGAATCATAGTATAGAGATTCTACCATTTCTCTTTTGTTGCGTTTACGTTACCAAAGTCATGAATCTTATTTTAATTCACTATTACTTACTATATATTCTTTACAGCATATATAAAGTTAATTATTTATATAGAATTATTTAGTTCGGTTATATTGTCTATATATACGAAATTAAATTCAATATGAATATATATTGTGTTGATAAAGCTCTCCTTTCCTTGTATATGGTTAATTTTGATAGAGAGCTGGGAGTCCTAATTTTCAGATACAAATTCTTAAAGAGATAAAAATTCTAATACGTTAATACAAAATTATATATGTACTTAAATAGGGCATGCAGCTTAGATAGTCCAAAGCTAAAACGGTACAAATAAGCATTAATCCCTCTATAAACTTCTTCATTATTATAACCATATATATAAATACACCTAACTTCCAACAAATTAATAATTAACTTTGATATATAGTTGGAATATTTTAAAGTATAGTCTTTAATTAATACGAACGATGATGGACAAATATCATGAAAATACCATTTTATACTCTAAACTACTGGCTAAAAGTATATATCAAGATTCAATAATGACTGAAAATCTGACATCTTTTTAATTCATAATATCTCTCGTGCATGAGGTGCACCGATTTTGGATTGATCCAACCAGAAATTATATTGTGTACACCATAGATTTATATTTTGTGTGTACTCTCCTACAAAATAGAATCATATCGTGTACACATATATTGTGTACACAATATAATTTCATGTCGGATCAATCCAATTACACGGATCTAAAATTTGTAGATGTTATTTAATTTAGACCCCTACCTATGTATCTACATTTGGGAACAAGATTATTTAATTTGGCTACTAATATTAATTGCTACACCACCTACGTACTTCCTCGGTTACAAACTTATTTTTATACAAGTGAAATATAAATTAGAGTTATTGAACACATCGATCCAATTGATGCTAACAAAGCAACACATCCACTAAATAATCCATAAAGCTAACTTTGATGCAACTACAACAAAAGGCAAAGAAAAAAAAATCTGCACAAATTGCACATGATCATGTCCACAGTACTGTATTTTTTTTTATGAAAGCAATTGGACAGAGACTTGGGAAAAAAAGAATTGGACAGTACATAACTATATAGGAAAAAGGAATTATATTGACAAAAAAATGGAGAAGGAATTAAGAAGAAATAGAGATGTCCAAAAGTAATTCCAATATATAACCAAGACCATGCATGGACGATGGTTTCAAAAAGGGTAGAAAAACATTAGATTTCATTATTATGCTTTGATCGAGCAATTTGTTTTTCTAGCTTGTTCTATGAATGATATAACAGTATAATATATCTATTACCTATATAAAAGTATGAATATTTCTTACAAAATATGGATTGTTTAATATATCCTTATTAAAGATTTTATTTAAGGTTATAATAGTAATTTGTGATTTTTATATTTAAATAATTTTACATTAGAATTCTAAACCAAAATCATATAGAATTCTATTATAAGTAGAACTCTATTATATAAGAACTTTAATTTGTTAGATTTAAGTCGATTAATAATAATATAATACTTTAATTTAAAACATTCATCATTCACATGCAACGCATGTGCTGATACTCGTATATATATATATATATATATATATATATATATATATATATATAATGCAGTGAGTAATAAAATTAGGGACAATTTCCAACACGATACAAGAAAACCGGTTATAAGTATATATCGATCTGGGGTTTATTGCCATTGGTGTTCTTATGGTGTTGACATGATAATGACACTATAGTTCTTCTGTGTCGTGTTGAATCATTTTCATGCATGTCAATTGTTAATGACACAATATATATATATATATATATATAAAATCTTTTGATTAAAATATATTTAACTTCCTAGATTATAAAATTATATTTATAAACAACTTGCTTGTGTTTGATGGATTTTATGATGGATTTGAAATTTATAGTAGCAAATTCAGATTGATATATGGATTTGAATCCATCACTATCATTTTTGACTAATATAATCCTTTACTAATATGGATGCATGGTTATGAATCCACTTTAATTCGAGTGAATTTGAAATTTTCAAATCTTGTATTTTTCATAATCCAAAGACAACCTAAAAGTTGTATACATCAAATATAGTGCATTAACATGTAATAGCATGTTGTTTAATTAAGCTAGCTTATTTGGGGTTTTGATATATTTCTAATTATCATGCCAAACTGCAAATAGCCACATGTCTAACACACACACACACACACAAAAACCTATATTCATAGTCCTACTTACACTGATTCTTATCATGCCGTATTCATATATTTAATTTCATCGTGTTTGTGTCATTATTGCATGGACATAAAACATGATCATAATTGCACGATTTAGCACCCAAAATAAAAAACTGCAAAATTGGGCCTCATAAGAACCCAATATAGCCTTAATTATGATACTAATTATTTCATTTGGTTAAACAAACATATATAGGGATTAGTTGTGGGGCTGATATAGTGAAAGGAGACAGAAAGATGAAAAAGAAGGATAAGAATAATGTAAGAAGAGAAAGTAGGGTTAGGAGCATGTGGTGCAAGATAGCACATGGATCAAAGGAAAAAATAAAAGTAGGGTTTTTAGGGATTGGAATAAAGTATTATATATATGCGTGCTAAAAGGTGGTGACCCTCACAAATTAACCTTGGAGATAAAAGCAGATTTTGGTGATTGTATAGTGAAGAATTTTAGTCCCATCATCATGTGCTTTGTCTTGATCATGCTCTAATCACAATGTTTTGCTGGCTTCATTTGCATTCAAATGGCTGAGATTTAGCTGTAAACATCTCACTTGACAACTAGAAAGGAGATGCAAAGTTTGGAAATTTATCATGCATATTCAAAGGTGTGTATTAATAGTAGTAGAATAGGTAATGCCTGTTATCAATATTCTAAAATTCGTTAAGTGCTAGTCGGAGTATGTTAATTTGGTTGGTGTTTAGCAAGAGGATGGCTACTTAGGCGGTGTCTAGACGTTGTATCTAAATTAAATAGATTTGTTTTTGTTAATTTAGTTAGTTTTCTTAATTTTTTGACTTAAAACTTAATTTTGGAGCTCCTATATTATTTCGTTTTTGGAGCTCTTATATTATTTCGTTTTATGTTGAAGAAGATGTAAAAACTTAATATATCATTTGAATTATATTTATATATAACTTATTCAATGATTGTAGAATTATGTTTTTATATATATTTCTGATCAATTCATGATTTTTTTTTATCTATATCGATCTAATTAAATAATAATAATAATAATAATAATAATAATAATAATAATAATAATAATAATAATAATAATAATAATAATAATAATAATAATAATAACTTGATTTATAGAAGCCTAAATTTATTAAGAGCATCATCGTTTTTGCTATAAAGTTATTTGACAGTTAAGACCATCTAAACCCGTCTAGGTCCGAATTATTCCACCTAGCTAGCAAATAAGGTGACTGGACACGCAAATCACGGTGCGACTAAAAGCAGCCTAGCGTAGAGACCGATTTTCAGAACACTGACTACAATAAAAAATTCTCAATTGATATCTCAACCACGCATTAAATACCTTTGCATTGACTAAATTATAAGATTCTTAAATTAAAAGTAGATTTCAAAACTGATCTAATTAAGTTTCGACCAAACAAATTAATGATCTTAATGGGTTCACATTCATTTTATTTCAAGCTAATGAATCATCTTTATTTAGATGAATAGCTCTTGGTTAAGCTTTCAGCTTTCTATAAAATCTTGCGTTGTACGCAATTAACCTACAACATATATATTATAAAGAATTGAACAAATCTCATGAAGTGTTACTGCAGATGTATATATAATATTGTATTTAATAATGGATCATGTTATTCATGAGTCATCTTAGAAGTTGACCTCTGCCCAACCCCTCCAAAAAGCAAGCAATATACATATGATTAAATTCACTGATTCTTGATGGAAATTAATAAAGCCCATCCAAAAAACCTCATCAAATCTTCTTTTTTTATCTTTTTCTTTTTACAATTTGGTAACTTGTAATTTATAATTGTGTGACGTATCAAATATCAATAGAGGGTCATATTTACCTTTATGTTAAATGTAAATTAAAGAGCTCAAATATGAGTAATACTAAATATTTGAAATAAAGGACGGTTTAATTCATGGAATAATTTAATTCATGAAACAAATCCCTATTATTCACAAACCAAATTCATGTATAAATTATGATCAGTTGAGACATGATCTCTCTCAAGTACTCCCTCCGTCTCGGTCGAAGTTGGCTATTTGTCATTTCGCTTTGTCTCAATTCAATTTGTTAGTCCATAAATGACAAAGAAATTATAAAGCAAAATGTATAAAAAAACATTTTTTTAATCAAAAAGTAAGAGTCAACTGCGTTTTCTTAAGCTCCATGCCCGATCAAAGTAGGCAACTTCGATCAAGATGGAGGAAGTATTAATTAAGATGATTTTACAAACGTTCTGTTACTCCAAAATAACATGATTGCAAATTAGATCTCATAATTAATAGAGTGGGATTTCACATTGCTCGTGGATTACTTGTTTTGAATCCAAGCTAGCTGACGGTAGGAATATTGGGAAAATGCAATGAATTGAAGTTAGGTTTGAGACAAGGAAAGATTGGATTTTGGGACATTCAAAATTCTTACTTGTGAGTGAAGGCATTTCAGAATGTCAATACTTTTTTCCTAAAATAAATGTTCAATAAAATAAAAATACAAAGACATTTGGTGTGTGGGTTGGAGAAGTTATCTTAAATTGGAGTCTATCTTTTGCAAGTCAAAAAAAAGCAATAAAAATGCTGAGAACTCCAATGCTTACCAAATTGACACTTTTTTTTTTTCACTTATGGAAAAATTCATTTTACGTCCATTTAAAACGTTACTGTCCGTTTTTGGTCCACCAATTTTTAGGGTTTCAAAATTAGTCCAATTAATTTTAAAATCGCTCAATTTGTGTCCTTTGGGCAGCGAAAATCGTTATTCCGGCTAGTTTGCCGGTGATTGCATCTTAATCGCCTCCAAATTTTTTTCAGGCTGTGTTCAGCTGATGTGTCATTTTGGAGCACATGTGGCAACACCATTTAATTTCCACATAGATCTAATAATAATTAATAAAGGAAAAACATTTAAAAAATGAAAAAATTAAAAATCTGCTTCTTCTTCCCGCCGCCGCCACTCGCGCCCATCGCTCTCGCCGACAGATCTGGAAGACTATGGAGACGAAGACTATGGAAGAAGACGAAACATGGAGACGACAGATCTGTTCTCGCTCCCATCGCCACCACTCGGCCGCCCGCTCGCGCCGCCACCCTCACCTGCGATGCAACCATCGCCACCCAGTGGATCTTTGACATCGAGTCCAGCCACAGCGGCCACCTCGATCAGCTGATCGTCGGCCTCGACGCTCCAGCTCTGCGTCGATCGCCGCTGCCTCATCCACAGCCCATCCGTCTGTCCCCAATTCACTAATCAAATTTGTGGTGGAGGTGTGTATGGTGTGGGTGTCGGTGTGGTTGTGTGTGTGGAGGTGGCACCGCCGGCTTGGGCGGCGAGGCATAGTGTTCGCCGGCAACGGGCCCATCACCGGCAGTGGTGGTGGTTGGTGGAGGAGGTGACGGGGCTGGGGGAGGGGGTGGCTGGGGTAGGTTAAATAAATTTGATTTAATCGAGGGACCTCTTTGCAATTAGTATATTTTCTTTTCCTTTTTTCATTTTTTTATTGTATTATTAACCACATCAGCTAAGATAAGTCATATCATTTTCTCCAACGAGCCACATCAGCAAATCCAGCAAAATTGGGGGCGATTGTATCTCAATCGCCCCCCAAAGGACACAAATTGAATGATTTTAAAATTAATTGGACTAAATTTGAAACCCTAAAAATTGGTGGACCAAAAATGGACAGTAGCGTTTTAAGTGGACGTAAAATGAAATTTTCCCTTTCACTTATTTTATCCGATTTTAGTGATCTATTATTTATTTATTTTAGTACATCATTGATTCAAGATATGGTGGTAAGATATAAATTTGAATAATGTAAATTGATATAATTCAAACAATTAATTAATTCTATATATTGATATAATTAGATATGATGATAACAATTTAAAATAAGAGTGAATCTTATGTGAGACCATCGAATGCATCATATTGAGTTAGATGGATCAACTCACAATACACAATTCACTTTTAACATATATTAGTGAAAACAGGTTAGATTCATGTGTTAAAAAGACCCTTCTAACAAAAACTATTTATAAGATCGTGTCACCCAAGTTTTCGTGTAAAGTAATAATTTATTTATGCATTCATACTTATAGTTAATTACTAGTGGCAATTGGATTGTTATTATAATATTTGAACTCATTCCACCTTAACCATTGAGTAACAACAAATATTGACTCAAGTATATATAACAACCCTAATCTTAACTAAATTAAAAGGGACTGCTTGAATTCTAAAAAATGTAAGGTTCACTAGTTTCTGGTACAACTATAGATTATTGGTCACATGCTATAAAATCAGGCTTCTTATTAATATTTTATAACTTGTTTTGAACGAAAAGAACATTGTGTGTATATACTATAATATTTAGTGTATTATATCAGTTAGAGTAAGTCTCATATAAGATCTTCTCACTGATCATTTTATATGAAACAAGTCAATCCACAATCTTCACTTCATAATTCACATATAAAATTATGAAAATGAGTTTGATCAGTGGGTAAATGAGAAAATTATACATACATAAGACTGTCTTATGCAAGTTTTTTGTACTGATATTATTAACAGATTAAGAATAAACTTATATCGAGATTGTACCATAACTGGGTATATAAATGAATCAATAATGCAGTAATTAAATTTACTATCCATCGAGTTAAATCAAAAGTTATAAAAAGTTGAAATAAATATTCAAATTACAACATAATTCATATAGCAATTGTAATTAACCCTTTTTTGCAGTAATGCAATATAATGCCAAAGCCTCCTCATGATAGTGGATATGAAAAAATGATAAATAATTCATTTAAAGATAGATATATGTCAGAAACAAAACAAGGAAGCTTGATTTATCTATTGGTCTTTTCCATTTTTTATTTCTTTTCTTTTCTGGGACTTTAATGTTTGTATATTCTAATGTCAAATATAATAATAGTAATAAAGTGGCACAAAATCAGTGAAGTGGGAATGGAGCCCACAAGGAGGATCTGACTGGGTCAATGTGGGCCCCATAAGTATGAAGCCATGTGAGGTGGGAGACCACCAGCTGGCTTTGTTTAATTTCCTGCCCTCTCCCATTAAGCCTACCACTTATTCCCCACACTTTTTTTTTTTCTTTTTCAAAGTGCAGTTTATATGGATTTCGTGAAAGGGATCAATTTATGAATTATGTAATAATATGTGAAAATAATAATATATCTGTTTTATAAAGATAACTCTATATATTATTTTCGTGTCTTTCATAAAAATAGGTTTGTTATTATTAAATTAATGTAGTTTTAATTTATAATTTTGTATATGTTCTTAATTAAATGTCTATTGAATAATTGCATTTTAACATTTTATGATCTTTTTTAAACAAAATAGGTTTCATTCAATACTATAGGTAATGAAGAACTTCAAATATTTTCTTAATTTATCTAAAAATATAAATAGATTTATATTTGTGCGACGGATGAAGTATATAATTGAGGAATTATATACTACCAAAAATAGACTTTGAATTTTGAAACTTCATCTTTATAAAAGTGCAGATTTTGATGATTAGAATTTAAATATAGATCACATAAATTTTCTAATCTATATTATCTTCCTCCCTTCCACTATTCTCAATTATAATTAAAAAAAAAACTTCTACATATGTCCGGTCCATGTAGAGTATGACATATGATATATAGCGATCTATCTTTCTAAAAAAAGTTACACATAATCTATAAACTTGAAGCACAATCTTACAAAAGTAGTCATATGAGTTTTCGTCATTGGTAAGAGTTATTGCACCAAGAGCATCTATATATAATTGGATCCTTCTGTAATATATCAGATGTATCAATATAACAAACATTTCTTTTATTTTTAGCCATCAAATCTAAGATCATTGCATCTTGACTTTCAATGACCTAAAATCTGATGTTTAAAGATAAATGAAGAGTTTAACGTATTAGTACATTTTATATACTATAGAACCACCCTATAATTGGGTACCGGTTGAAGTGGCAAACTAATTAATGGGCTCACCTTTGAAGCCATTTAAAGTAGGATAAGACATAGGAAATGACTAACAAATTAATTATATGGTGTCACTGCACTACTTTGCAAATCAAGTATGACCCAAAAATATGCAGTCCACTTAAAACGTTGAAGATTTCAACTTTATATTTTTGTCCTTTTTTTTCTTTCAAAAAAACTTGTAGCAGCTGTTTTTATAAATGATTAAAACAATGTGCGTATGATGAGTAATTATTATATATGTTGGGAAGTAAATAAATATCCAAGAAAAAAAAGAACCACTTACATATATATATATATATATCAATTCAATGATTAACGAATAATCGTACAAAATGAATTTTGTAGGACAAAAAAATATTAGATGTTTGTATTAACGAGTATTATGCACCTTACTTTTTTAAGAGAAAATATGTCGTGTGTTTGATCTATTATAGTATTTGTAGTGCTGCCAAAATGCAGACAAAATAATTAATTATGATCAATTGGTTTTCAAATTAATATAATTACTGCTTTGGTGAAGTTAAAAATGCGTACATTTTCATAAATTAGTAAAAGTTTAGTTTGGTATTTATCCGTAGTCGTAGAACTTAATTACTACTGCTAATATTATATTTACGTATTTACTATAGATACAAGACACTAGACAAAATACTTCTAGTTGACTTTTTACCATAACAAGAAAATTTAAAGAATTTTCACCTTTTCGAAGTTACCCATGTTTTGATATTGGTGTGGGTCTTCTTTTTTTAGTATATCAATGAAATTAGTGTGATCAATGTAAGTAATATACGTGTATGCCTATAAATGTACTCATAACTTTTATGATATTTCCTTCTCTAGCATAAACTGGAATAGATTGAGTACATTTTACATTAAATCATATTATTGATTTTATCATTTACTATACAATTTAATTACGATTGTGGACTAACATAACATAAAGATGTGGTACATGCAGTGATTTTTAGATGGACTTGGGTACATGAGTCCAGACATTTAAGGATGTATAGACTGTTTGTGGAGCCGCGTTTAGAGGCACGTGAGCCGAGTCGACCCATATACAAAAGTTTTGATGTATATATGATACAATTAATATATAACAAACTTAGTATTCTATAACAACTCAAGAAGATCAATTTGATGAATAAATGAAGGGCTATGAGCAATATTGATAGTGTATAAGAAACTACAGAATCATTCGATTAAAACTTAAATAAAATTATATATGAAAGAAAGATTTTTTTTTAATTTATAAAAAATTATATGAGACGATCTCATAAATAGTTTGTGTAACAAATCCTATTTACTCATTAACCAAACTCATTCCCACAAGTTTATATATGAATTGTGAAATGTAGTTACAAATAGACATAAAATGGTCATTTTACGGTTTGATTTAAACTTTAATCATAATTTACTTTAGAATGGAGACAGTGGTGTGTAACGTGTAAGCAGGAGAAGCAGTCCACTTGTTTTTTAAGTAGTGTGGCTTGCGCTGTGTGTGTAAGACTTTTTCTGCCAAGCTTCCACTTTTGAGGTGTACAAATAAATATTTACATATGTGTATATATTATTGTAATACAAATGTATAATATATATGTATGTATATTATGGGCATATTATAGTTAAGGTTGTGATTCGTACCTAAAGGTACAGTGCACATGCTCTCGTTTGTTTCGAGGACAATTAAGTCATTCACTACCACTCCAACCAACCATGCCGCTGAATAAGATAGCCGTTGGAACCCACGCGCTTTATAATTTTTGGGGATTTATAGATGTGTTATACTCCCTCCATCCCCTCTTATTTTGCCTACTTTGACTGGCACGGTTCCTAAGAAAATACAGTTAACTGTTGATTGGATGTTTAAGTTGATGTTTTTTTCACTTTAATTAGGAAAGTAGGCAAAATAAGTTGGGACAAGCAAAAGTGGAAAGTAGGCAAAATAAAGTGGGAAGGAGGGAGTATAATTTATAATAAGAGGAAAAGTTGGACTCCTATGAGACCGTCTCATGTGCGACGGCACTCGCGCACGGTCGTGCGCTGGGACACGGTCGACCGTGCGCGGGAACACATACTTATAGCACAAAAAGACATAGTTATAGACAAAAATCACATACTTATCTCGACCGTGCCCCAGGACACGACCGTGCGCCACAGATTGGCTTTAAGTTTTCAGTTGAGGCACGGTCGTGTTCCAGGGCACGGTCGTGGGCGAGGAAAAAAAATCACATACTTATAGTGAAAAATCACATACTTATTGTTGAAAAAGACATACTTATACACAGCACTCGCGCACGGTCGTATCCTGGGGCACGGTCGACCGTGTGCGAGTGCCGTCGCATGTGAGACGGTTGCATATGAGTTTTTGCGTAAGAGGAAATGTGTCAAATTAAACGATTTTTTTAAGAAATTAACTTTTCTAATATTGAATATAACAAAAGTACTTTTTTACTACAAAATATAAGAAAGTTACATTTTCTACACTATTTTGACTCGGTCATGGAGAAATCATTGAGTAATGATGGTTTGCTGATATATTCAATTTTATTTATACTTATTTACTATTTAATAATTGTTTTATCCAACAAATCATATAAATTGATAAAAGTAATTAAATTGATAAATGAGGCTCCATTAATATAAAAAAATGAGGATATTTTAATTGAATGATTTTAGGTATATTAAATTGAAATTGTTTGAAATTAATCTATCCATTGTATATAATTAAAAAATCTATCCATTGTAAAAGTTTGAAATTAAGAATTAATCTATCCATTTTCGATTAATAGTTAAAAAACATATTTTTGTTCAATTAATCGAACCCCTATGTCTAATACACAGTGGTTCGATTAAATCAATAAAAAAACCTTTTCAAATTAATCGAACCACTAAAAATTAGACATAGTGGTTCGATTAATTAAATTAAAAACCAATTTTTTTTCAAATTAATCGAACCACTATGTCTAATTCATAGTTGTTCGATTAATTCAATTCAAAAACCAAATTTTTCAAATTAATCGAACCACTATGAATTAGATATAGTGGTTCGATTAATTCAATTAAAAAACCAAAAATTTTAAATTAATCGAACCACTATGTCTAATTCATAGTGGTTTGACAATTCAAAAACCAATTTTTTCAAATAAATCGAACCACTATGTCTAATACATAGTGGTTCGATTAATTCAATTAAAAACCAAAATTTGCAAATTAATCGAACCACTATGAATTAGACATAGTGGTTCGATTAATTTGAAAGATTAATTCAATTCAAAAACCAATTTTTTCAAATAAATCGAACCACTATGTCTAATTCATAGTGGTTCGATTAATTCAATTCAAAAACCAAAATTTTCAAATAAATCGAACCACTATGTCTAATTCATAGTGGTTCGATTAATTCAATTCAAAAACCAAAATTTTCAAATAAATCGAACCACTATGTCTAATACATAGTGGTTCGATTAATTCAATTCAAAAACCAAAATTTGCAAATTAATCGAACCACAATGAATTAGACATAGTGGTTCGATTAATTTGAAAATTTTGGTTTTTTAATTGAATTAATCGAACCACTATGTCTAATTCATAGTGGTTCGATTAATTCAATTAAAAAACCAATTTTTTCAAATTAATCAAACCACTATGAATTAGACATAGTGGTTCGATTAATTCAATTAAAAAACCAAAATTTTCAAATTAATCGAACCACTATGTCTAATTCATAGTGGTTCGATTAATTCAATTCAAAAACCAATTTTTTAAATTAATCGAACCACTATGTCTAATTCATAGTGGTTCGATTAATTCAATTAAAAAACCAATTTTTTCAAATTAATCGAACCACTATGTCTAATACATAGTGGTTCGATTAATTCAATTCAAAAACCAAATTTATCAAATTAATCGAACCACTATGTAAAGTTAATAGTGGTTCGATTAATAGTTTAAAAAACCAATTTTTTTCAATTAATCGAACCACTATGTCAAATACATAGTGGTTCGATTAATAGTGTTTTAAACAAAATTTTGAGGTTACCGACATATAAATTGGCTCGTGTATAAAAGTATAGTCCACACACAATTTAATTTTGTTTTTTAGTAACTAACAATATTTTTCACTTTAATTTCCACGTTTCATAGTAAATGTTCAGATGTTTGTTGTCACAGTATATTTCACTTTAATTTTCAATCAATAGTCAAGATGTTCACGTGTTTGAATTAATGTTGATTTGAACATTTATTCACGGATTGTTCAATTCTCATCTATTTAAGTGAGAATGAGTTTCCAACACTCATAGCACAAAATTTGACAAAGCCGTGAGTTATACAGGGTGTGAAGAATTTGAAGAATTATCAAGTAACTTATCTCTCTTTTGTTTTTTTATATCATTTGTTTTATCCAGTAGTTATATCGATTGTTTTAAATATTCTAATTCCATTCCATTTTTAGATCGTATTATTGAAAATGTCTTATTCGGTGGTGGTTTCGTTCGGAGGCCATTGGGAAGGTATTCAGTATGTAAATGGTTCGCAAGAGTTGATCAATATTCCAAGACTCACGTACATGGATTTATTGACCTCGATTCATGGGATCGTGCTTGCCGACTTAAATTATTGGGGATATGTGATTCATGCGCTAACTGACTGTAACGACAGATTGAAAAAGAAAAAATCAAGAGTGATTCTGATTTAGAAGAGGTTTTTTATTCGGATGATTCTCTTTTGGTTGTTTTCGTTTCGCTAAACAGGGTTGATCTTGGAGTATCCGCGGGATCGTCCTATCAGGATCAACAAGCTTCAGTGGATGAGCATGAAAATCAAAGTTCTCAACCTTTTTTTCCGTTCAGCTTTGAAAGCCCTTCGACCTATAATGTCAACACTGTACATGAATTCAGCCCTGTACCTATTCCTACAGGACTCCATAACGACGAAGAATTCCACGCGAAATGGGATTTGGCCTGTCGGAATCGAACCACTGAAGCAGTTACGTCTTCAAATGAGCGTTGGGCACCCCGATCATCATCATGGGGGAGAGACAATAATTTTCAGTTTCTCGACCTGAATAGTCCTACTCCAGGGTTCGACAAAGGTGAACCGGATCATGGAGAACATAGAAATTCCGTTGATGACGCAGAAGCAGGTAATTACTTTTTCATATATGATATGTGAGTACAGAGTTATCTGAATTCCCCAATCATAACTTATTAATTGTAATGTCCACATTTTGACATCAGATAGAGAAGATTGTTTTGCCTTAGACGAAGATGTTGACGCATCGTTGGATGATGAGCAGCGTGAGGCATTTGTGGAATTTTGTGAGTACACAATGCAGCCGGAATGGTATGTTCCCGATATGGACGGATTTGACGAGCCAGAATCTGGGGATCTTTTGCAGGTCCCGCATGGACTTGAAAAAGGCTCGGTGTATAACAGTAAATCCGATTTAAAAAATGTAGTCGGGATGTACCATTTGGAGAATCAGGTTGAATATCGGGTCCAATATTCGGATAAGCACAGGTGGAATGTCAAATGCAACCATGACGGGTGTCGATTCGTACTTTATTCATTTGTGAAGCACGGGATCTGGAAAATCTCCAAGGCTGTAATGCCGCACAGTTGTGAACATGACTTAAACACCCGCACATCCCGCAGAATCCCTTCCTCGGTGATTGGTGAATACTACGTTGAGCAGGCTAGAAAAGAAAATTCCAATCTTGTGCCGAGGGCTATGATTCAAGAAATGGGTCAACGATACGGTCTGAACCTCAGCCTGAAAGTCACAAGAAAAGTGAAACGTCATGCTATGTACAAGGTGTATGGTGATCCGAAGCAGTCATTTTGCTTGCTCCCATTATATTTGCAAGAGTTGGTGGACGCCAATCCTGGAACTTACACTGCATTGGAAACACACTCGTCCGGTAAATTCAAGTTCGTATTTTTTGCCTTAGCTGCATCAATCATTGGATTTCAAAATTACGGTCGTCCTGTTATAGTTGTTGACGGTTGTCACTTGAAAGACTCATATAGAGGTATTGGCTTTGTTGCGGTGACAAAAGATGGAAACGACCAAATTTTCCCCCTTGCAGTTGGAATTGGAAACATCGAGAATAATGAGTCATGGTCTTGGTTCATGAAGCGTGTTAGGGAAGCATTCGGATGCCCAAACGACCTACTCATCGTTTCTGATCAACACGCAAGCATAAGTAATGCGATACATGAAAACTTCTCTGAGGCCACGCATGGACTATGTTGTTACCATATTAGGCAACATTTGGCCAAACATGGGTCGCATTTGGTCAATCTGTTCCAAAGAGCTGCATACTGTTATGATCCAAATGAGTTCGATGGGTAAGTTTATCCCCATATAATTATTTATACTACGTATTCAAAAATAACAAATTTGAGTAAAGTGTGCTTTGCTTTTTTTTAACAGGTACATGTCAGCCATACGTGACAGTCTGCTGATGGGTGCAATCAATACATTGTAGAACGCTCAGGAAACGAGGTGGTCTCACGTAAAATGTCCAGTACGACGATACAGTTTCATGACGTCGAATGTCACGAAGGTTTGGAATGCACGACTCATTTGGGCAAGAAAGTTGCCTGTTTGTTCATTCCTAGAAGCTATTCGACGGATTATGGAGAAATGGTTTGTCAAACGGAGACAGATGGCGGACGAAAGGGATCACTACTCTCTCATGAAGTACGTTCAAGACAAGTTAATCGAGCAGCGGCTTGGTCGACAAATAGATGTCTCTGAACTTGGGAGAAATAAACTCAAGGTTGTTTCTAATGGTAAACTCCATGTGGTGGACTTGGACCATCATCTGTGCACATGTTGGGAGTTCCAAATCGAGTTAATTCCTTGCTCACACGCATGTGCTGCCATCAGGTCCGTCCACTTTTTGATCTTTGACTACAATTCTCTCGCCCAGCTTTTGATTTTTGTTTGGTTTCACAATTTTACGAAACGGTCGGTGATCAATTACGTGTCGTCTTATTACACGACCGGATGGTTGAGGGGAATGTGGGCCGCCGAGGTTATGCCTGTACAAGAGCCACAATACTGGAAACAACACGATGTTGTTCATCTACAACTGTGTACGACTCCAGATAATCCAAGACAGGCCGGTCGACCTAAAAGTAACCGTATACCTTCTACAGGTGAACATTCTACTGGACGTCCTCGAAGGAGTGGGACATGCGGTCGTTGTGGAAGAGCTGGTCACAATAGGGCTACCTGTACGGAGTACATTCCCCAAAGTTCATACCCTATTTTGGATAAGCTTGAGGAGGATGATCCTACCACTAGTGGTCACATACCTACAAGGAGGAAAAAAAAAGACATGTTCATTGTGCGGTTCAGATTCACATACAAAGAGGAGGTGCCCTACGTATTTGGCGCAACCTTGAAACACAGTTGTATAAGTACATATGTATATGCTTGCGAAGAAAATCTTTAACATATGTAAATGCCTATGATTCTATAAAACTGGATATTACTTTGAGATAACACTGGAAAATGTATTCATTTGAACATGTACTATACGAAAAATACATATGTATACGCTAATCAAGAAAATCTGGAGCTATAGTGTCCTCAGATGTGGAATACTTGTACACTGCTAAGGCCATATCTCTCCGAAGGGCATCTATGTTCTTTCTTTTTGTAAATTTCGGGCTTGGGTATATTCTTGTTATCATGCTCTCTGCTGTAATCAGACTCCAGGCCCCACAAGATATAGGATCCTCCTGCTCGTAACACTTGTCAGTACTCATCATCCCCAGTTCCCACTCAAGATCATATCCTGGAACCAGGATATGCTCAGTCCCATATCATCTAGCCGCCTGATAAAAACCGGCTTTGTCCAACACCTGAGGTAAAAGACGACGTATACCAAGAGTCTGATTCCAGCGCAACTGCTCTACCTCTTCGGTGTATGCATATCTCATGCTGTCGAACAGAGTAAGGGAGCAGCGCTGGAAGTCAATGAAAGCAGCAACCCAGTGACCGTTCAGGTTCAAAACGGTGACCACCTGGTGAAAGAGTCATGCAAATTACGTAAGCCACAACATCATTAGTCAAGTCGATGATGCCTAACAAACTGTAGTGTCATGCAAATTTCTGGAGAGTGTACATATTGTTAATAAAGCTGATTCGTTGTGAAAAAATGAGACTTACGCCCAATTCCAGTTCGGCCCATTCCTTGACGTCCAACCACGGTGGCTTCATACCTAAAACGTAGTGGATGAGTCGAGTTAAGGACGTGAACGTGAAATCCTCTCTCAGTTATTTCAGCGTACTTTTGCTCATCAGTCTCTCCACTGTGGCGTTCTTCCCAAATACCTTGCGCCGCAATCTGGATTTGTTAATAAAGCATTCAAGAAATAAGTGAGGCCATGAACCTTTTTGCTTAGTAAATTTTAAAAAGCAATTCATTTTGCAATTGAAAACATGGACTCACCCCGAACCCAGAGTCGACAATCTGAATCTTGCGCTTGAAATCTTCCTGTATACCAATAACTTCTGGGACACTCTGTAGAATTCCGAGGTACGCATCCATTTGCTGTCATGAAGTAAAATCAATTAATAAAGACAAAAAAAAAAGTTAGACAAATATTGAGACAACTAATTTAAACTTATGATTCCAGATTAACCGAATTATCCATAGCTTGTTTAACGTCCATGAAATGAACAAACCAACTCGGGCCCACACCCACACCAATCCCCACATTCCTGCAAGACAACACATTCTACATAAGTGATTGGTATTGATTACTACGTAGGGTAATTCAAGAAAACTTGTTTTCAAAAACTTACTTTTCAGCGCGTCGGTCATCTGTCGCACAGTACGCCCGGAAATCTCCTAATTTGGTCTTCATTCTTCTAGAAGGCTCATTCCTAAGGAAGGGACTGCGAACATGTTGAGACGGACGACGCTCTTTCACAGCACGGACCGGCCTACTAGTGGGTGGTCTACGAGGAGGCGGTGTCTTAGATGGACGCTTGGGTTCCACACTAGATAGGGAAATATGAGCACCCCCGAGATGCGATGGGGTAAACTGTACGGGTGTCTGTAGAGTGTACCTTACAGCAGATGGAGGCTCGATAGGCACAGCTGTAGGGGGCTCCATCTGTGCAGCTGGGCCAGTCTGAGGAGGTGGACGGTTCTGTGCATCAACTGCAGGTACACTCTGTGATGGCCAAGTCCCCCAATCATGATCTGGCCTAGGCAACTGATCCCAAGCTGGTTGTGTGGACGACGTTGACGGATAATACCTCTCGTGATAGGAAGTCCTAATGGGACTTTGATGCCCGTAGCTAAAGAAGCTATCCACGTAAGTCTCTAACCGCTGAGCCTCTGAATCCATATACTCCCGTAGTTGCCTATTCTACTCGTCGTAGCGTTGGGCCTCTGAAACTACATACTCCCGGAGTTGCCTATTATGCTCGTCGTAGCGCTGGGCCTCTGAATCTACATATTCCCGGAGTTACCTATTCTGCTCATCATAGTATTGCTGCAGGTGAGTACTTACCTGGTCAATTCTCTCATCCACATAACCGGTCATCCGAGAATACCAGGAATCGGGAGCAGATTCAGGATGTGGAAGATCAGGAGTCGGGTACCTATGACAAATCGGATCAGCTGCAACTGGTATGTCGAAAAAACCTCCCTGCTCGTGCTGGGAAAAATGTGCAGGTGGTCCATTCGTTCGCTCCTCATCCTGGGACTCTTGTGCTTCTTCCACCACCGGTGTTTGCACAGCCGGACATGTGCGGGTCCTTGGCCTTCTGGAAGCACGAACAGGCCTTGAAGTGGATGGACGATCGAAATCGGGCTCATCCTCTGAATCCACGGGGTGCCTAGCTCCTCCACGCTGTGTTCACCGACGAGCCACTGCACCACGTAGTGGACCATAACGAGGTGGAGGGGGCTGAACGCCTGTAAATATGTCGAGGTCGACGCCCATCAAGTACGGCTTGACCCACTCCTCTGGTGTCACCTCTAGGGTCTCGAAGCACTGAATACCCTGTATAACAGAACAATTTTCAGGTTTTATTTGAACAAAGAAGATTAAATAACAAACTAAAGAGTCTAGTGTAAGAAAACAAGGGTCATGCAAATACCTGACCGTCCAGTATGGTCGACAGATCAATCTCCGATCTGTTGAGGAACCACTTTAAACATCGAGGCATGGACAAGGTCGTATCCAACCGTCGTCCGGCAAAGGTGGACGTGAATGGGATCGCCTCAAAAGCCCATATCTGTTATTTTTAACAGGACGTACTCAATATGTTATTGAAAAAATTGAAAAATTTATGTAATGTAGATGAAATGAACATGATCAAATTTACCAGTAGGGCTGTCGAGAATCCATAGAAGTGGTAGGAGGGTGTAGTACGTCGCTGTGGGAGGGCTGTGGGAACCTTGTCAATGTATTTTAAAAGGTTCAGATATGAAAACTTGCCCTATGGGAAATTCTCCCACTGCTCATCATCCTCGACAAGAACCCACACCCATGGTTCCACGACAGACTTTCCCGCATCCACACCCATAAGTATGCACTGCAGTATCAAGATCTTCGCAATCCTGATACTATCCTTACTAGAATGTCTCCACTCCCCGTTGGAGAATCTATCTAGTAACTCGTTGACCTTCACTCGTGATGAATTACTGTGAACTCTGTAATAGAGTGAGTCCTTGTCTGGCTGGTAGACTGCCGAAGGGCTAAAATCGAAATTGCCGAAACGCAACCCAGTAACCAGTGCGAACTCCCTCTTCGAGAACCGGCAAAGGCGACGGTCTCGGCCAACATGGAACCATCGCTCATCCATCGGAATTGCTCCACTATGCACCTGGCGTGTCATAAGGACATGTAGAAACTGCTTGCTGATGGATCTTTCGGTATCCCACAGCAGGAAGTGTCCAAAACAGGTCCGAATAAACTCCTGCTCACACTCCGGTCCTATGTTACGCAATTCTTCCCTGATATCATCAATGATACTGAGACGAACATAGCCGACTACATAGGCTATAGTACCCTGTAAAGCCTCGCGTACCCATATCGGCTCGTACTATATATTATTAAAATTCAATCAGTATACATTAAAGTAAATTAAAATATATACCAGTTATTTAATAACTACCATTGCACAAAAATATATACGTGGCAACCTAAAATGTAAAAATTTTGCCACAAATCATAACACATTTGAATATTTAAATACTACCCTAAAATTCAGTTTAAAATCTTGTAATTTCTTGACCCTCATTTTTTCCCTAATAATCGAACCACTATCAATAATCGAACCACTATCAATATATCAATAAGTGTTATTCAAGCTATTTCAAAGGTATATACGACAATTGTAATAAAAGGTTTACACTATTAATCGAACTATTAATTGAACTCAATCCCCTATAAAAAATCCTACAAAATTGGGTTCAACACGATAGTTAAAAATTAATAGTACAAAATTGGGTTCAATTAACTGTTCAATTTTAATAAATTGGTTTAATCTCACTATTTTGTAGGATTTATTAAAGCTAATTGGGTTCAATTAATAGTTCGATTAAACCCAGTGTATTAAAATTGGTGTGTATTCGAGAAATGGTTCGATCAAACTATGTCATTAAATTAGTAGACTATGTATTAAATTGTATTAAACTAGGATTAAAGGCTGTATATATTTATTTATATTATTTAGCAATATACAAGCAATTTTCAACATTCAACAATTCAAACACCCAAATTTTTGCAACAATAATCGGCAATTTTCAAAATTCAAACAATAGTGTAATCAACAATTCAACAATAGTGCAAAAATTTGAAAACAATTGAACAATTCAACAATAATCGGCAAACACCCGAATTTTTTCAAAAAAGCCGAAGCAATCATAACGAGGTGGAGGGGGCTGAACGCCTGTAAATATGTCGAGGTCGACGCCCATCAAGTACGGCTTGACCCACTCCTCTGGTGTCACCTCTAGGGTCTCGAAGCACTGAATACCCTGTATAACAGAACAATTTTCAGGTTTTATTTGAACAAAGAAGATTAAATAACAAACTAAAGAGTCTAGTGTAAGAAAACAAGGGTCATGCAAATACCTGACCGTCCAGTATGGTCGACAGATCAATCTCCGATCTGTTGAGGAACCACTTTAAACATCGAGGCATGGACAAGGTCGTATCCAACCGTCGTCCGGCAAAGGTGGACGTGAATGGGATCGCCTCAAAAGCCCATATCTGTTATTTTTAACAGGACGTACTCAATATGTTATTGAAAAAATTGAAAAATTTATGTAATGTAGATGAAATGAACATGATCAAATTTACCAGTAGGGCTGTCGAGAATCCATAGAAGTGGTAGGAGGGTGTAGTACGTCGCTGTGGGAGGGCTGTGGGAACCTTGTCAATGTATTTTAAAAGGTTCAGATATGAAAACTTGCCCTATGGGAAATTCTCCCACTGCTCATCATCCTCGACAAGAACCCACACCCATGGTTCCACGACAGACTTTCCCGCATCCACACCCATAAGTATGCACTGCAGTATCAAGATCTTCGCAATCCTGATACTATCCTTACTAGAATGTCTCCACTCCCCGTTGGAGAATCTATCTAGTAACTCGTTGACCTTCACTCGTGATGAATTACTGTGAACTCTGTAATAGAGTGAGTCCTTGTCTGGCTGGTAGACTGCCGAAGGGCTAAAATCGAAATTGCCGAAACGCAACCCAGTAACCAGTGCGAACTCCCTCTTCGAGAACCGGCAAAGGCGACGGTCTCGGCCAACATGGAACCATCGCTCATCCATCGGAATTGCTCCACTATGCACCTGGCGTGTCATAAGGACATGTAGAAACTGCTTGCTGATGGATCTTTCGGTATCCCACAGCAGGAAGTGTCCAAAACAGGTCCGAATAAACTCCTGCTCACACTCCGGTCCTATGTTACGCAATTCTTCCCTGATATCATCAATGATACTGAGACGAACATAGCCGACTACATAGGCTATAGTACCCTGTAAAGCCTCGCGTACCCATATCGGCTCGTACTATATATTATTAAAATTCAATCAGTATACATTAAAGTAAATTAAAATATATACCAGTTATTTAATAACTACCATTGCACAAAAATATATACGTGGCAACCTAAAATGTAAAAATTTTGCCACAAATCATAACACATTTGAATATTTAAATACTACCCTAAAATTCAGTTTAAAATCTTGTAATTTCTTGACCCTCATTTTTTCCCTAATAATCGAACCACTATCAATAATCGAACCACTATCAATATATCAATAAGTGTTATTCAAGCTATTTCAAAGGTATATACGACAATTGTAATAAAAGGTTTACACTATTAATCGAACTATTAATTGAACTCAATCCCCTATAAAAAATCCTACAAAATTGGGTTCAACACGATAGTTAAAAATTAATAGTACAAAATTGGGTTCAATTAACTGTTCAATTTTAATAAATTGGTTTAATCTCACTATTTTGTAGGATTTATTAAAGCTAATTGGGTTCAATTAATAGTTCGATTAAACCCAGTGTATTAAAATTGGTGTGTATTCGAGAAATGGTTCGATCAAACTATGTCATTAAATTAGTAGACTATGTATTAAATTGTATTAAACTAGGATTAAAGGCTGTATATATTTATTTATATTATTTAGCAATATACAAGCAATTTTCAACATTCAACAATTCAAACACCCAAATTTTTGCAACAATAATCGGCAATTTTCAAAATTCAAACAATAGTGTAATCAACAATTCAACAATAGTGCAAAAATTTGAAAACAATTGAACAATTCAACAATAATCGGCAAACACCCGAATTTTTTCAAAAAAGCCGAAGCAATCAACAATAGTGCAAACAAGAAAATAATTCAAAGCAAAAAAGCAATAAAGCCTAATTGCAATCATTAGTCAACAAATTAAACAATTCAAAGCTATAAATCCCCAAGTGGTTCGATTGATACTTCAACAATTCAAAGCAAAAAAGATTTGGGTTAAATACCTCGTCACCCATTGCACAATCCCTTCAAGAAATTCTTCAATCTTCTTGCCAAATTTTCAATCCCCCAAACTTGTTAAAAACCAATGCTTTTTTTGTACACAATTCACCCTACACCTATTTCGAATTTGATTAAAACGAAAGACTTGAACAAAATTTCAACATTTAATCGTATTAATCGAACGACTTGTACAAAAAAAAAAAAAACTTACCAATCGACTTCAAGGTTTGAAAGAGAGAAGAAGAAAGAAGATTTTTGAAAAGATTTTTGAGGAAGGAGGCGCCCAAAAGAGAAAATAACAAGATTCTTTGTCAAATGGTGCTAGGGTTTACATTTGGATTGAGGTCAAAATGTAATAAAATTTCTTTTTTCATGGGGTCAATTTGAAAAAAAAATTTTTGGTTCTTGCAAATTAATGGCTAATTTTAATGTGGTTCGATCACTTTGGAAAAATTTGATTTTTTACACTATTGATCGAACCACTATGAATTTGACATAGTGGTTCGATCACTTTGGAAAAAATTGGTTTTTTATACTAGTGATCGAACCACTATGAATTTGACATAGTGGTTCGATCACTTTGGAAAAAATTGGTTTTTACACTAGTGATCGAACCACTATGAATTAGACATAGAGGTTCGACTACTTTGGAAAATATTGGTTTTTTACACTGTTAATCGAACCACTATGAATTTGACATAGTGGTTCGATTAATTTGGTAAAAATTGGTTTTTTACACTATTAATCAAACCACTATGAATTTGACATAGTGGTTCGATCACTTTGGAAAAAATTGGTTTTTTACACTAGTGATCGAACCACTATGAATTTGACATAGTGGTTCGATCACTTTGGAAAAAATTGGTTTTTTATACTAGTGATCGAACCACTATGAATTTGACATAGTGGTTCGATCACTTTGGAAAAAATAGGTTTTTTACACTATTAATCGAACCACTATGTTGGACATAGTGGTTCGATCACTTAGGAAAAAATTGGTTTTTTACACTAGTGATCGAACCACTATAAATTTGACATAGTGGTTCGATCAGTTTGGAAAAAAATAGGTTTTTCACACTATTAATCGAACCACTATGAATTTGACATAGTGGTTCGATCACTTTGGAAAAAATTGGTTTTTTACACTAGTGATTGAACCACTATGTCAAATTCATAGTGGTTCAATCACTTTGGAAAACATTGGTTTTTTACACTAGTGATCGAACCACTATGAATTAGACATAGTGGTTCGATTACTTTGGAAAATATTGGTTTTTTACACTGTTAATCGAACCACTATGAATTTGACATAGTGGTTCGATTAATTTGGTAAAAATTGGTATTTTACACTATTAATCGAACCACTATGAATTTGACATAGTGGTTCGATTAATTTGGTAAAAATTGGTATTTTACACTATTAATCGAACCACTATGAATTTGACATAGTTGTTCGATTACTTTGGAAAAAATTGGTTTTTTACACTAGTGATCGAACCACTATGAATTAGACATAGTGGTTCGATCACTTTGGAAAATATTGGTTTTTTACACTGTTAATCAAACCACCATGAATTTGATATAGTGGTTCGATCACTTTGGAAAAAATTGGTTTTTTTTTTACACTAGTGATCGAACCACTATGAATTTGACATAGTGGTTCGATCACTTTGGAAAAAAATGGTTTTTTACACTAGTGATCGAACCACTATGAATTAGACATAGTGGTTCGATTACTTTGGAAAATATTGGTTTTTTACACTGTTAATCGAACCACTATGAATTTGACATAGTGGTTCGATTAATTTGGTAAAAATTGGTTTTTTACACTATTAATCGAACCACTATGAATTTGACATAGTGGTTCAATCACTTCGGAAAAATTTGGGTTTTTACACTATTAATTGAACCACTCGAACCACCTAAATTATATTTAGTAATTCTATTAAATTAAGTATAAATTATTGTGCTTCGATTAACATATTATAGTGGTTCTTGTACTAATTAATCGAACCATTATAAATTATATAAATTACTAATTATATATAATTATATAAATTAGTGATTAATTAGTGGTTCGATTAATTAGTGATTCGATTAAATAAATTAATTACTGGTTCGATTAGTTCATTAAATTTTCTATTAGTGGTTCGATTGGTTCATTAGTCGTTCGATTAAATTTTCTATTACTCGTTCGCTTAATTAATTACTGGTTTTAATAAATTAAATTAATTAATTAGTGACATATTAAATTATATAAATTAACTAGTGGTTCGATTTAACACACTATTAATCATAGTGGTTCGATTATTCATTTAAATTTGGTTTAATACACTAATAATCGAACTTCATTTATCAATTTAATTACTTTTATCAATTTATATGATTTGTTGGATAAAACTATTGTTAAATAATAGTATAAATAAATTGAATATATCATCAAGCCATCATTACTCAATGATTTCTCCATGACCGAGTCAAAATAGTGTAGAAAAGCCGCAGAACTGATATGTTTAACATAGCTTAAAGGTATGTCTAACATAACGTAAAAGTATGTCTAACATATACTATTAGTATGTAATTTTTTTCAAAAATCATGAGCGAAAAAAAAAAAATAGTGCTATCCCCCCTGACCCGGATCCGACCCTCCATGCACCTGATTCACAAGAGACTTACTCCTATACTAAAAAAATCTCAACATAAATACAAGATTTTCATATACCAACCTTATAAAATTTCAACCCAAATCCCATATCCAAATTTATAAATACACCTAAGTTTCAATTTTATATATTGGATGACAGTGTTTGGCTGTCTTTATTTTTTGAAAGAAAATCCCACTCATGATAGCTTTCAGGCAGAAATGATGGATTTTGACCAGTTTAACTTTCATCATTAATTGCTTTGCAAATATTTAATTTTCTCATAAATACGATCTGAATATTTTTCTTCAAAACCATTATTACAAAATGTCTTAATTTTATTTAATTTTCCCTAATAATGTTAAAAGTGGAGGCATCAAATTAGGTTAGACATGAAGTATGAAGTATAATTGAAGTCTTTCAACATCTCAAAAGTGGCCTACTCTACTTTCATAGCTACTACTATATATTGTCAATACTAACCATTTGGCACTAAAATTATATGATAATAAGAAATATTTTTAGAAATATATTTATAATAAAAGAGGAATTATAAATACAGTGGAATAATTGAATACATATATAAGTCAAACTTTACAATTATTTCATAATATAATAATTATAAATATAATAAATATCGATGAACATAATTTTACAAGACTTTTAATATACATTAATCAAATTAGTGAATTTTTCTAAAGAAAAAAATATCCCGAATATTAGACGAATCTTACTCTAATGAATTAATAAATCTAGAAATTACGCTCACAGAAATGTAACCAAGATTTTACATTATTTTTGATATTTTATCTCCTATTTCATTAGTTTTAATATAAATAATGGTACTGAATAAAGAATTGATAAGTGAATTCCCTAAACTACCCCTGTATATTATACTGTATACTCTCCTCTCTCTTGCTAAATACAGTCTAGTTGGCATTCTTCAGCACCTCTCTCTCTCTCTCTCTCTCTCTATCTCTCTCTCTCTCTCTAGTTGCTGTATCATTTTCTGGTGCAGGAACACTCTTTCTGCCTCTTCCCGTCATTTCTGTGAAGATTTCGGCTAACTGTTTGTAGAAACACCTTAAAGCTCTGATTTTGTTTCCTTGGTGAAAAGGGTGTTGGTGACAATGGAAGCTAATTCTTCTGGGGAGGATTGTTGCGTCAAAGTTGCAGTTCACATAAGGCCTCTGATTGGAGATGAGAGGCTTCAAGGCTGTAAGGATTGTGTATCTATTGTGCCTGGAAAGCCTCAGGTACTCTTTTCATTCGCAATGTAATGTGCCTTCCGTCTTTTTTATTCGTTTTTCTACAATTTCATGGGTGCTTGAAAGTGATTTTCGATGCCCTGGAAATTTTTGGGAAATTTTTTGCTGTTGGAGATGATGATTTCTTGGAGATCTGGGTGTTATTGGATGATATGGTTTCAAGGGCTTTAGCTTTCTTCGTTGATTTTAGGAATTTTGGAGGCCATGCATGTGGCAGATTAATGCCGGGAAATTCGGATAAACTGTTTTCTGGGTGTTTTGATTAACAGTTTTGAAGCATATTAAGGATCAGAAGATTGTGCTAGCAATATCTGTGATTTTGGAGTTTGACTGGATTTTGGCACTGAAATTGCAAACAAGAATTTCCCCATTTCGACTTCACAGATTCAGCTTCTCCAATTTGCATGAATCGTTTGGTAATTAGTATGAAGAACATCGATTAGGTCTCTATTTGATACATGGAGTTTATTTCACACAACTGAAGAATCCTCTCTCTCTCTCTCTCTCCCTCCCTCCCTCTCTCCCTCCTTTTTTCTCCTTTTTTGTGTGTGGGGGACATTGTGGAGGTGGTGCGAGCTGGCGTTTCTTTATTCTAAGTTCGTTCATTTTACTGGCGAATGACTTTAATGCTTTTTGAGTATTTGATGCCTCACTTAAGCGTCAGGAATATGAATCCCTCAAACTAAATAAAAATTAGAAATCTTTTCTTTTGGTATGTGATCAATATAATTCTCTCAGTGAATAAAATTTCTCCAAGTTTACTGGTTCCGTTTGAATTTTATACAATTATTTTCTGACTTGTTATCATTCAGCTCTATTTTATGTCTGTATTTCATTTTTTATGTTTTTGTTGACTTTGTGGCTTATTCACATTAGTTCCTTGATTTTTGAAAAAGCTGTCTTATGTTTCTCCTGTTAGAGAATCCATATTTCTGTTTATTTGCCCTAATTAATTTGATTTTATCATATTAATGCTGTGTATGATTCTGTTGTTCTATTAGGTGCAAATTGGCACCCATTCATTTACATTTGATCATGTTTATGGAAGTACTGCCTCCCCCTCGACCGCAATGTATGATGATTGTGTCTCACCTCTAGTTGATGGTTTGTTTCAAGGGTACAATGCTACTGTACTTGCCTATGGACAGGTATATCTTGCAATTTTAAGACAATTATGTTGTGCACAAACAATTCACTATGCTGTGGCCGTAATTAGCCTGTTTTCTGAAAGTTTGAACTTCCAATCTGGTGAGCTGCAGACAGGATCGGGAAAAACATACACCATGGGTACCAGTCTTAAAGATGGATACCAAACTGGACTAATTCCCAGAGTTATGAATGCATTGTTTAGCAAGATCGAAGCCCTCAAGCATGAAATTGAATTTCGACTGCATGTTTCCTTCATTGAGGTTTGTCCAAACATCCTTTGTGGATCTTCCATAATTATCTGGTGTAACATGTTATGTACATCAGTCAATATACACATGGCAGATTACATGCATGTGCGCTCTGTTTGGGGACATATCTTTGACAATAACTGGCAAGCTAAAATATGTTGTGAATGAAATATATCAACTACGAGCCTTTTATTTTTTTCTTCTTGACATCTGGTGGCAAAGTTGTACTAGGATCTTACCATTGATTCTCATACCTTCTGGCTCAATCCGTTTGTGGTGTCATACATATGATGAAATTTATTGAATAATGTTAGTTTTTACTAATGAGTAAATGGTTTTGTCAGCAAGCTTTTGCTTCATTAGCATGTCTCATGCTTATGTCTTGTGTGGTTAAGTATGCTTCTGGTGTATAATGACACCCGTCTCAATGTGAATCTCGGAATTCAACAATGTGTGATATTACTTGAGCTGATATATTTCAATATTAATAATTTCATATGAAGATTCACAAGGAAGAAGTAAGAAACTTGCTGGAGCCCAATAACAAGCAAGAGATAGCAAATGGACATACTGCAAAAGTAACTAGCCCTGGAAAACCTCCAATTCAAATTCGCGAAACATCAAATGGTGTAATTACACTGGCAGGATCTACTGAGTGCAGTGTCAAGACTCTAAAAGAAATGACTGATTGTCTGGAGCAAGGATCACTAAGCAGGGCAACTGGGAGTACAAACATGAACCATCAGTCAAGGTAGATAATGGACTCATATTATTAAGCCTTTTAAACATATCAACTTGTTGCTCACAGGGGATATAAAGGGCACCGCCACCTGGTTTCTCATTCTATAACCTCATATTAAATGT
The DNA here is from genome assembly GCA_005771605.1 of Scutellaria baicalensis. Taxonomy (NCBI): domain Eukaryota; kingdom Viridiplantae; phylum Streptophyta; class Magnoliopsida; order Lamiales; family Lamiaceae; genus Scutellaria; species Scutellaria baicalensis. Next base: position 7,906,625 of record CM016728.1, on the reverse strand, counting down.
GCAGAGATGTCTTATTAGAAGTTGGAAATTGGTGGGAGATTGAATAGTTGAAAAGTGTAATTAAATTTCTTTCTCAGATATTACATCTGTTTGACAAAGCCAGTTTTCCACTTCTAACACTGAAAATTGTTTTTTCATGACCTTTCTAATGTAATCGCTGATGATGATCAATCTGTCATAATCTTTTTAAACATGTAAACTTAAACCTGTCTCATCATTCCTTTTTAGTTTATTTGATCATAATCTTGAAGATTATATCCTAATTACCCAGTTCTTAATATGTTCAAGAAACCATTAATATTTTGAAAATCTCATGCTGGACTCTTCCCGTAAATTTATTTTAACTTGTTGTGGAGTATAATAATTTGACATAACCCCCCCACCTCCCACCCCAGCCGCTCTCACGCCATCTTCACCATCACCATGGAGCAGATGCATAGGCTTCATCCAGGTGTTTCTAATGGCAGCAATTTAAATGACTGTATGACTGAAGAATATCTGTGTGCCAAGTTGCATTTGGTGGATCTTGCTGGTTCTGAGCGTGCCAAGAGAACTGGTTCTGATGGTCTACGTTTTAAGGAAGGTAATTATGAAGCAAACTGTTACCTGATACATGCTTCTTTTTAATATTGTTATATTTTTAACACACAGTTTGTTCAGGAGTTCACATTAACAAAGGTCTTCTTGCACTTGGTAATGTCATAAGTGCACTTGGTGATGACAAAAAGCGAAAAGAAGGTGTCCATGTACCATATCGGGATAGTAAACTTACTCGGCTTCTGCAGGTTTGGAATACCTCCATTCATCACATTAGCAAGCTGTGTGATATAAGTATATGTCATGATTACACGACTACCTAGTCTCTTTCATACTCAACAATGTCAATTTTGATATGCATGGAACGGTCTTATGACATAAAATAGCAATCACCCTTACTTCACGATCAATTTATGTACCGCATAAAATGCTTGTACGTCTCAATACTCGTTCATATTTGTTTGGAGTGGGAATTGGTGAATGAGTTATTTTTGTATTTCTTATATCAGCTTAATCAAGAAGAACAAATTTAATATTTCTGCCGTCAAGTTTGCTGTGGTTGATTAAATTCGTAGGCATATTTATTTTTCAGTTATTTTGTCTTGTATATAATATATATCCTATCTCTTTCTTGACTGGTTTCACATGTAAAGATTGACTCTAGTTTCTTTCGTGAATCAAATATTTCATTGATTTAGTAATATTTTCCACCAGTATCTTAATTTTAAATTCCTTAAATCTTTAATTGTTTGCAGGATTCTCTTGGCGGGAACAGCAGAACAGTAATGATAGGTGATCTTTATTTCTTTTATGTTCATATCTATGCATATAGATAGATGGATAACAGAGTCCATTAACAATTCATTAAAGTTGAAGGCTTTCTTATGCATACGTGATTGACTTCCTTCAAAAGCATGAGTTAAAATAATGTAGTAGATTGCTGAACCTTTTTTCCTTTTTCCTCATTAATGTTTACTCATTTTTCCAGCATGCATTAGTCCTGCTGACATAAATGTGGAAGAAACCCTCAACACTCTCAAGTATGCTAATCGTGCTCGTAATATCCAGAACAAACCAGTTGTAAGTTATCTAATTTGTCTTTCTTGTCCTCCCTATGTTTCGGTGTGGCGTTTGTGCCATTTATAATGAAGGTTGCCTCTCCCACAAAGTTGTCATGACCAAATCATTATTGGTTATTGGTGACCAGATTAACAGAGACCCTGTATCCAATGAAATGCTAAAGATGCGTCAACAGTTAGAATACCTTCAAGCAGAACTTTGTGCCCGTAGTGGAGGAGTTTCGGTTGATGAAATTCAGGTGAGTGCATCATTTCCTTATTTCTTTTTCTTGGAAACTCCTAGTGAAAGGGGAAAGTTTTCAACTAAAGAACTCAACCACGTGATTTATTTTGTGTGATTCCAGATCTACTATTTTGTTATCCTTAAACTGTGAATCAAAAAGATCATATTTTTTTTAGTTTGGATAAAAGTATATCTGATCTCTTACTTTCAATTTGTTGGAATTAGGTCCATGTATGTACTTTCAATTTTGATTGAATTTGGTCCCTGTACTTCGGTGCCTAGATAAGAACCAAATTTTATTGCAAATGAAAGTATAAGGACTCAATTTTTATAAAAGATAGTGCACAAACCTTTTTGTAAGTGCATAAACTCAGTTCCCCAAAAATAAAAAAAGAATGAAGGAAAGTATAAGGACCTGTTCACAAATAAAAGTACAGGAACCTAATACAAAAAAGTATGAAAGTACTAGGACCAAAATATACTTTTTCCCTGTAGTTTTCCATCTGCTTTGCATTGTTTTGAGATTTCAAGCGCTGAATACGACTGATATCTTAGTCTCATACAAGAAATTGTATCTAACATATCCTGTCCCACCTCCTAATTGGTTCGGTAATTAAAACCAAGAGACAAAACATTTCCAAGCTTTGATATGTCATAAGAAAATTGTAAGTTGATGAAATGAAAGTGGTATAGTTTCAATTTATATTGATAGTTTCAAAAATGTTTTTCATGACTATTCCAGTAATTTCTGTAAACATAAGTCATTATAATTTGACTATTCCCGTTTCAGGTTCTTAAGGATAGGATTACTTGTCTTGAGGCTACTAATGAGGAGTTGTCTCGGGAAGTCAGTCAGCTTCGTGGTAGAGGTGGTTCCATGGAGCAATATGAAGCCAAAACTAAAGTATGTTGATGTCTTTAACAGGCAATATCATTTCAGATATGATGATCATGTGTGCAAATGCCAAAAAGCAAGTAAATCTGTAATTTCTTCCAAGGTAAAACTGACTGCAGTTTTTCAGGCCTACGAAAGTGGTCCCACTAAAAGTGAAGGTCTCAAGAGGGGATTGCAAAGTATGGAGTCATCTGATTACCAAATGAGTGTCAGCAGTATGTTTCTCTTTGTTAGAAGTAGCTTCTGATTTAATGATCTGTTTAATGTAGTGGTGAATTCGAGTTGCTTAACAAAAAAAGTTCAATTTTTTTTTTTCAATTATTTGAACTTTATTTCCCCTAAAGAAACAAAAATATCATTAAAGAGTAATTACATAATTGACGGGTTGAGATATCATGTTTGCAGGTGATTCTGGGGATATTGATGAAGATACAGCAAAAGAATTGGAATATACCTATTTCCAGAATAGTATGGATAAAGAATTGAATGAATTGAATCGGCAGTTGGAGCAAAAAGAGGTGCTTTAAATTCCAAATTCGTTTTCTTTTTTCTACAAATATTTTCTTGGTTCTTTCTTGCGGGCCATAGAGGACAAGTTAGTAACATGTTATTGTCAATATTTTAGGTTGCAACTCTATTACATTCTTTTTTTTGTATTTAATATTATTGGAAAGAAGTTTTTGTGTAGAAACATGTTAACTGCTAACTTACTACTATGTTAATCTAGTCAGTTAGTATTAGGACATTTATTTGTTTAATTTAGTTATTGTTCAAAGAAAACATAATCATAATATTCTTTTCTGTGGTGCCTGTCATTGCTCGGCGCTAACCTTCCAGCCTATTGGCTCTTTTGACTACAGATCTTGTGAGCTAAAGTTGGTGTCTCATCATTTTGTGGATATTTCTACATCGTGATGGCATTTTAATTCTTGACTTTTAAGTTTAAAATCTATGTGTTTGTAATATGGTAACAATATTATGTACAACTATCTTGTTACTTCTAGAAAACTGGACAAAATAGATTGCATATAACTGAACATAATGTCATCAATGTTCAACTCTGTCCTTCTGCATCTTCCTGTCAAATCTTTGTGAGGCAAGTAATTGAACAAATTATATGTTAAACAGAAAAGAAGTCTTTCTCTTTATTGGAAGTGATTGATCTGTTCTGTAACTATATCGAACATGATATCTGCCTACAGCATCCTGTATGTGAAATTTTCCTGTTAAAATATTAATTCCCTGAATTGGTTTGGAAAGTAATTGATTTCTGGCTTCTGCTATCCTGTAATAAATTTGCAGTCACAGATGAAGCTTTTTGGAGGCTATGATACAACAGCTCTAAAACATCACTTTGGAAAGAAAATAATGGAACTTGAGGAGGAAAAGAGGATCGTGCAGGTCTTAAAACCAATCAGAAAAAGAACAATTCATTATAATTTCTAACCTTAATATACTATATTCTCAACCTGCATTAATATTTTCACCTATGTGACGGATGCAGCGCGAGAGAGATCAACTGTTAGAAGAAGTTGAAAACCTTTCTGCTAATTCTGATGGACAGGCACAAAAACTGCAAGACATGCATGCCCAGAAACTAAAAATGCTTGAAGCCCAGGTTTTTCCATTTTCCTACCTTGGTGCATATGTAATCTATTGATAAACTACCATCAATTTGTCACAGTATGTTCTTAGTTCTCATATGTTTTACTTTTTTTGTGCATACCAGATACAAGATTTTAAGAAGAAACGAGAGAATCAGGTTCAACTTGTAAAACAGAAACAAAAGAGTGATGAAGCGGCTAAAATGTTACAAGAGGAAATACAAAGCATTAAGGCACAAAAGGTCATGCTTTGATCTTTGTTGAACACACATTCCATTATTTTCTCTATTATTAGTTTGCATGGACATCCCTGATACTATCTAGTGCTGTAGGTTCGATTGCAACACAAGATAAAGCAAGAAGCTGAACAATTTCGACAATGGAAGGCAACCCGAGAAAAGGAATTACTGCAGGTGATAATGCTGTGATGTCTTTGCTACTTTATTATGGAAACTGCGATACGGACATTCAATTTGCTTGGCGATTTTACTGCTTTAGTACATTTCCTACAGACCCCTGCACGCCCTAATTTGATAAACTCCGAGAGGATGTTCCTTTCTGAACCTTTTATTTCCTATTGATTTATTATTTTGACATACAATGTTTGCATGCAGTTAAAAAAGGAAGGAAGACGAAATGAGTACGAGAGACATAAATTGCAAGCTCTGAATCAGCGACAGAAAATGGTGAGAATATTCTTCTTACTTGTGTGTCTATAGATCCATAGTTTTAGTTTCAAATTCCAGAAATATGGATAGCACTTGCCAGATACAGATATCTACTTCAAATTGAATCCTTTGATCTTGCATTATGTTTGCTAGTTAACTTTCTTTGAATGGTTGCACTTAGGAATTCAATTGTTCTTTTTCCTGAAATACTGAATCCAATTGATGAAATATATTATTGTACTAGCATTTATCAAGATTAAATGGCTGGCAAACCTACTTATTGAATTTTATCTTTTCTGGAGTTGTGCAACTTTTTAGTTCAAGAGTAATCCTTATGTATGCACATGAAAAACTGCCATTGGTGATTAGTGAGATTTCTGTAGCTCCATTTTTTTTTCATATTAAAGACAAGAAATTGCCTCATCTGTTGCTTTCTGATTTTAAAATCTAGAGACACTGGAACACCAATTTGTTTTCATGTTTTTTGGACCTGAGAGATGGAAATGATTCAATTTGCAACTCTATATACCTCTGAAGTGAAAAATTAGCAAAATCTTTGCATCCAATAAACACACACACACACACACACACCACGCGCACATGTATGTCATCATTGTACGTTGTCGAAAATGTTAATTTTTGCCTTAATATATTCTCCTTTGGATTATTTTATAACTGTGTTTCTGAAAGATAATTCAATAGTGTAACTTTCTCTTTTTTATCTGTGTCAAATAATGATGTAGTACTTCCTTAATTGATTCTATTTCAGGTTCTTCAAAGAAAGACTGAGGAAGCTGCAATGGCTACAAAGAGGTTGAAAGAATTACTAGAAGCACGCAAATCTTCCACTCGGGAAAACTCTAGTATGTCCTTTTTCTTGGATACTTATGTTCCCATCAATGCTTTACTTTCAACGCAAATCTTAAAATCTTAAACTCGGGAATTACTAGAAGTACGCAAATCTTAAAAAGAAAATCCTGAGCTGATAAGGGATTGGACATTCATTAGTTTACTATCAATGCTTTACCGCATATTTGTTTTTCAGAACCAACACTTATTTATTTTCTTCGGTTTCTTAACACTCTTATCTCTTAACAGTGAATGTAAATGGAAATGGAAATGGGATGAATGGGCAGGTATTCCCTTCCTGTTCTTCTGTTATCTTATCTTTTACCCTAGTTGAACAAACCTTACACACTTATTTTTTTTTAATTTCCAGAGCAATGAGAAGTCATTACAGCGTTGGCTTGATCATGAACTGGAAGTTATGGTGAATGTTCATGAAGTTCGTTATGAGTATGAAAAGCAAAGTCAAGTGTACGTAAAATTCAACTTTTCTGTTATCACTTGAATCTTAGGGCATGCTTTCTTTATGTGAGCACACTGCACACCTTCAAAGTGTCCCACATACATACACATCCACATCTATTATTTTCTAAAGCTCGTGTTGTAACATGTCCAGACGAGCTGCATTGGCAGAGGAGTTGGCTGTTTTGAGACAAGTGGATGAATTTGCTTCAAATGGTGTGAGCCCTCCTAGAGGAAAAAATGGTGTTTCTAGGTGAATTGCAAACTTTTTTCTTTTTTTTTTTAAAATAAAGAAAACAATATTAGCTATAGGTCACTCATAGTAGTCAGTTAGATATGTAACATTTCTTAAATCACTATCAAATTTTCTGAACCTCTGTTGATTTCTGTTTTTTTCTTATTAGGGCATCTTTGCTGTCACCAACTGCAAGAATGTCAAGAATAGCTTCACTTGAAAGCATGCTGAGTATTTCATCAAATTCACTTATTGCAATGGCTTCACAGCTTTCTGAAGCTGAAGAACGTGAGCGCAGCATCAGTAGTCGTGGACGCTGGAACCAACTGCGTTCAATGGGGGATGCCAAAAACCTACTCCAGTATATGTTCAATTATCTCAGTGATGCAAGGTACACAAGATGAACTTTCTTGCTTCTCTCTCTCTCTCTGGGCCTAAAATTTTAACAGCCTGCAATAAGGACACAGAGCAAATCCAGTAGACCTTTTCAACATCTTAGTCCTATTAGCTGTCCACGACATACCACGAAAGTAATACACTCGAGAAAACATTAGAAAACTTTGTCCAGTTGCAGGGCTATTTTAGTCACAATCCTGGGCACTTTGTCCAATAATGGAAGAAAATAAGTGTTTTCTTTTTTTTCACAGTTTATGTTCAAGCATAGAAGAATCGTATTGGGACTCATTCATGTTTGTAAATTGTGATTAGAAATCCTGAATTACATAAGAAAAAACAGAGAAGGAAATGGAAGTTTTGAAAAAAATCATTTAAAAGAAGTTAGCCGACTGTGAGGACAAGCCAATTATTAAATAGGTCTGAAGGAAAGAACATCAATACAAATTGTTAGTGTTAGGACATGATTTGTAACCAGAATCTGCAGATTGCAGTTTCCAAGGCTATATTTGTTTGTATCTCCCTATAGTATATTTTCCTTCCAATTTTTTCTCCCAAATTACAATCAAACACATCCACCTTTTCCAATGCATTTTCCTCTTTTAATAATACATCACATTTTCCAATGCAAAATTGTTCTGCTAAAATCTTCTATAAAAACAATTGCAACATATCCAAATATCACTTGAATAATTACAACTTTGATTGATCAAGATCATCTTTTCATGGATTTTCATGCTATGGCAGGTGCCAAATGTGGGAAAAGGAAACCGAAATCAAAGAGATGAAAGAGCAGATAAAGGAACTTGTAGGCTTATTGCGACAAAGTGAACTTAGACGAAAGGAAATTGAGAAGGAGCTAAAATGTAGAGATCAAGCCACTTCAATTTCATTGGCAACACCACCTCCAGTATGATCACTTTCATTTATGCATTTCTATCATGTTATTACTTTTATACATTCATTCTAGTTTCTATTGTTACTTGAATATTCTGTTGGTTCAGGCAAACTCTCACAAACACGCGGCTGACGAAATGAGTGCTCCTCTGTCTCCAATTCCCGTTCCAGCTCAAAAACAACTCAAATATACAGCAGGAATCGCTAACGGCTCAGTTAGAGAGTCAACAGCATTCAATGACCAAACACGAAAGGTTTAGTCCAACCCCCACTCATTAAAATGTCTGATAGCATCATTCTAATTTCTCATATAATGAGTGTTTTTGCAAGTGCAGATGGTACCTCTTGGTCAATTATCAATGAAGAAATTAGCACTCGTGGGACAGGGTGGGAAACTCTGGAGATGGAAGAGGAGTCATCATCAGTGGCTTGTACAGTTTAAATGGAAGTGGCAGAAACCGTGGAGACTTTCTGAATGGATTAAACACAGCGATGAAACAATCATGAGAGCTAGGCCTCGTCCCCAGGCTCTTTCTAATGTTATGTATAGAAATGGTCACTAGTGTATATATCTCAATGATGTATATTCTTCCATATGACCAGTTCTAGCCCCAACACACAGCACAGGTTGTGCAATGGAACGAGTGCAGGTAAAATGGAATTGTTTTTTACCATTTGAAATGTGCTTCAATGCATTCAATTGTCTACCCTACTTCAACTTATCTCCATTGCTGAATTGCAGGTTTGAGGTATGAGCAACCGAGGAACTTTCCCTATATTTGTAGAAACAAATACGAAAGGTGCTACTCGTTGGTTTCTCCTGGTGAGAATGATGCCATTATCGAAGGGATTACTTTCACCTTGGTGATATTTCAAGAATTAATTTGCAAAATCAGAGCTCTGATTGTTCCAAGATAGTTTAATTCTTCATCAGTGAATCCTTGCAAAGGAGTAGTATGGCAATATGTCTCTTCTTTCTTATTTGATTTTTCTATTCCCCGCCCCCCCCCCCCCCCCCCTGGCAAATAGCCTTGTGCATATTGTGAGTAAGGATATTATTTTGTTCAAAGGTAGAGTTCAACATATTACTTTTAGTGTTGGAAGGATTGTTATTTCTTTGAATTTTTTTTTTTTTTTTTTGGGGTGGCTGTATTCTTTGTAGTATGATTCATAAGGAAGGAAAGTTCAATTTGACAGCAAATATCTTGTTTAAGTTAAAGATTTCTGCACCAAATTTGCTTTGCCATCTCAAATGGTGCTGTGCTCCAAATCTGATAGTGCTTTGCCTATTATGTAATGATGGAGAGTACTACCTACTTATCACTATACCTTCCTTGTTCTTATGATTGAAAAAATGGAGTGGTACTTATGCTCTGTGTGTGTGTGTGTTCTTATGGTTGGGAATAGAATGGACATATATTTTCAGCTAACTCTCATTTCTATAAAAATAAGGTCCCAAGTTATAAATATGGATGGGGTAGCTATCCACCATGAAGAAAAATGAAAGCTTTACATCCAACTGAAGTACCATATAACTAATGACCCCATCAAGACAAGAAAAAATAGGGCATCAATACAAACTAATTGGGAAAGAAAATACCACTCAAATCTCAATTATAGGCAGTCCTCTATCTGATTGGATCACTCATTTTGGTCAAGCTAAATTTTTTGCATAACCTGGCATTCTTCATTCACTCAATTTGTACAATACACATACCAATTTTCACTGCTCAAGAGCTAAAAAAGATGGCAAGAGGGCCACGATTACGATGTCCCGGAACTTTGATTGAATTCGCTATCTTCCATCAAGATCACCTCTTTAATTTCTTGAATCATCTTCAAAACCTGCCACATTGTCGGTCTTTGCTCTGGTGAAGCCACGCTACAAGCCAGAGCCACCTCGAGCAGCATTTCCAACCTGTTTTCTCCACTCTCCTCGCCCCTAACGGACCTCATCCAACCGATCATGTCATCTGGCAGTAGAATCGGGTGCTGGGATGGATGCTTCCCCGATAGAAGCTCGAGTAAAAGAACCCCGAATGAGTAAACATCTGACTTGGATGTTGCTGCCCTGTGGTTGAACTTGAGGATTTCCGGGGCCTTGTAGACCATGGAATCGGCATCTTCATCAGAGGATGGGGTGGCAAGTGCCTCAAGGCAATAGTCGGAGAGGCAGGCTTCGAAGTCAGAGCCGAGGAGGACGTTGGAGGACTTGAGATTGCCATGAACAAGCCTCCAAGCTTGGTGGATGTAGCAGAGGCCTTGAGCTATATCCTCTGCTATTTTCAAGCATGATGTCCAGTGAAGTGGCTTTGCCTTTGCTGACTTTGACCCTGTACAAATATGCCCACTCATGCTCAACCAAAAACATTCATTTCATATAATTTAAAAACACACCTAAAAAATGGGGACAAATTTGATGCTAATTAAAAATAAATAATTGTTTAGGGATGAACTTCTCACAATTCATGTTCTACATAATCCAAATTAGTTAGTGCATAATTGAAATGTCATCCAATGGACACATATTAATATGATATAGTCTACAAATGTGTGAGATGAATGGTGTATATTAAGTCTTATTCATTCTTCTACTTACAATGGGCACATTAAAAATGTGTCCCTGGTATAAAGAAGAACATCTCACACCCTCAACTAAATGATACATCTGATCAAATTACACCAAGTGTAGATTCATCGTTGATTTACACACGCACATACATACATGAGAGGAGGTGTATACATCAATGATAACTTCATCAAATATTTAAACATCCACTACCATGACATATGTATGTACACATGTAAAGTGGACATTAAATCTAATTGAAAATGCTCACACATTAATGTAATGCATGTTATTATATCTGGGACTAGGTTCCAAATGAATAAACTAATGCAAACAGTTACCTTGACTCATCTGCTAGATTCTCTAACCTGCTGATTAGATACTTAATTATCACCATACTTCTGTCCTATTATTTATAACCACACATTGTACACATACTAATAATAAACTATCTTTGACTAGACAACTTCATTAATGCCCATCAACCTAGGTTCTTGTCCCACCTAATCTTTCATACCCAAATCATGCATTTTTATCTTAACAAACTCTTTCTTTCAACGATTATCTCCCACTTAAACACGTCCCTCAATTTACATCTCATCTAATTGAGGGACCTACCATCGGATGGGAAAGTTCTTCGTCTCTCACTAATCAAAAGAATAATAAATGATTAAAGAACTAACCATGAATGAGAGAAAAGAGACTGCCATTGGGATGATAATCATAAATCAAAAGCCTCTCTTCCTTAGCCTGCAAATAAGCCCTAAGAGGCACCAGATTGGGGTGCCTCAGCCCACCCACTGATTCCATGTGCTGCTCGAACACCTCCTGCTGTGTGCCCCCCAATCTACCACCGTCCAATCTCTTCACCGTGACGATCAAACGGCTGTCGAGCACCGCTTTGTAAGTGGTCCCCATCGTCCCCCTTCCCAACAGCTCAGCGGAGGCTCTCATTAGCTGGTCCAGGGAGTACACCTGCGCCTCACCCGCACAGAATACTAAGCTCCCACTCTTCCCCACAATCTGCAGCTGCTTCCCTTGTTGCACTCTCTTCACCTTCTCTTCAAGCTCTTCGTTCTCTTCCTCGATTCTCATCACTGCCTCGACATTCCCCGTCACGCTAGCCTCCAGCCCCATCTTCCGGCTGTCTCCTTCCGGCGACGTCCGGCACTTCCTCGCCGCGAAGCCGTAGCATATCAGGGAAATGACGAAGAGGGACGCCCCCAGAGTGAACCCAATCGCCATGGCAGCCCTCTTGTGCTTCTGCAGCACGCCTTTCTCGCTCAGCGCAACGCCGCCGTGTAACTGGGCGGTTTGGCTGAGCGACATTGCCGGCGGCGCCGCGTTGGTCGCCGGAGGCCCGAAGAACGGCCGCGTGGAGCTGCATTCCTTGTGGATGATCTCTCCGCAGAGCCTGGGGTTCATGGTGAAGGAGGAGATGTTGAAGAGAGAGAGAGTCGGCGTGACTGGGATCGCGCCGGAGAGGTCGTTGTGAGAGACGTTGAAGATTTGCAGGGAGGACTGGTTGAACGGCGGGACCGAACCGTTGAACCGATTGAAGTCGAGCCGGAGGTAGTACAGCCGGTCCAGAGCGTTGAGAGACAAGGGGATTGAACCGGCCAGCATGTTGGAAGAAAGATCAAGGGTTTTAAGGCGGTGGAGAGTGGCGATGGAGGGAGGAACGGCGCCGGAGAAGTAGTTGCGTGAGAGGAAAAGAACCTTGAGAGTGATGAGACCGGAGAGATCGGGGATTGGGCCGGTGAGCGAGTTGTTCTGGAGACTCAAAACTCGGAGCTCGCTGAGTCGACTCAGAGTGTTGGGAGCAAAAACCCCACCAAGATTCATGTCTTCAATGACCACCTTAACCGCCCTGGAATTAGAACACTGAACCATTTCCCATTTGCAGAATGCATTAGCGGTTTTAGAGGAAAACCCCAAGTGGTTTTTCAAATCGGCTTTGGACTTGAAATCCAGCAACGCAGATGCATCGGATGGAGGAGGAGAAGAAGAAGAAGAAGAAGAAGGTAAGGAGTGATGAAACAAGATTGAGAAGAAAACAACAACATTTTTAAGGAAATGAGAACGTGGTATCATCATCTTCTTCTCGAGCTAGCTATAAACTAAACAGAAATGGAGTGGTCAAATGTTCCCCATTGATTCTTGAATTTGGAAGAAAGGAGAAGAAGGGCTACACCTTTGATTAAACATTGAGAAACTCGAATGACAAAAGCATGTAAGAGAGTAGAGATTCAGGAATCACGTGAGAGAAAAACCAAATGAGAAGAGAGGTGGGGAATTCCAACACCATTCTCTCTCTCTCTCTCTCTCTCTCTCTCCCTTCTCAACCATACTGTGTGTGAGAGGGTATGATACCGATGTGTGCATGGTTTAAATCATTTATTCCTATTTCAATACTCTTTTAATATCCTCAATCAATATTCACAAATACTCATTCATTTGGCTGATACATCGTAGTCATGTATCCAACATATTAATTAATTCACTTTTCAATTGAATGAGAGTTGCCACATTTAGCATTTTTCTTATAGAAATTGGTGTGAAACAGTTTTATAGATAGTTTTTATAACACAATTTCTTTTTGCTTACCTACCAAATTCAATTTTGTAAACTTATACATAAATTGTGAATTGCTTCTCAAATAAAATGATCTGTGAAATTGTGTTAGATACATTTACTCATCTTCACATTATCAAACAACCAAGTGTATTATAAATATAGTTGAGAATCATATAATTGAATATTAAAAAAGAAAAAAATCGATAAAAAGACTATATTAAATTATAACATTATTTGTAGAATCTCATGCAATTGATCCTCTTCTTGGTTTTAGTTCTGAAAGTAAAATGTTAGTTTCTGATGTTCATGGATGAGTGACGTCTATGACTTCCCCAAAATGAGTACAAAGTTAATTCATTTTTTTATCCATGGGTATGCACAAAATAAGAATCATTCCGTTTCGAGTGTTTTTTATGGAAAGATAAGTTTTTCTCACAATTTAAGTACTATATTTTTTATTATATTTAACAATCATCGTATGTATTCAATGACATCATTATTTAACATATCAAATTTATTAAATGTCAAAAGCATAAAATATAACATCAAATATAACAAATGATTCAATTCGCAGACTAACTTCCAATTAACTTGGAATTTTTAACTCTTCAAATACTTTCAACGTTATTTCCTAACTTATACTTCATTTTTCATGTCCTCAACAATGAGTACTCTTCTGTACCTCGATTGCACAGATTTGATCTGAGATCTGTGCAACTGAGCCGCACGTGGGCTGGTGCGGACCGGCCCAGCCCGTGTCTCTTCACTTTTTTGCATGTTTTTGTCGTTATTTTCATGTTATGTTAGTGTGATCTTCATGTTATATTAGTATGACTTTTATTTCCAGATTTTATACCCTTAGTTCAAAACCATTGAACTAAAATAACACTATGGTCAGACTAACATAACATGAAGGTCACACTAACATAACATGAAAGTAAAAAACAATGTTAATCATACCTTCATGTTATGTTAGATTGACATTCATGTTATGTTAGACTGACCTTCATGTTATGTTAGTGTTACCTTCACTAACATAACATGAAGGTAACACTAACATAACATGAAAGCAACACTATTTGGAGCGAATTTTGGTGGGCTTGAGCACGCCCACCAGGCACATGAGAGCGTGTTGACCGCACGTAAGGACGCGTTGGTCAATGCGTTGACCAATTACACATGCATCCGGGTGCACAAAATATTTTGCCCACAACAATTTCAGAAGATACAATCAACTCCTATCATATATATTTATCTACATATATATTTATCGTAAATAATTGAGGAACCATACAGATAGTATGTTGACCATAGATACAAAGCATGCACCATTTTGAAAACACAATTTCTTTTTCTTTCAATTAAACCCTTGTACTACTATAACTCACATTTAGACAATCAAGATCAAATTAATACAAATAGGAACCACATAGTCAATATTGTGGTGTAATTCAAACATAAATGAAACTACATTATCATGTAACTGTAACTTCAATATTCCATCTACAATTTCCTAAATAATCAAGATTTCCATGATGACAATATCTTAATGGTATTGAAGACGTGAAACAATTTGTTAGCCAACAATAAATTTGAGAAGATTATGGACGTTCTCAGATGTGCAAGACTATTATATAGTATAAAAACCTTGTCACAAAATAAACTATATGCATAAAAACCGCCATTCCACTCTGCCGCCCACCGTTGCTGGCGGTACTTCTCCATCGGATCTCCGACTTAAGAATCCCTCCCTCTCCTCTATTTATTAGAAACAACAAAACACTAAAACCTATATGCATAAAAATAAGAGTAGGTCTTGTGTGAGAATCTTTTTTCGTGAGACGGGTCAACTTATAAGCCACACTTAACAATTCATATAAAAATTTGTGAATATGCGTTCAATTTATGAGTAATAAGGATTTGTCTTACGGAAACTATCTGTGAGACTATTTCACATGAGCTTTTGTGTAAAAATAATCGGTTGAAAAAATTATATCAAATGATAGCCCACATCGTCAATTCATTAAGAGCATTGAATGTAAGAATGTTTATTATATAATTCAACAATTCACTATTTGAAGCTGTGTTTTTTTGTTTGTGGGAAATTAGGGTTCTTTTATATGAAACGGTGATATTGGATATTTTGTAGGTGTATAAATATTTAGTAATTACGGTAATAAATAAATAAATAATATAGTTTGAAGATGTATTTAATAGAGTGAGTGTATCAAGAAAAAATGGAGGTGTACGTAAATTTACCTTTTTGAAATGTTTGTACTAAATTTCGATCATATGCTACTAATTTATGGTCCATTTGTTTTGTTTGGTGGACAAATTATGGCCCATTTGGTTTGTTTGGTGGTACGTTAATTGGGGTGGTCGTACCCTCGTACGATTTACTTTTTAGGTTAGGTTATTTCTTACTTCTATAATTCATGAATTATGTAGTCCCCGAGGGATGACATATTCTGATAACTTTTAGATGGTCGGAAAATTAGTTATAATGATTCGGTACATGTGGATTCTAATTTAAAATAATTCATAGTTTTGGATACCAAATCTGATATTAACCATTTTTTTTAGTTAATATTGTCATAAACTAATTTGTGTTACGGGAAAAATTCATTTTACATCTATTTAAAACGCTACTTTTCGTTTTACGTCCACTTACTTTTAGGGTTTCAATTTTAGTCAAATTAAATTCAAATTCGACAATTAATGTCCTTTGAGTGCGATTGAATCTCAATCACCCCCAATTTTGAATTTCCAAGCTGAATTTGCTGATGTGGCTCATCGGAGAAAATGATGTGGCTTATCTTAGCTGACGAGACTTATCGGAGCAGTGACATACAAGTGATCAATCTGCATTTTCTGAAGTGTTAAATAAGAAAATCCTAAAAAATAAAAGGATAAAAATAAATGTAAACACAAAAACTTTTATGCATCAAGTGTATGGATCCTAGATCCATGCACCCGACCCGACCCGCGCGTGTACGCGCTTCCACGCGCGTCCCACGCGCCCTCACGCGCTCCCACGCGCCTGGGCGGATGCGCTCAAATTCGCTCGTTAAGGATACCTTTCAGTTATGTTAAGGATACCTTTAAGTTATGGTAAGGATACCATTCAATTATGTTAAGGATACCTTTAAGTTATGGTAAGGATACCTTTCAGTTATGTTAAGGATACCTTTGAAATCCTGATTCCAGGTTACATGCCACGTTATGTTAAGAATACCTTTTAGTTATGTTAAGCATACCTTTAGGTTATGTTAAGGATACCTTTAGTTATGTTAAGAATACCTTTTGGTTATATTAAGCATACCTTTAGGTTATGTTAAGAATACCTTTAGGTGATGTTAAGGATACCTTTGAAATCGTGATTCCAGGTTCCTTTGAAATCCTGGTCACATACCTTTACGTTATATTAAGGATACCTTTAGGTTATGTTAAGAATACTTTTATGTTATGTTAAAGATACCTTTGTGTACAAAATGTGTAACACAACCTCTGTTATGAATAAGGTATTTCTAACATAACATAAAGGTATCCTTAATATAACCTAAAGGTATGTCTGACGTAAAGTAAATGTATGAAATTTGAGCATAAAGGTATCCTTAACATAACCTAAAGGTATCCTAAACATTACCTAAAGGTATCCTTAACATAACCTAAATGTATGTCTAACATAACGTAAATGTATGAAATCTGGACATAAAGGTATCCTTAACATAACGTAAAGGTATTCTTACACATTACATAAAGGTATCCTTAACATAACTAAAAGTCATGACCAATTTTTAAAAAAGTTAGCGCGAAAAAAAAATAAAAATAGAGAAGCGGGTCGGGTAACTCGAATCCGACCCGGTTGCATGGATCTAAGATCCATGCACCTGATGCACAAGAGACTTACTCAAATGTAAAATATAAAACTTGTATCCTAAAATATAAAACTTAAAATCAAATTGGGGATCCTAAAATCAAAATCAAATTTCCTAACCCTAACCCTAAAACCAGATGCAAGAACGACCCAAGGCTGAGGAAACCATCTTCTCAACTATCTTCTCCACAATCGCCGGCAAGGTTGCCGTCTGAAATGGCACCCCGAAAGCAATGTGTGAAAACCCCATATCGTGAAAATCCACCCCAAACTCGCTCAAATCCAAAAAAAAAAAAACCCAAAATCCAAAAAAGCCCCAAATCCAAAAACATCCAAAATCCAGAAAACCCCGCAAATGAAGAGAACAATGATGGAGTTCGGAAGCCAAAATCAACTTTGAAAGGAAGCCCATCCCCAACTGTGAACCCAGACGACAAATCGAAGAAGGAAAAGCGGGATGAAAAATGAAAAGGAAAGTTGTCCATAGGTAAGTATTGTGTGCTTTTTTAGATGAGTTGATGTGCTCTGTGATGGTTGTTGGTATTTTATATATCTCTGTGATGTGCTTTTAATACATAATGTTGAAAAGTAATGGGTGGTTGTTGGTGAATTATAAATTATACATAGCTTTGAAAAGTGTGGATGTGTAGATATTTTATTCCTTTTAGTGTGTGGTTCATATCTGTTGGCATGCTTTTAGAATAAGGAACATGTGACTTAGAATATGCCACCAACTTTGTCTCATATATTGATATGTGTTTTTTTTTTAAATTGTTTTTTTACACAGTTGACAATGCTGATTGTTTGATTGTGGTCCTTCACTATGGGATGAATTTAGACATTTACCTCATACACAATATATTCGGGGGGGGGGGGGGGGACCATTGTCTTGAGGGATGTGAATCAAGTGCTTTAAGTTTGATGAGGTTGACTGAGTATGAGATAATTAGAAGGGCCCTAGGGGCCATTGCATTTTAGTTTTCATGTTATCATGAACAAAGGTTTTAAGATGATTTTAGATGATGAAGAATTAATGAATCTGTTGATTAAAAATTTGACTAAGAAGAAGATAAACATATATTTAGAAGCTGATGTGCCAAATATTTTTCCAACTGCAAACCCAATTAATCTAAATCATAAAACTGAGCAAATTACTGAAACTGAATACGATAATGACTTGTCAGAAGATCTTGATTTTCTGATTAGGTGTGATGCAAGTGATAGTAGTGAAGAAGATGAGAGTGATGATTTAGAAACTGAAATTCATGAAGCTTATGTTGATAGAACTGTGCCCAAGCCACAGTACAAGGGGAATTCAGAAGATGAGATGAGGAAGTTAAAAGAAAATAGTGAGACTTTATGGGAGTGGTTCAATGACAAACCTTTAACATAATGGAATAAGGCATGGTTCAGGGAGAGGGCCAAATGTGATATACTGTTGAACAATGTCTGTGATTCCTTTAATAGCTGTATACTATAGGCTAGGGACAAGACTCTTGCAAAATGGAATGAGAAAATATGCCCCAAGATTAAGAGGATTTTGGATAGCTACAAGGGAAATGTATCTAATTTCATTCTCATTAAGTCTCATGATAAGCACTATCAAGTATCAAGCTATGATGGAAGGCAGTATGCAGTGGACTTAGAGAGATGGACATGCACATGTAGATCTTGACAGCTTACTGGAATACCTTGTAGGCATGCCTCCTGTGCATTACTTGCTCAATATGAAGATGTGGAGGATTATGTTGATAGGTACTATGTTGTTGACACCTATATCAAGGTGTATCAGCATGCAATCCTTGGAGTTAGTTATGAGAAGTTGTGGGGAGATTCAGCCTACATTCCACCCTTACCCCCACATTTTGCAAAACCGTCTAAGGGAAGACTTGTTACTGAAAGAAGGAGAGAACCAGGTGAACCATCTCAAGGGGGGGAAAAGAGAGAATCAGTCATTTTTGACAATACCAGATTGAGGAGAAACAGAAAGAAGAGAGGCCAGAAGGTGCACTTCACTACTTTAATATGTATCTACTATGTTTTGATATGTGTTTAGTAGATACTATGTTTTCTTATGTGCTTAGTATCTGTTTTCTCATGCAATCACTTGACAGGGTAATGATGAGATGATAGAAATTGATGCTGCAATTGATGAGTATTTGAGCACTCAGGCAGCTACCATGCCAGGGCCATCAATGTATGAACAACTGCAACAATCAAAGAGCCAGACTGGAGCACATGAAGAAATCAATCTTTCACAGTTAAGTCAGGGGCCACCACTCACATCACAAGACTTACCTACAGGGCCTTCCTTACCACCTCCAATGCCACCACTCCCAAGAGTACAGATTAGAGCACCTGCTCCATTCACAACAAGTGGATTGAAATCAACTTGGGTGAATTTAGAAGATGTGCAACCTGAAACTGAAAAAAGGTTGGTGATGGAGAATGAAGTCAAGTAACTGGATTTGTTAAGGCCAAGTCAAGAAAAGTAGAAGTAGAATGTGGAACAACTTGCCATAGCTTGTAGTGAAAACCTACTTTTGATATGCTGCATGTTGATACTCTGTTTTTCTTAGTGCTAAACTGCATGTTAATACTCTGTTTTTTGTATATGGCCAAACTGCATTTTGGATACTCTTTATGTTGATATTTGTTGGAAACATTTGAAGTAAGTTTTGATGAGACAAAACCTTAAGTAACTCTAACAAGCATAACCAATCTTAGGATAGGTTACTGCAACAGAGTTACTGCAGAAGATTAAAAGAACAGAGAAAGTGTCAAAGGAAGGATACTGAAGAGAATGGTGAAGAAGAATCTGGTAAACTAACAAGGATACTTATGACTACAGGAAGCTACTGGAAGAGACCTCGCCAAAGCAGAATGCAGCGAGACAGGAAGCTACCTGGGAGACCATACCGAAAGCATACTGCAAGGGCAGTATGCTACAGAAGCCTCAAGCCACCTGAAGGAGCAAGCCAGAGAAGGAAGCTCCAGAATGAAGCTAGAGGAGGAAGCTGCAAAGCAGGCATGGGGAGAAAAGTCAAAGTTACCGGTAGACACAAGAAGTTACCGGTAGAGAGAAAAAAGAAGAGGAGCCAACCAGAAGAAGAACGTGGAAAGCGAAAAGTTGGCGTGTGTCAGGAGTGCGGCGCATCAATGATGGAAATCTGTCTACATTCAATGGGCAGATTTTACAACCTATAAAAGAGGAAGACTAAAGACTGAGAAGGACGAGAGTGCGTAAAGAAAGAGAGAGAAGATAGCGAGTACATCAGAATATACAAGCTCGCAGAGAGAAGCGCTAAAAGAAAAGAGAAGAGCTCAACAAAGAGAAGGCTCACAAGAGAGAAGCGCAGAAAGAGGAGGGAGTTTAGAGAAGAAAAAAGTGTTCAAGTAGAGCAGAAGAAAATAAGAAAAGCTCGAAACTCAACACCCCAAAAGAACGCACGCTCAGTCAGTCAGTCCAGCAGCAAGCTTCAACAGATCAATCTGCAAACAAAGGCCAAGCTTGTTGCACCCAGTTGAAGAAGAAGAAGATAAACTCCTTCTAAAGGACTGTCTTGGAGTACTCAGTGTGAGGAGTTAAGTCCTGCTGAGTTTTCCACTTTCTAGGAGAGAAATTGAAGACCCTGGGTGGGTAGATTAGGACCCTGTGTGGGTCAGCGTAGAAAGTAAGCAAGCATCTGTGTGAAGGTTTGCTACTTACCTGTTAAGTGAGGGTTGTAATAGATAGAGCTATATAAATCAACTAGCTTAACAAAGGTTCCCTCTTGAGAAGAGGAAGAGAGGACGTAGAAGGATTACTCCACCTTCGAACCTCTGTATATGACTGCATCTTTACATGTTTACTGTTTTATATGCATACTCTAAGTTAAGATGCACATCTCCTATACTTGGCTCTACAATGAGAAATAAGCTTCCGCAAATCACTCTGATCAGTAATCTCCCAAAAGGTTACTGATCCTAGAATAGAGTCAAGGAGAAGAAAAGATTGAAAATACAGTAGGCTTATTCACCCCCCCTCTAAGCCTACTACCAGCCTATTTGGGACCAACAAGTAGTATCAGAGCAGGTGGATTATTCATCCAAGCTCACTGGTCAATCTGATACCAACAAGTGGTATCAGAGCAGATGGATGAACAAAAGATCTAAGCGATCTATCCAGATCCTGTCTGTGAAGAATCTCTCTCTAGAAAATCTCTCTCTCTCTCTCTCACTCTCTCACATCATAAATCAACTCACAACCTTTTACCTAAAAGGATATGATTGATGTGAAGACAACAAACAGTTATGAAAGATGAAGAAAATCAAGCTGTTTTGTGAATAAAAGCTGTTCAGAAGAAGGAGGATGGTGATCAGCATGCTACTCGAAGAAAGGACCGCGAGCAAGTAGCAATGGGGAAAAAAACAAGTGTCTACCTATCACAAAGTAGACCAACAAGGAGTGGATCAAAAAGGAAAGACTTGTTGCTGAGCATGAAGAAGAAGCGGATACAAAGTGAAGCTAGAAAGTATGGATCATACTGAAGCTTCTAAGTCTACAGCAACAGGCAAGCAAGCAACCATGGAAGAAGATGTGGAGGATGTCAAGCAAAGGAGTAAGAAGGGAAACTCACTCCATCAAACAGATCATCCTCCAGACAGAAGCAAAGAATAGAAGAGGATCTGTTCTCTAAATCAAAGGAACGACGATGACCAGGTACCTCACTCTAAACTTGCGTCCTTATTTCTGGTCTCGATCATATAAATAAGAAGGGAAGCATGTACGTTTATTTTCATATTAGAATGTTTCACCTTCTTATGCAAACCTCAAAGTTACCTGAAATAGTACTAAAAGTGACCTTACATTCTAAAGAAATAGAGTCATAAAGTAAAGGGGAACTTCTAGTATAAATCAAGGTAATTCAGAGGTCAAATAGTCAAATCCTTGGAGAAACCCAAATATGGGTACGTTGTAAATGTCTGCAACAAACTGACATTCCCTAAAGGAATCAAGCAGAACAACAACTCCAAAAGGGAATAGAAAATTGTCTATCTTACTAGTATCGTGTTTTACCTTTTCTATATTCTAAAGAGATACAGTAAGAAAACACTTGCACACACCATTATTTTTGCTTTTTAAAAATCTTGAAGGAGTCAAACTCTCTCTACAGCAACCATGGGCTGTAAAGAAAGTCTAAGCTCCTGAAAGAAACATTAACCGTGAAGGACTCATACTTTGTGTGAGTACCTATACGAGAAAACTTATTTTGCATGTACTTCTGACAAAGGGCTACTGAATTTAGGGGGAATCATTGACAAAATGACAGAGCTCTGACTATAGGATGCTAGACACCTGGTTGCCGGAAACTAGGTTGCTGGACAACAGGATGCTGAAAATTAGGACGCTAGACACCAGATGGATGGATACTAGGTCGCTGAACATCAGGTTGCTGTACACCAGAACGCTAGACCCCGAGCTACTGGATACTATGTCACTAGACATCAGAGTACGTGTGATCAAGTCATGAGAAAAGGTAGAAGGACCAATCGATATTAATGAACAAGATAAAGTTCTGACAATAGTACGCTAGACACCAGAACATTGGATACTAGATCGCTGGATAACAGGACGATGTATATCAGGATGCTAGAGACCAGGCTAACTGGAAATTAGGTCGCTGGATGACAAGACACAAGATATCAGGATGCTAGATACCAGATGCTGGATACTAGATCACTGAACACTAGGTTGCTAAACACCAGGATGCTAAACACCAAGATGTTGGATACTAGATCACTGAACACCAGGTTGCTGTAAACCAGGATGCTAGACACCAATATACTAGATACTAAGCTACTAGAAATCAAGACTTATCATCAGGTCACTGGATAAAGGGATCACCTAGAGGTTACAAATCAGAGCAGTTACTAAAAAATCTTTTTGGTAACGTGCATGCATAAAAAGTGGATCACCTTTTCAGAAATAGACTACCTTTTCAGAACCCTAAAAAGACCTTAGCAGTTCGATCAGAAGAATCCAAGGGCAGAGAACCAGCTATTAACCACGCACCTCAGAAATAGGAAAAGCTGTTGAAACTTTCAACACCTTTATTGGAAAACGGCGAAGCAGTTAATAAGATATTTGAAGATCTAATTGCAACATGGAGTATCTCAAAAAACTCTATAAATACAAGCACTTCTTATTCTTCATAAAACATATAGATATCCTCTCTTTCTCTCTCTCTCTTATCCTCTATGCTTCATGGAACCCGATTGTTGGAAACCCTTTTCTTCATTCCTTCCAAAGAACACATTTTCTACAAATAATCAACCAAGCACACCCCAAATCACGTATATTCACCTCTCACGCTTGACACCTGCTAAACAAGTCCTTTTCAGAATATTTGATCTTCTAGTATTCTCTCCTCACCTCAGTTTCGAGGGGGCTTAAGGGCATGCACCCAAGTTCTCCTCTTAAAGGTCGGAGAAAGAGTGAAAGGATCCCTCTCCAGTTACTCCTGAGCCTAAGCTCATTTTTGATAATGTAAAAAAGGGGAAAGAAACTGCGAAGGATCATGGAAGATCAAAAGTCTTCCAGAGGAGTAGAAGAGAAGATTCCAGCTCCTCTACAATGAGATGTTAGAGGGGATGTTGGATGATTCTTGCTTCCAAGGAATTGAGTTGGAGTAAAAGTGGGAGGAGTGGGTAAGATTATGGAGAGAGAAAGGCCACAGCAAGCTACTGCGTCAACACTCTCTTCCTCTTCTTGAAAACTCTTCCTGCCGCTTCCCTATTCTCTTCCGAAGAAGCCCTCTTACTCTCTTCACCTTTTTCTCTGTCTCTTTAGATTAAGAGGAAAACCAATTGGGAGCTGTAGCAACAAAATTTCGTGTCTGCAATATCTAAACACAAAATAAAGTGATGCAAATTAAATATATTTTGAATTAAAACAAAGTGGATACAAATCTCTATGTATTCCTATGATTCTTCTCTTCAAATTGATACGGATCTTGAAGTTGAATATTTGACTGGATCTTCAACAATGATTTTGGAATCCTCCGTGAAGAACGTCTTGAATGTGTAAAGAATGTCTTGAATTTTGACTTGACAACGTTGATGAGAGGGGTTTAGCACCTTGATCTCTGATCGAACGCCTTTTTTGGTGACTTTCTACGAAGAACTCCTCGAACCTTGGAGAGAGAAATTCTTGAGTCTTGAAATCTTGAACTCTTGTCTTCCTTGAATCTTGAGCTCTTGAATTCTTGAATTGTCTTGTGTGTTGAACTTATGAAAACAGACCCATATTTATAGGTGTATGATATGAAACATTTCCATATACGGTTTAGGGAGATGCAATCTGATTGGTCATCCATGATTTGAAAATATATTTTCCTTAATCAAAAGATGTGATTTTATTACCAAATTTGGTATATCACCTCCATATTTGCAGGATTTAATCTTGATTCCCAAGCAACTAGATTTGAACACATGTCACAATTTGATTGGTCAGGAATACATATTAAAATATCAATTATTTATCTATTCTTTTAGGAATTTAATTAAGTTAAATTCCTAAATACAAATAGAAAATTGATTTCTAATACACTATTTACATGTGGCATCATTTGATAGGCTGACAAAATTTGACTATCTACAAATGCCCCCTCGAGACTTGTTCACGACGACATGTCTTGGAGTGGACGAGTCTCGATTTTTTTTTTTTGAAGCATGTGAATGACCATATCATGCAGCTTATTCAACTTGATATTGCACTTGAATTTGACAGATATTTTATACTCTTGTCAAGGAGTTCTTCAATTTTGACAATTTGAATTTTATAGATAGTTTATACTCATATCAAGGAGTTCTTTCATTTGGATTTGGATTTGATAGATAGTTTATACTCATATCAAGGAGTTCTTTCATTTGAATTTGGATTTGGATTTGATAGACAGTTTATACTCATATCAAGGAGTTCTTTCATTTGAATTTGGATTTGGATTTGATAGATAGTTTATACTCATATCAAGGAGTTCTTTCATTTGGATTTGGATTTGATAGATAGTTTATACCCATATCAAGGAGTTCTTTCATTTGAATTTAGATTTGGATTTAATAGATAGTTTATACTCATATCAAGGAGTTCTTTCATTTGGATTTGGATTTGGATTTGATAGTTTATACTCATATCAAGGAGTTCTTTCATTTGAATTTGGATTTGAATTTGATAGATAGTTTATACTCATATCAAGGAGTTCTTTCATTTGAATTTGGATTTGGATTTGATAGATAGTTTATATTCATATCAAGGAGTTCTTTCATTTGAATTTGGATTTAGATTTGATAGATAGTTTATACTCATATCAAGGAGTTCTTTCATTTGAATTTGGATTTGGATTTGATAGATAGTTTATACTCATATCAAGGAGTTCTTTCATTTGAATTTGGATCTGGATTTGATAGATAGTTTGTACTCATATCAAGGAGTTCTTTCATTTGGATTTGGATTTGATAGATAGTTTATACTCATATCAAGGAGTTTCAAGAATTTTAAGCTCGTGTATCATGGAGCTTTCACATGACTTGATTTGTAGACCTTTTATACTCGTGTCAATGAGTTTTGACATTTGATTTGAGAAACTTTAGATAGTTTTTGCTCATATCTTGGAGCATTGCAGACAGTTTACGCTCTTATCAAGGAGCTCTTTTTTGTAGGGTCATCATTTTTTGCCCCCATCCTTTTCTTCTTCTTCTTCTTCTTCTTCTTCTTCTTCTTCTTCTTCTTCTTCTTCTTCTTCTTCTTGCATTTGTGGTCCTTTGACTTCATTTGTAGCTAAGCTAAGCTCCAAGTCATGAGCTTTGGTGGCTAATTCTTCAAAGGTCTTCGGCTGAATTGCTTGAAGGATGTAACAAATGCTCCAATGCATGCCTTTAGTACATATCTCAATAGCTGAAGTTTCAGATAATCGATTTTTACAATTGAGGCTCAAGTTTCTCCAACGATTGATGTAGTCAATGACCGACTCTTCATCATGTTGACGTGAGTTTGTGAGCTCGAGCATACTGACTGTTCGTCGAGTGCTATAGAAACGGTTGAGGAATTCATGCTCCAACTGCTCCCAACTGTCAATTGAGTTTGGTTCCAAATCGGTGTACCATTCAAATGCACTTCCATTCAAAGAACGAACGAACTGTCTCACCAAGTGATCGCCATAGGTCCCAGCATCATTGCATGTTTCGATGAAGTGAGCAACATGTTGTCTTGAATTGCCTTTGCCATCAAATTGTTGAAACTTTGGAGGTTGATATCCTTCAGGCATCATCAAATTGTCAATTCTTGAGGTGTATGGCTTGGTATACATTGAAGGCAACTTGGAGCTTCCATCGACGTTGTTGATAGTTCCCATGATGAAGTCCTTCAGTTGATCGGCAGAAATCACTCCATTCGACGAGACTTGCAACTCTTCATGTTGTGACTTCTTCGCTTGAGTTGAAAATATTCTCGTTGAGTTGTTTGCCTCCTCAACTTCATCGTGAATCTTGATTTGTTTGCTCATCACATAATTTGAATCAACATTGTCCATCAACTTTGTAAGTAGCGCATCTCGTGCTTGGACATGTTTCGTGAGTTCTTCGAAAGCTTTTGCCAGATTTGCGATTTGCTCTTCAAGGGTCATCGTGGCTTGTACTGAAGACATTGATACTTTGGAAGTTGGTGAAGATAAGAGATGAAAGGAAGAGATCGTCCCACTGGGCGTGCCAAAAATTTGTAGCAACAAAATTTCGTGTCTGCAATATCTAAACACAAAATAAAGTGATGCAAATTAAATATATTTTGAATTAAAACAAAGTGGATACAAATCTCTATGTATTCCTATGATTCTTCTCTTCAAATTGATACGGATCTTGAAGTTGAATATTTGACTGGATCTTCAACAATGATTTTGGAATCCTCCGTGAAGAACGTCTTGAATGTGTAAAGAATGTCTTGAATTTTGACTTGACAACGTTGATGAGAGGGGTTTAGCACCTTGATCTCTGATCGAACGCCTTTTTTGGTGACTTTCTACGAAGAACTCCTCGAACCTTGGAGAGAGAAACTCTTGAGTCTTGAAATCTTGAACTCTTGTCTTCCTTGAATCTTGAGCTCTTGAATTCTTGAATTGTCTTGTGTGTTGAACTTATGAAAACAGACCCATATTTATAGGTGTATGATATGAAACATTTCCATATACGGTTTAGGGAGATGCAATCTGATTGGTCATCCATGATTTGAAAATATATTTTCCTTAATCAAAAGATGTGATTTTATTACCAAATTTGGTATATCACCTCCATATTTGCAGGATTTAATCTTGATTCCCAAGCAACTAGATTTGAACACATGTCACAATTTGATTGGTCAGGAATACATATTAAAATATCAATTATTTATCTATTCTTTTAGGAATTTATTTAATTTAAATTCCTAAATACAAATAGAAAATTGATTTCTAATACATTATTTACATGTGGCATCATTTGATAGGCTGACAAAATTTGACTATCTACAGGAGCACCCAAAAGTGGGAAGAGCTAGAGAAAAAAGAAGACATCAGCAAGCAAGAGGGGAAAAGAAATAAAAGGAAAGAGCAAGAAGAATAGAAGAATTAGTCTAGATAGGATGCTTAGTGTATTTTACTTAACAGTACTACACTGTAATTATTCTATCTAAATAAAATTACTTCTGCTCTTTAAAATGCTCATTCCTTGTGCCATTTCTTTTAGACTTATATGTGATTTAAATGAAAGTAGTATGCTCTATCTCGTTATATCATACATCTGCTTTCTATACTTGAGAGGTTATGTTCTTTTGATCTTCTGTATAAAGGTTTTGTCATCATCAAAAAAGGGGAAAATTATTGGAAACATTTGAAGTAAGTTTTGATGAGACAAAACCTTAAGTAACTCTAACAAGCATAACCAATCTTAGGATAGGTTACTGCAACAGAGTTACTGCAGAAGGTTAAAAGAACAGAGAAAGTGTCAAAGGAAGGATATTGAAGAGAATGGTGAAGAAGAATCGGGTAAACTAACAAGGATACTTATGACTTCAGGAAGCTACTGGAAGAGACCTCGCCAAAGCAGAATGCAGCGAGACAGGAAGCTACCTGGGAGACCATGCTGAAAGCATACTGCAAGGGCAGTATGCTACAGAAGCCTCAAGCCACTTGAAGGAGCAAGCCAGAGAAGGAAGCTCCAGAATGAAGCTAGAGGAGAAAGTTACAAAGCAGGCATGGGGAGAAAAGTCAAAGTTACCGATAGACACAAGAAGTTACCGGTAGAAAGAAAAGAGAAGAGGAGCCAACCAGAAGAAGACACGTGGAAAGCGAAAAACTGGCGTGTGTCAGGAGTGCGGCGCATCAATGATGGAAATTTATCTACATTCAACGGGCAAATTTTACAACCTATAAAAGAGGAAGACTGAAGACTGAGAAGGACGAGAGTGCGTGAAGAAAAAGAGAGAAGATAGCGAGTACATCAGAATATACAAGTTCGCAAAGAGAAGAACTTAATAGAGAGAAGGCTCACAAGAGAGAAGTGCAGAAAGAGGAGGGAGTTTAAAGAAGAAAATAGTGTTCAAGTAGAGCAGAAGAAAAGAAGAAAAACTTGAATACTCAACACCCCAAAAGAACGCACGCTCAGTCTGTCAGTCCAGCAGCAAGCTTCAGCAGATCAATCTGCAAACGAAGGTCAAGCTTGCCGCACCCAGTTGAAGAAGAAGAAGACAAACTCCTTCTAAAGGACCGTCTTGGAGTACTCAGCGTGAGGAGTTAAGTCCTGCTGAGTTTTCCACTTTCTAGGAGAGAAAGTGAAGACCCTGGGTGGGTAGATTAGGACCCTGTGTGGGTCAGCGTAGAAAGTAGGCAAGCATCTGTGTGAAGGTTTGTTACTTACCTGTTAAGTGAGAGTTGTAATAGATAGAGCTATATAAATCAACTAGTTTAACAAAGGTTCCCTCTTGAGAAGAGGAAGAGAGGACGTAGAATGCAAATATCCAAACACAATTACAATTCACCATATACACTACTTGCAAATATCCAACTACAAAAGGGATCCAACTACACCAAGAAACAACTACAAATGGTTCAATGTGCAATCCACCAACAAAATAATAGAACTAGTTAAATTAATAGGAACTGCTTTCTCATCCTCTTGCACTTATCCTTCCACATCTTCTTATCCTCTCTCAAAATCTTGTTTTTTATAACCACACTCCAAACTTCTTCTTTTATAACTTTCATATCTGTCTTGAAGTCTTTCAATTTTTAGCTCAAATTGTCATATGCTTGTCTCAATTTTTGGTAATCATCATTCTTCTCATCCCATAGGAAGTAGTCACATCCAGCACTTCTCTGCAGTATCTAGTTCAAAGATCAAAATAATGAGAAAATATTGGAAATGAGACTGTTTCAATCTTGAAATGCACAATCAACACTACAATCTTGGCAAATTACTGGAATACTTTCAAGAAAACACACCATGAACAACAAATCAAGTGGATAATTCAAACATTGAAATTCATAATCTTGTAGGCTTCACACATCAAACACAAACAACCCCATATTCAGACTGCTTTAGAAAAATGGAGTTGTAGATACACCCATACGAGATATTCAAACAATTTCAAAGAGAGAAACTTACGTTATATCTCAAGCAACCCAAAATCTCCTCCCTCAATTTGCGGCAATTTTTGAGGTTCGGAGAACCGCTTGTCTTCCACATCCACACACAGGCATCGTTAATGATTGGGAGCTATCAGACATTGCTTCGGTCCCTTCCTTCTTCTCAAACTAGGGTTCTTCAATGGTTAGGGTTCTTGGACGATTTGGGGATAAATCGTTCGAGCACATTTTCTTTTGAAATATATTTTCTATTTTAATTTCATATGTTAATGATTTTTTTAAATTGTTTTTCATTTATTAATTTATATCTATATCGATGTGGAAATTAAATGGTATTACACTTGTATGCCACATGTACTCCAATATGCCACATCACTTGAACTCAACCGGAAGAAAATTTTTTGGGGCTATTGAGATGTAATCATCGGCAATCCTGCCGGAAAATCGATTTCTGGCGGACAAAGGATAAAAATTGGTCGAATTTGAATTTAATTTGACTAAAATTGACCCTAAAAATAAGTGGACGTAAAACGCACAGTAGCATTTTAAATGAACTTAAAATGAATTTTTCCTTTGTGTTACTAACACTAACCGAGCATTTGTTTATTTATGGGCTCTAGTTTTCCAGTCCACCAGAGGCCATGATCATATCAAGATAGAGTTGTGACTTTGATACGATATTCCTCAATTAAGCGCTTTTTGAGTAAGCGTTCACTTTGAAAGTTCATAAATAAGTGAGAAGTTATAGAAAAATCAATGAGTTGCATAAAAGAAAACGAAGATAATTGCACCAAATTCATAGATGCTACAATACAATGTAAAACTTGTCACTATATTGCTATTGCCTCCGACACATACCTTCAAATAAAATGTGTGGAAACTCATGAAAAAGTATGTATTTCAACCTAAATATTAAGTGGTAAATTGTTGAAATCCACAATATATAAGAGATTTTTTAATTTTTTTTCGTCGGTAGAGAGGGTCAATAGTTAGAGTGATGAAGGAAGTGTAAATATGTATAATGTGACAGATGAGAAAAATTAAAAATTTTAAAAACAAAATAGAGAAATTTGATTTAATATTACCATAAATTGAAAATTTGTGGTCGTAAATAGAATCACCCTTCCAAACCCTTTTAACTTATCAACGCAAAGTTTTTTGGACATGGTGGAAAGACCTAAAAAGACAACAAAGATTTGAAATTGCCAAAAAAAGACCAAAAAAATACATTACAATCAAATTTTTTGAATAGTATCTTGATTGAACTTAGAAAGTTATGAAATCTCGTGTGGAGAATTATAGCCCAAAGTACTGAAACTCCAATAATATGTAATATTACTTATAACAGATGGGCCGCACACACTCACGTAAGGCGGGCCTCATTCTTATGACTTGCTTAAGAGCATCTGCAATAACTCATGAAACAAACATTCTTAAATGAAGTACTAATACTTAGATAATAACAACATTATATGACCCATGTAATACACGGGATTTAATTAATTAAATTAAACAGAAAAAAAATTATAAATTTTTAAATATTATCTTTATATAAGAAAAATAAATTTATGGTTTTATGCAATACATATAACCTAACTTAGTTTAAACATGATATAATAAGAGTGATGTACCATTTAATTGTTAAAATGTATTTGTGTTTGTAAGGATAAATACTTTTTTTAAAATATATCTAAGATTCTTATATTATTTAGCAATTTTTTCATAAATATTACTTTAATGTCAATAATTATCCATATTGAAAGTTATTACATTTAAAATTACATTACAAAAATAATATTTTAAAATATTATTATAATGAAAAAAATCGCATAATTGGTCTTACTTTTATAATATAAAGATTAACACGAATAGTTTCAATTTTCTCTTCAAATAAATGGAAAAAAAGTTGAAATGTAATTTCCATATAAATGTCATAATTTATTTTAAAATAAATATTTGCAAAATTAATATTGAATTCATTAATTAATCATTCTTTTAATCAACTCATCTTTATTTAATTATTGAACTTTCATATTTACATTTTTGTAAAATTATTTTAAAATATCTATATTTAAATTACAACATATTTTATTTAATAGATTTAGCCAAAATTCTTATTTTATTTCGTAATGTTTCTTTTAAACATTATTTTTTAAATAGTAATTTGTTTAGTTAATAAGAATAAGAATATTAGAAATAGAAAATAGTAATTAAGATTCACATTTGATGTTGAGGCAATGTGAGAGTATCACGTGGCACTTGTGGCCATTCTTTTATATAAAAGATATGTAAAGGATGTTTTCATACAGTTTCAAATTTCCTTGAAAGAATGTTCTTAGAAGATAGAGAAGCAAGCGATACATGTGCACGTGAGACTCAACAAAATATATAATATTATTGTACATTAACTGTGTTATTTTAATATATTCTTAAAATTTATTGTTGCAGATGCTCTACGATCTTGAAAATGTAATGTAGATGTTCATGATTATAATTTGTATACTAAGGGCATGTTAGATTAGGGAAGGATTGGGTGTCCCGGGGCATGGATCCTGGATCAATGCCCCCAATTCGACCCGGATCCTCTATATATATATATATTTTTTTTTCCTTTTTTCCTCTTAATTTCCAAAACTTGCTCGTTCTTTTCTTTCTCGGCCTTCTTCATCTGTGCAGCCCTACTTTTCTTCTTCTTTCTCCTTCTTCATCTGCTCCCATCTGTACCTCTTTCTCCGATGAAAATTAACATTCTTCTTCTTTTTCCTTCTTCATCTACTTGCATCTGTGGCATCTCTTTCTCCGGCGAAAATCAGCGTTCTTCTTCTTTCTCCTTTTTCATCTGCTTCCATCTGCGGCACCTCTTTCTCCGGTGGAAATCAGCGATTATCTTGCGGCGGCGCTGCTACTCCCACGGAACAATGTCGTTTTGAGCCTCAGTTTTGCCATCATGAGTATGAGTTTGAGTTCAGATTCTTCTCCTTCTTTATCTACTTCCATCTACTTCTATCTGCGGCACTGATTCTCCATATGTTTCTTCTTCTCCATCTGTTTCTATCCGCGACACTGATTCTCCATATGCTTCTTCTGTCTCCATCTCATTCTTCTCTTACGGCGTGGATTCTCCATTGCTGCTGCTTCTTCATCTTGTTCCATCTCCATCTTTACGCTTTCTTATTATTCTTCAACATTTGTGATGAAGAGATACATAGAAGAATTACCAATTGTGACTATAGATCTTGCTTCCAACATACCACTAGAGGATTTGCAGAAAATTTCGAAGAGAAAGATAATGAAAATCGAGATATATTATGTAATACCACACAAGCATACACGTAATACCTTAAAGGTATTTATGTAATACCTGAAAAAGATTTATGTAATACCTGAAAATTGAGTATCAAATACCTTAAATGTAAGTATAAATATGTAATACCATATAGATAAAAATGTAATACCTGAAACATATTTATGTAATACCTAAAACATATTTTATGTAATACTTTAAAGATAAATATGTAATATCTTAAACTATAAGCAGTAATACCTTATAGCTGAATATGTACTACCTTATACTCAAATAATATAATACCCCAAATGTGCATATGTAATACCTTAGAGGTAAATATGTAATACCTCAAAGGTGCATATGTAATACCTTAGAGGTAAATATGTAATATCTTAAACTTTAAGTTTAATACCTTAAAGATAAATGTGCAATACCTTAAGAGTAATATGTAATACCTTAAACTTTAAGTTTAATACCTTAAAGATAAATGTGCAATACCTTAAGAGTAATATGTAATACCTTAAACTTTAAGTTTAATACCTTAAAGATAAATGTGTAATACCTTAAGAGTATACATGTAACGCCCCGTTTTAGAAATCCTGTTTTGGCGCTACTTACATTAGAAATTGACTCTTTAAAAAAAAAATAAAGATAAACAAATTCAAGAATAACCGTGAAATATTATTCCATTAAACATTGTTATGAAATATGAATTTAGGAAAATGCAGCGGAAATGATTTTATTGAAATTCCTTTCTTTACAAACAAACTTTTAAATACATTGAAAAGGGCGATAAATAAACATTTATATAAATAAAAATGTTTGGAATTTATAAAAATAAAACTCTTTATTAAAATCTTCTATAACCTTGATAATATCGGCTACCTGCATTCACCGCTCGTATGCCACGTCCTGAGCACTTTAATCTGAAAACATTTTTACACATAGGGGTGAGTGCCAAAGGAACACTCAGTGGGTCGACCTGTACTGTGATAGGGACATATAATACTATAATCATATACTATACATATACATATTACACATTTCGGACTCCCGAGTAGTCCCCTGCAAACCGTCTGGGATAGATATCACGAAGAAAATCTATCCGGGCCCCAAGCCGACCCTAAGGGTTTTTACACCCTTCATGTGGGGTTTCCAAAGAATACCCGATATACTTGGCGTGAAAGCGCATGCGCAGATACATATCACATAATGGTTCTCACATAACACATAGTACATGTTAATCACGTTCACGTAGGTTCATGTAATTCACATCAAATACAAATAGACAAGTAAATCCTTTATCATGTATTGGTTTCTAAAGAAACCCCTCTTGTACGGGTATTATCCCGACTTTTCATCAGATGAAACCAGTCACATTTGTATCTCTTGTAAACTTTAATCCTTTGAAATCATATAATATACTCGAAAAACAATCATATACTAATGACGTTCAACCTGAAATAGACTTCACATGAATATTGAATTTAAAGTCACATAGTGCATATAAATTCATATAATAAATTGTATAATTAAAAATACATTTGTTAGATAAGATTTTACCCCCACCTTTAGAAGCGATGCTCGTAAAATCCTTCACCTTATTTCCTAGTCGTGTCCCTCGTTCGTATTCTCTTGATCACTGAGGCCAGCAACTATTGTCTCTACAACCATTTAAATAAGTTTTTCGTTTATATTCCTTCAAATTATAGAGTTCACCTTAATGTTTAACTTAATTGTTTATAGTGTGAAATAAATCCTAGATTAATTTCTTGGGATAAAGTGAATAATAGGCATTTCTAGGATTAAGGGCTTTAAAGAGCAACTAGGGTTTTTATACTAATCTCATAATTAATATAAGAATTACATTGTCAAATTATCATGATTTTGGTTCAAACTTGAAGGTTTCCAAAGTGTCGTATGAATTTAAATTGAATTTGAATTGACTGATTATAGATCTTCAATTCATATGACTTGAATTAATTGTTATCTTAAGAAAATAATTAAATCTTCCTAATCATTTAACTTGAGTTATGATATATTAGACATTAACTTATATTAGCATATTTTGGTAATCTAATTTGAGTCTCAGTTTCATACTATCAACAATCTAACTTCATATAATATTTATTTTACATTGCTTATGACAATTAATCAAACGAATTCATATCTGAATTCATATGAATTATATAATACTTGTATTACAAATTAATGGTTGAGTCCAATTTTAAGATAATACAAATTCAATCCTACATGATCATTTTTAGGACCAAAATAACATCTAATCTTATGTTTTCTTATTACATCTATCAAACATAATTTTCCATAATTTATCGATGCCTAAAAATTATTAATGATGCAAACGATTTCTTCGATTAAATCCTAAACTCAATTAAATGTACAAAAGAACCAAAATCTCACCCTCGTAGTCCCATTCCCATTGTTGTTACCGTCACTGGCGATGACCAACACTACCCTCTCGTAAACACAAGGGACCAAAGATACACTCTCGCAAACGCACACTCAACCAACACTACGATGCGCACCACCACAATCAAAACCAAACCCACCACCATCAACACCCACGCTGCACATTCTCGAACCATAAACAGCTCCCATCATCACCACACCCAAAATCGAGCATCTCACCAAAACGCAGCAAAACACACACCATACTCCATCCAAACTCGCGCACACACACAAAACCACTCAAGCATTCACAACACTAACTAGCACCGCCGCGTGAAACAGCGGCCAAGCAGATACTGCCGGAGCGACCACCGCGCCGATCAGACCGAGAGAGAACAGAGAGGGAGCTGAGAAAAAGGAGAGCAAAGAGAGAGCAGAGGCGGCGGCAGCAGCTGCCTCCACCGCACGCCACCGGCCGCCCTGGCGGCGGCCTCCATCGCCGGCGTCCCGTCCAACATATGAACGGCGGCAGTGACAGAAAAAGGGCAGGAGATCAGGGAGAAAGAAAAAGGGTGAAAAGACAGGGGAGAAACAGGGAGGAGTGAAGGAGGAAGCCGACGGCGGCGGCTGCCTTCCGCCGCACACCCGCGACGGAGGCGACGAGCTTGAAGCCGACGGCGATGGCCGCCTTCCGTCGCACACCCACGACGGAGGCGACGAGCTTTTTGTGGTGGTGGCCGGCGTGTTGATCCGAGAGGGAGAGGGGAATATGAGAGAGAGGAGTGTGCTCCTTTTCCATTTCCAAACCAATATAGAGAAATGAGAGAGAAAAGTGAAAGAGAGAGGTGAGATGGAGGAGAGAAATTGAAGGGGAAGGGTGTCCCCTTTTCTTCCTATCCAGTACGAGAGATAGAGATGTGGGGGATGGAGAGAGGAGAGAGAGATAAGAGAGAGATGAGGAGAGAGTGAGGTGTCAAACAAAGAAGGGGTGAGGTGGCATCCATGTGATGACTCACCCCTTTCCACACTTGGATCGAGTTTTGGATTACGAATTGAGTCGAGAATTATACTTTCTTTGGTCGAGATTTATTTTGCATACGGGTTACATTAATTAGATCTCGCATAAAAATTATCAATCGAGACCAACCCCATTAATTAAAATTGGATATATCAAACAATTTAATTATATATATAATTTACGAATTAATCGATATCTTGGATCATTATTAACGGTTTATTTTATCTCTTTCATCAATTTAAAATAGTCGTAATTAATAATTAACTTTAGATTATTATTGTATTGAAATATTTTGTACGTAACCCCATTATCGAAAAAAATTGATTTTCCAACTCAAACCTAAATTACCATAAGATGAATCGAAACTTAATTTCTTGACTTAAATATTATATTTCTTATGAATAATAAATTATAGATAAATTTTATTTGGGGTGTTACATCCTCCCCTCCTTAAAATAAATTTCGTCCTCGAAATTTTATGAAACTTATTCTCTCTAACGATGCTAATATATATCTAACCATAAATTCATATCTTATTTCATGTTTCTCTCCTTAATTATATCTTTTCAATAAAATCTCTATAAGAAGATTTTCTTGATTTTTCTTAAATCATAACTTATGGTACTCTCAAATAATTCATAGTTCTTTTTATAACTTTATGTTAAGTTTTGTTTAGATGATCTACTAATGAGATTCTACCCCTATTTATACTAGTCTACCTCCTTAATTAAGGATGAAGATCAATTTGATCACAAAGTTGTTTTCTAGAACACTCTACAATTCCTTATGCTATAAGCATGTTTTTTTTTTTTTTGGATATTCCTGGAATTATGTGTTTTTTTGGATATTCCTGGAATTATGTGTAAGGATATTAATTGGTATCTTAGTAAAATTTCATTAGAATCTATCCATAATTGATCAAAAACTAGATAATAGCAATATCATATATTATACATTAGATCAAAATTATTTCTTCATAGGATCTTTTTTTTTTTTTTTTCCTGATTGTGATTGAGTTGCATAATTATAATATGTCAAAGGCAAAAACTTGTGTACCCCGGGGGTACGGATCTTAGATCCGTGCCCCCAGATCCGACCAGGCGCGTGGGCAGCCTCCACGCGCGCCCACGCCCCGCCACGCGCGCCCATAGCAAGTCTGATGTGCGCCCCACACACACCTGATTACCTAGTTGATGATTCAGTGATGGGTATTACACCTATACTCTATTGGTATTACACATATACCCTATAGGTATTACAGAAATATCTTTTATGGTATTACACTGATACCTTAATGGTATTACAGAAATGTCTTTATGGTATTACACTGATACCTTAATGGTATTACAGAAATGTCTTTTATGGTATTACACTGATACCTTAATGGCATTACAGAAATGTCTTTATGGTATTACATTAATACCTTAATGGTATTACAGAAATGTCTTTTATGGTATTACACTGATACCTTAATGGTATTACAGAAATGTCTTTATGGTATTACATTAATACCTTAATGGTATTACATTAATTCCACAATTTTTGTTCATCTCTCAACTTCAAATTTGAGTCATGCATACACCATAGAAACTGGAATGAGCTCTTCAATTCCTAGGCTATTTCTATTTCATATGAACTCAATACAAGAATATTAATCAGGGTATTTAAAGTTCTTGCCATGTGAACCCAACTCAACAGCTTCATCTCCATTTGAGCAAGATGCCATCATTCTTCTGAATTCTGCTTTGAATCCAAACGCAATGCGAGCCCAATTCAAGTTACAGCAAGGGAACCAGCAATTCTACTTCCCATTTTTCAATCCTCCATCTCTGAGCAACAAAACCCCAAATTTTTGCAAATCTTATACAAATGGAAATGAACATGATTATATAAAATTAGGAAGAAGAAGAAGAAGAAGAAGCTTCGAAGAAGAAGAAGAAGAAGAAGAAGAAGAAGATCGGATAAGGAGGAGGAGGAAGAAGAGGAGGAAGAAGAAGAAGAGGAGCAGGAGGAGAAGAGGCAGAAGAAGGAGAAGAAGATGAAGAAGAAGATGGAAAAAATAGAGAGAAAAAAAGAAAAAATATATATATATATAATCCGGGTCGGGTTGGGGGCACGGATCCTGGATCCGTGCCCCGGGTGCACCTAAGTCTCACTCTATGTCAAATTAAAAGATAACTGCTCTCCATTCTAAACTAGAAGTATTTATTTTATTTTATTTTATCATTTCTACATAAAATGAATTGATCCTAGTTAGTGATTAACATTAATTTATTTTTCTAGTTTTAAAAAAATCAAAACATAAAAAGACAATTCGAAATCTAATTTCATGGACTTACTTATTACAATTTTCATGGCTTCTAATTAGAACTTAATTTCATCTGGAGTATGTTATCATACCCCTCAAAGAAATTTCATTTTCGAAATTTAGAACCGTACCTCAGACACACATACACAATTTACTAAAAATTTTAATTTCTTATCTAATGATACTTTTCCTTAACTGCATCCACTTCATTAAAATTTTCAGACAAATTAATTTTCATATATCATAACTTATCTTATCTTTAATTACTATATGACTATAACTTATCTTATCTTTAATTACTATATGACTCTTTTATATGGTTAAAATATTTTCACTTAAGTTATAACTACTTTCATTAGTAGTATAAAGTTCATGTCTTCGGTCAAAACTTAGTCTTGTGAAATTATCTGAATATTTAATTTCTTATTTCCCAAGAGTCTTCATACTTTCAACTAGTTCTTAATTATTGTTGTATCCCCATATTCAAAACTAAATTTTGTCTTGTATTCCTAACTCCTCTCTAACTCTTTAAAATTGTATACTTGACCCTTTCAAAACTTTACCTTCTCGGATAGGTCTAGATAACATGTTTTCCCTATTTCCATGTCGTCTATCATTATTGTTATTTTAAAATGTCTCATAAATTATTTGATGTCTATCTTTGGCTCTATGAGTTCAAATTTGATGATGATTTATTTTATTTTATTTTATTTTATTATCTTGTTAGGAAGATGAGAGAGAGTCTACAACTTTCATGTTGTACATGTTCTTTAATTTTGCATACATCGCAGTAGAGAATCATAGGAATTTTAATATTGGTCAAGTATATAATTATTTTCAACTTGACAAGGTTTAAGTAATTTGCGTATAACTATGAGTGAAAATTGATTTAGACAAAAATTAGTAGCATCTAAAATCTAACCTCGAGGGATATTACTTTTAGGAAGAAGCCAAGTTAAAGTTATAGGTAGAAAAGACTCAAAACGAGGCTAGAAGGCATAGCTAGTGACTACTCGAGTCAGTCCGGATTACAAGCAATTGGATGACGAAATTTAATTCTTTTTGAACTTCCTTTCAGTTACTAATAGACGAAGGTTCGATCCTAATCCTTCTGAATATAAGTTGGGAGTTAGGAGGTTTGTGGACACACACGTAGCGAGATACTGAGGTAGAATCCGAAGAATAAGCATGGAAGGAAGAGATTGAAGATTCTGGAGGTAAAATTCGAACAGGAATTCTCTGTCTTTCTTTAACTTTTTATTTCTGGTTGTGATTATGTCTTATTATACTTTATTTTGCTCATGAAATTTCATCATTAGATTCCAGTTGAAGTATGATCGAGAATAATTTTTAGAAAGAAGGAAACTTAGAATGAAACGTTTGATTTACATAAAGGGAATTATTAGGATAACGTATATATATATATATATATTAAATTTGTTTATTTTCAGTACAGTTGTACTCGTAAATTTTTTCCAAAGTCGTTCCACTAACGTTGTTCGATTTTTAATCCAGAACTTGTATTTATTATGTATGTAAACTTAAAGATTCTATTTTTCAAGAAAATTTCAGCGTCATTCTATTCCTACAACTCAAAGCAAGTGAAGTCCATTATGAGCGACTAAGTTATTCTAACTATCATTACATCCATGAATGTTGTTTCTTATAACTCGGTTTAAGTAATTCTAAAGCACTTACAACGAGCCTAATTCCATAAAACAATTAGTACCCTCAACATTATTATTATTATTTATTTATTTGTTTTTCTTTCAGCACCATAGCAAAATCATAATACATAATACTACACCAACTCCTACAAACGGCCATTTACGCACACGAGCTCTGCTGCTGCAGTCAGCGGCTCAGTGGCGGCGTCCAGTAAGCAGTGTGTTGATAGTAGTAACATCAAACCACAAAAAGAATAATATATAGTCAAGAAGCTCACACTTTCATCATACACGATAATAATTAAATACGATGTCTTATCGTAACCATAGCTTGATGTAAAAATTCCATATGACACAACATACCCAATAAACTTAGAACTTTCATCTCCTCATAAATTCGAGACCATTTTACCATTAAACGTTATAACTTAGCTTACCGGAGTCCGAGCAGCAGAGGACGTGAATGCTGGTAGCTGATAATATATATATATATATATATATATATATATTTTAAACAAAAGTGTGTTTCACTTTACCTCTGAATTTTGAGTTCAACAAAAATTTTAAAATAAAATATTTGAGCAAGTCTACAGAATCATAGACCTGCTCTGATACCACCTGTAACGCCCCGTTTTAGAAATCCTGTTTTGGCGCTACTTACATTAGAAATTGACTCTTTAAAAAAAAAAATAAAGATAAACAAATTCAAGAATAACCGTGAAATATTATTCCATTAAACATTGTTATGAAATATGAATTTAGGAAAATGCAGCGGAAATGATTTTATTGAAATTCCTTTCTTTACAAACAAACTTTTAAATACATTGAAAAGGGCGATAAATAAACATTTATATAAATAAAAATGTTTGGAATTTATAAAAATAAAACTCTTTATTAAAATCTTCTATAACCTTGATAATATCGGCTACCTGCATTCACCGCTCGTATGCCACGTCCTGAGCACTTTAATCTGAAAACATTTTTACACATAGGGGTGAGTGCCAAAGGAACACTCAGTGGGTCGACCTGTACTGTGATAGGGACATATAATACTATAATCATATACTATACATATACATATTACACATTTCGGACTCCCGAGTAGTCCCCTGCAAACCGTCTGGGATAGATATCACGAAGAAAATCTATCCGGGCCCCAAGCCGACCCTAAGGGTTTTTACACCCTTCATGTGGGGTTTCCAAAGAATACCCGATATACTTGGCGTGAAAGCGTATGCGCAGATACATATCACATAATGGTTCTCACATAACACATAGTACATGTTAATCACGTTCACGTAGGTTCATGTAATTCACATCAAATACAAATAGACAAGTAAATCCTTTATCATGTATTGGTTTCTAAAGAAACCCCTCTTGTACGGGTATTATCCCGACTTTTCATCAGATGAAACCAGTCACATTTGTATCTCTTGTAAACTTTAATCCTTTGAAATCATATAATATACTCGAAAAACAATCATATACTAATGACGTTCAACCTGAAATAGACTTCACATGAATATTGAATTTAAAGTCACATAGTGCATATAAATTCATATAATAAATTGTATAATTAAAAATACATTTGTTAGATAAGATTTTACCCCCACCTTTAGAAGCGATGCTCGTAAAATCCTTCACCTTATTTCCTAGTCGTGTCCCTCGTTCGTATTCTCTTGATCACTGAGGCCAGCAACTATTGTCTCTACAACCATTTAAATAAGTTTTTCGTTTATATTCCTTCAAATTATAGAGTTCACCTTAATGTTTAACTTAATTGTTTATAGTGTGAAATAAATCCTAGATTAATTTCTTGGGATAAAGTGAATAATAGGCATTTCTAGGATTAAGGGCTTTAAAGAGCAACTAGGGTTTTTATACTAATCTCATATTTAATATAAGAATTACATTGTCAAATTATCATGATTTTGGTTCAAACTTGAAGGTTTCCAAAGTGTCGTATGAATTTAAATTGAATTTGAATTGACTGATTATAGATCTTCAATTCATATGACTTGAATTAATTGTTATCTTAAGAAAATAATTAAATCTTCCTAATCATTTAACTTGAGTTATGATATATTAGACATTAACTTATATTAGCATATTTTGGTAATCTAATTTGAGTCTCAGTTTCATACTATCAACAATCTAACTTCATATAATATTTATTTTACATTGCTTATGACAATTAATCAAACGAATTCATATCTGAATTCATATGAATTATATAATACTTGTATTACAAATTAATGGTTGAGTCCAATTTTAAGATAATACAAATTCAATCCTACATGATCATTTTTAGGACCAAAATAACATCTAATCTTATGTTTTCTTATTACATCTATCAAACATAATTTTCCATAATTTATCGATGCCTAAAAATTATTAATGATGCAAACGATTTCTTCGATTAAATCCTAAACTCAATTAAATGTACAAAAGAACCAAAATCTCACCCTCGTAGTCCCATTCCCATTGTTGTTACCGTCACTGGCGATGACCAACACTACCCTCTCGTAAACACAAGGGACCAAAGATACACTCTCGCAAACGCACACTCAACCAACACTACGATGCGCACCACCACAATCAAAACCAAACCCACCACCATCAACACCCACGCTGCACATTCTCGAACCATAAACAGCTCCCATCATCACCACACCCAAAATCGAGCATCTCACCAAAACGCAGCAAAACACACACCATACTCCATCCAAACTCGCGCACACACACAAAACCACTCAAGCATTCACAACACTAACTAGCACCGCCGCGTGAAACAGCGGCCAAGCAGATACTGCCGGAGCGACCACCGCGCCGATCAGACCGAGAGAGAACAGAGAGGGAGCTGAGAAAAAGGAGAGCAAAGAGAGAGCAGAGGCGGCGGCAGCAGCTGCCTCCACCGCACGCCACCGGCCGCCCTGGCGGCGGCCTCCATCGCCGGCGTCCCGTCCAACATATGAACGGCGGCAGTGACAGAAAAAGGGCAGGAGATCAGGGAGAAAGAAAAAGGGTGAAAAGACAGGGGAGAAACAGGGAGGAGTGAAGGAGGAAGCCGACGGCGGCGGCTGCCTTCCGCCGCACACCCGCGACGGAGGCGACGAGCTTGAAGCCGACGGCGATGGCCGCCTTCCGTCGCACACCCACGACGGAGGCGACGAGCTTTTTGTGGTGGTGGCCGGCGTGTTGATCCGAGAGGGAGAGGGGAATATGAGAGAGAGGAGTGTGCTCCTTTTCCATTTCCAAACCAATATAGAGAAATGAGAGAGAAAAGTGAAAGAGAGAGGTGAGATGGAGGAGAGAAATTGAAGGGGAAGGGTGTCCCCTTTTCTTCCTATCCAGTACGAGAGATAGAGATGTGGGGGATGGAGAGAGGAGAGAGAGATAAGAGAGAGATGAGGAGAGAGTGAGGTGTCAAACAAAGAAGGGGTGAGGTGGCATCCATGTGATGACTCACCCCTTTCCACACTTGGATCGAGTTTTGGATTACGAATTGAGTCGAGAATTATACTTTCTTTGGTCGAGATTTATTTTGCATACGGGTTACATTAATTAGATCTCGCATAAAAATTATCAATCGAGACCAACCCCATTAATTAAAATTGGATATATCAAACAATTTAATTATATATATAATTTACGAATTAATCGATATCTTGGATCATTATTAACGGTTTATTTTATCTCTTTCATCAATTTAAAATAGTCGTAATTAATAATTAACTTTAGATTATTATTGTATTGAAATATTTTGTACGTAACCCCATTATCGAAAAAAATTGATTTTCCAACTCAAACCTAAATTACCATAAGATGAATCGAAACTTAATTTCTTGACTTAAATATTATATTTCTTATGAATAATAAATTATAGATAAATTTTATTTGGGGTGTTACAATACACATAATACCTTAAGAGTATGTATATAATATCAATCACTGAATGGAATCTGGTGTGCGCGGGCGCACACTAGCACAACTGCTGACATGCGTGAAGCACATGGGCATGCGTGGAGGCGTCCTACACGTCGAATCGGATTGGAGGGACGGATCTAAAATCCGTACCCCAGAACACACAAGTTTTTGCCGTTAGATTAAGTGATTGATATGTTAAGATTGTTATATTATGTTAGGATTGCACTGTTGCTTTTTTCTTTTTTTTTTAATTAAGTGTGATGTTTGGTTCAATAGTTTAAGGTTTGAGTTAAAACAAGACGTTTGTTTGGATTGATGTTGTGAATTTATTTCTTTTTCTAGTTTATAAATACCTAAGAATTAGACTCCATTTGAATAGAATGATTTGAAATTCAGGATTTGAAAGGAGTGGATTTCAAATCCTCTCAAGTTGGAGTGGATTTAAAATTCACTAAAATGACTCCAAAATTAGTTCAAAAAAAAAAAAACATGAACTTAGAGTCCAATTTCTATTGCAACATGAAATTTTGACTGTAACAACAAAAACGCTCAATTGAACACTTGTTTCAATTCGACACATATTTGAAATTTTTTGGACTCTAATTGCTGACGTGGAGCTCAAATTATATATGTTAATTGCTAACGTGCATGTAATTTTAGATACAATCATCATCCAAATGTTAATTTATACATCAATAATTAACTTATATAATTTGAACTCAATATTTTAGCAAGCCCAAAACACCCAAACATGTCGTGAATCAGTCATCTTCCACATGTAAATATAAATGTTAATAATTAACTTACACAATTTGAACCCCATTTCAGCAATTGGAGTCCAAAAAAATTCAAA
Source organism: Scutellaria baicalensis (assembly GCA_005771605.1). Taxonomy (NCBI): domain Eukaryota; kingdom Viridiplantae; phylum Streptophyta; class Magnoliopsida; order Lamiales; family Lamiaceae; genus Scutellaria; species Scutellaria baicalensis. The sequence continues at coordinate 7,861,645 of CM016728.1, read as the reverse complement.
CATGTCTGAATTGAAACAAGTATTAAGTTGATATTTTTGATGTTATACGGTTAAAAGTTCATGTTGCAATTGAAATCATAAGCTTCGCATCAATTAACGAAACTCATTAAATTCAATTAAATTAGGGCTCTCAGCTCTCTCAATAGCTAGTGCGTTTCACACTCTCCATCAAGGTTGCTGAAGATACATTGTTTTCTTTCTTGTTATATTCTTTTCTCAATTGTATATGCATCTATTCATGTGTACAAACAATGAGAATTTCTCAGTTAAATTGGAATCGGGTGGCCGGAACGTGATTCCTCATTCCATGGGAATGAAAATTATGCTCCCATCAATCCCCAATCTTGAAACCGACCTGTTTATATGAAATGGGATCCCTCGTTATCATTATTTAATAGTATTACATATCTACTTTATATTTAATAATTATTCCCAAATTTTCAAATAATTTGCACCTCCTTCTCAAATAATTTATTATCTCATGATACTGATATTAGATTGTTGTTAAAATTTAATTATTGAGTTATTTTTGTTGTTTTAATATTGTTCTTGAAATTGTCTAAAAAATGATTAATTTTGACTTTGTGGTATCCGAATCCCTCACAAGATTCCACATCCCCGCACCACATTCTCATAATAGGAATGGTAGCAAGAATGATATTTAATATGATTTTTTTTTTAATATGCTTTATAACAATTTATTCGAAAATTTTCAAATAATTTACATGATCTCCTCCTCAAACAACTCATGAGCTCATGATTTTCTTTGAAGTTGAATAGTTCATGAATTTCCATAGATGAACTATTTTTATTGTTTCTATTTATTTTATGAGAATTGCCAAAGTGAAAATGTTATTTGTATAATATTTTGATATGAAAATAGCAACCATCCATCACCATATCAAGCTCATCTTACATATCAATATTCTAAAAAGCTTCATCATACAAATTTTATAAAAAGAATAATTCATGGATCACAATTTGCAAACAACACATAATGAAAATGAAAGATGCAAACATCCACCAACCACACCACTTCAAATTGGAAGGGAAACCTAATAATAACACTGCACATAGTGAAGTTTCACACTTGAAAAGTGATGAATATATATACTTTGCAATCTTTCTTTAATAAACAAACTATATATATATATATATATATATATATATATATGGTGCAATAATACTTATTGAAGACCCAAATTAAAAATGAAAAGCCTTCCTTTCCTCCTCACAACCATCCTCCTCCTCATCTCTTCAGTCCAAACCCAACTACCACTAGGCGGCGACGCCGCGGCGGCGCTACCACTGCCAGTGCCACTACTACCCTCCCTCTTAAGTTTCTCCGATCAAAGGCTGGCAATAGCATACCCCATTATCCAGAGATTCAAGAACCTCATAACCTCCGATCCCTTCAACGTCACCGCCACGTGGACCGGCCCCGACATCTGCAAGTACAAAGGCTTCTTCTGCGAAAGCCCCCCCGACAACCGGTCAGCCATTGCAGTAGCTTCGATTGACTTCAATGGCTTCCGTCTATCCTCCCCGACGCTCGCCGGATTCCTCGACCTCCTCCCCGACCTGGCCCTCTTCCACGCCAACTCCAACAACTTCGCCGGAGCATTCCCCACAGGCATAGCCAAGCTCCCTTACCTCTACGAGCTCGACATCAGCAACAACAGATTCTCCGGCCCCTTTCCGTCGGCCGTCCTGGCCATGGAGAGCCTCTCCTTCCTGGACATCAGGTTCAACCTCTTCTCCGGTGCCGTCCCGCCGGAGCTCTTCGCCAAGGACCTCGACCTCCTCTTCCTCAACGACAACAACTTCATGATGAAGCTCCCCGACTACATCGGAAACGCCCACATCCTCTACCTAACCCTAGCCAACAACAAGTTCTTCGGACCCATTCCTAGTACCATCGCCAAGTCCCTCGCCGGATTATCCGAGGTTTTGCTCCTCAACAACATGCTCAGTGGCTGCCTGCCTTACGAAATAGGTCTGCTCAAAGACGCTGTCGTTTTCGACGCCGGGAACAACAACCTAACCGGGCCTCTGCCATTCTCGCTGGGGTGCTTGGAGAAGTTGGAGGTTTTGAATCTTGCCGGGAACTATCTGTACGGCGGTGTGCCGGAGCCACTGTGCGAGCTTGGGAGGCTCTCCAATCTGTCCTTGTCGGATAACTACTTCACGCAGATGGGCTCGAGTTGTACGAGGTTAGTGGAGAGTGGGGTGATCGATGTGAGGAGGAACTGCATTGGTGGGCAGCCATGGCAGAGATCTGTGGCAGAGTGTGCTGCGTTCATGGCGCGTCCTAAGTACTGCCCTTATATGGATACCTATTCCCAGATTCCATGTTGGATTCCTGGATTTACTTCTACTCATCTTGCTCCTTCACCTTCTTGATTTTATTTATTATATTATATCATGCATGATCTTGATCCACAGAATAAAAGTTTGATCTAATTATTAATCCAGGATCATTTAATTTCTGACATATATGTTAATGTAATGGTGACGGTGCTTATATCTAATTCAAACACATTATAATTTCCTATCACTTATTGTAACCACTGGCCTGTAGTACTTCAATTGATATCTCATCTTTATAAGGGTACAAATTGTGTGATGATCAGGGTTCGAACATGTGCCACACAACTTTTCTAGTTTTCATTCATCCCTCCCTTCTACTCCCCCAAGCTCATTAAATAAAATCGCTTTTTTATCCTAACTAGTAGTATACCCGTGCGATGCACGATTTTGTAATATACGATTGATTATTAATTTACTATAATGTAATAGTATTATTATAACCTAAATTATATATTAATAAGAATTTATTTCTTTTTCTTTAATGTGTCACATCTTAAATAATATTATAATTTTAAAATGCAAACAATAATATTGTTTAACAATGAATTTTAAATTCTATATTTGAATATGAGGTTGTTAAATAAACACCAATTTTGTACACGTACCCATTAATATTGTAAATTAAAATAAATTAAATCAAATTTAGTACTGAGAAATATTTATTGTAAACGATAATTGATATCTAAAATATATGTTACTTCATAAATATATGTTGTGCATATTACAAATTAATATAGATATAAGTATCAGATTAATATATTATTATATTTTTGATTCATATTTATTAACAAATGTCCTTTGCATTCACAATTATAGATATCTTTAAAGAAATATATAAATCTCATCAAATAACTAAAAGATCTTGATATGTATTTAAATAACGTAGCTAGTTCAATATTCAACCACTTGTATTGACAAATATATCAAACAATTATACCAAAATGTTTTTTCATGGTTATTAATTTCTCAAAAAATCTAAGACTTTTTATTTAAATTATTTTTTTAATTTCCTAATCTATATTTAATTTAGTCATCTATCTTTGTATTTGTAATCTTGTTAAATACAATTTTGCACCAAAATGTAAATATAAAATTTATATTTTTCATAACCAAAACAAAATTCAAATAAAAAAATAATTAATTTAAAGATTATAATTTATATGAAATATAGAAAAAAGATAAAATATACTTTATAACCTACCTATTTATAGGTATAGACCTAACCTAGTGACCCCACAACCCTTAAAAGTATAAATCTTTTTATTTTTGATTTATTTAATTTCTTGTAACTACTTTCTTTCCATTTATAGTATGTTTTTTTGGGAGGGAAAATTAGTTATTGTTATTTTTATTGAAGGTCTTCTTTTATATATATATATAGATAGATATCAGATATAGTTTATGTATAATTCATTTTACACAAGTAATTATGCGTACCAATTGTATGGATTTATATATATCCATGCAGTTGGTGGATTCGACCCAAATCCGTACACTGTTTATTTCCCTTTTTTTTTCCACTTTATTTTCGTGACCTTAATATTGTAACATTAAAATTGAAAATGGGGTGTGTGAAATCAATATATGTGGGTGCTTTTTGGATTAATGATTATAAGTTGAGTGGTTCATCTAGGCCTAATTCCATTGATAGGCCGAAATTAAAATGCAATAGCAAAAGCCACTCAACTCACTTAAATTAATTGTGGTGTGGATCAAACTGGAAAGCGGCTACGAAAATTCTTTCATGCATGTCATCTATTTTCGCATGTAGTGTGTAATAGCACACATTTATCATTTGTTCCGTGTGACATTTTATATATTATAACATTTAATACTATATGTCATATATTAAATAATTATGTTATTGAATTGACCTGGTGTGTGCAGTGGTGATTATTTAAAAATTTAGGATATGTAACATAAAATGTAAGAATATCTCCATTAATAAACAAAATGTACCACAATTTTTTTTTTTTTTTTATAGAAAGCGGCAATCATCTCAAACGATTTGCATTATTCTTTACATCATTAGAAAGAAATGGGAAAAATTCAATTTTAGTTCACTTAGAAAGCTACTGTCCAATTTTAGTCCACCATAGAACCGGATTTCAATTTTAGTTCAATTAAGCCAAAAATCGTCACTATTTCGTCCATCTTTCGCCTGAATACCTCTGTTTCCGGAGATTGTAATACAATCGCCCCCAATTTTTAAAAACAGCCCTGAAAAACTTCTTCTTCCCCACCCCCACCGCCGGCCACCGGAATTGGTCACCGGAAAGTTGTCATATTTGCCAAAATCACCTTCAAATCGTCCCACTTTCATTCTAACATGTTTTCTATCTTATCCAACCAAAAAATCCTTCAAAATAATACATAAAATGGTCGAAAATAGCCCAAAATAGCCGCCTACTTCACCGGAAAACACCATAGGCCACCACTTCGAGGTCAAAAAATTGATTTCTTCCAATTCCCCACCAAAATGGTCAAATGATATACCAAAATGATCCTCTCCTAAAGCCCAAACATAATCTCATATTAATTTCATGTTTCTTGTTCAAATCGAAGCTCAATTTATCAAAATCGTTCGAAAATAAACTTCACAAACCCATTTCATTGTTCTCCAAATTCACACATGTATTTATGAAATTGAATAAGGGGTTTTGATCCCCACATATTGAGGAGTGTTTCATTCAATAAATGAAAGAAATGATGAAGGAATTATGGGTTAATTTTTCATCCAAAATCGTTCGAAATCGTTAGAAGTGCTTCATTCAAACCCGTGTGCGTGTGTGTGCTTGTGTTGGTCGCCGGCGACGGGTGCCGGCTAGGTGGTGGCAGGCGAGGGGGGGGGGGGGGGCCTGCAGTTGGAGTTGCAGAGGGAATGGGGAGCGGGGCTTGGGGAAGAAGTTGGGATTTTTTTTAATTATTTTATATTTTTTATTAAAGTTTTTTTATAAATTATTTAATGTTAAATCCAATGTGGAAATTAAGTTGACAAATCGCACGCCACGTGTCATAAAATGTGCCACATAAGTAGCGAGTGGGGAGAATGTTAAAATTGGGGGCGGTTGTATTACAATCGCCGGAGACAGTGGTTTTCCGGTGCAAAATGGACGAAATAGTGACGATTTTTGGCTTAATTGGACTAAAATTGAAAACCGATTCTATAGTGGACTAAAATTGGACAGTAGCTTTCTAAGTGACTAAAATTGAATTTTCCCAGAAAGAAATATTTCATAATATTTTATAGAAACGAGAAGAAAAAAATTGACGCAAGATTTAACTTTAAACTGGATCCAAAAGTAAGGATGATTTTCCACCATCACTTAAAGCTAGCATTGATGGAGTGAAAAAGAAATTAAAACTGTGAATAATTCAGACATCGTTGGAGGTGCTAAAAAGAATCATATGCACACTTTTATACAAATATATAAGATCAAGGAACATTTACAAGAAAGGAAAATTCTACTTTGGCTCTCATAGATATTTTCAAAAATTAATACTGGTTTGTTGTTAAGACGTTCAGTTGATCCTAAATTCAATCAAATAGTCTCATCTGTTAACTATTGAATGAAAACTATCAGGGCTTCTTTTATCTCTTTATTTTTTATTTTATGGAAATGCACTTTGTCACATATTATTTTGGAGGAGTGATTCAAATATGCTATAATACAAAAACTATTTAATAAATCCAAATGACCCAAAAAAACAAAAAGAACAAAATCAAACAAAAACTTAAAGTACGTTATATAAATGCATCTAAAAATCCCACATTATAAACTTTGGTTTTTTTTTTTTTTTCTTGCCAACTTTGTGCATATTAGTACTCATGTATGAATCGTTAACTTCATTTTTTCCCAACTTTGTTTATATTATTACTCTTTTATTGAATCATTAACTCAATTCTCCTGTATAAAACCTGATTTAATTGGAGAAAGCTAAAGATATTTCAGTGAAATATTAAACTGTTGGGCTTCAAGCTGTTTTGAGTACTGTTTGTAACTCTGAGACATTTTGTGCAGCAAAGCATTATACATAACATTAATGGTTTCCAATTAATAGTTGGGCTAATTTTTTGGATTAAGAGTTTAAATGGTGTATTGTGTGTTAGGATTAGTCACTAGGCCCTTGGCCAATTGATAATTGAGTTTTGCAGTATAAGTCCCTTCAGGGTTGTTATTATTGTATGTTATTTTGTGATATTAAAAAAAAAAAAAAGAACTTAGCTATTTAAAAAAATAAAAAAAATTAATGCATTTAATGAATAAAACTTAGAAAAAGCTTATTATAGGATGTTCAATTAAAGAGGTTAATTAAAGATCTTATCCTAATTTAACTAATTTTAAGAGATAATTAACAGAGCATGTCGTTAGATTAAAAGCGATAATTTCATGATAATTTGAGAGAGCGGTGTTACATTAGTTATGAAATAATTGATATTGGAAGATAATTGAACTGCTAACTGAAATATCTTGTATCTATTGATTTCTTGTAAATATTTTACTCTCTTATTTATAAATTAACCAAAATTATCTTAAATCACTGTAATCAACTTTTGAAGTAATAAAAGGAGGTTCATATCATATGTAAATAAAACTTTTGAAGTAATAAAAGGAGGGTCATATCATATGTAAATAAAATATAGTTCTTGAATTACCTTGTATAATGAGATATAGTGAGAGAAAGTAGTGGACTTGATTTAGCAGATGTAGTAATAATAACAACTGGGCTGAGCTAATAGAGAGGATTGGGCTTTGAGCCCAACTATTTCAGCAGATGGGCTTTGGACTTCTATATTTGAGAATCTTAATGTTTGATCTACTGCGTTAATCTTGCCCACTTGTTCACTTTTCAAATGTACTGATTATATATATTTGTTGTCTGGATTTGAGAATAATTACCATCAAAACTTCATGCATGGATTGAAGTTTAGTGGAAGATAAAGACCATTTTATTGACCTAATTTCGTGAGTTAATTCACAATTCAATTTTTCTTTCTGTTAAAAATTAACCTCGGCGTGATAGACAACACCCCATACAACGCTTTTGCAGAAGAAAAACCCTAAACTAGCTGAGCTTGGAAATCGTGAATTTAGCAAACGAAAAACGATCAACACACCAGAATTTTAAGGTGGTTCGGCGTGCCACATCGGCCTACATCCACCGGAGAAGAAACTAATCGATTTCACTAAGAATCAACGAAGAATTTGAAGTTACAAGCTAACGCCCAAAATCTAGGGCTTCACTCTCACACTCTATGAACCCTAATGATCTAATCTCATGAATTACACAGAATTAACATAACATACTACAACTGAGTATACACCTATATATAGGCAGCAAAAGCCCTATGTCAAATTTGTAATCTAATCATCGAGCTTGAACGAATTTCGGTTGAAGGCTCCGCAATTTCCGATGTGCCCTAACAGCTATCCCTAACAGCTAACTACCTTGGACCGGTAGTTACAGCGCATTTCGCAAGCCCCAGTTCGTGTTTTAACTTCTTAAAGACATAAAACCAGTTCTGAAATCCTTATTCAATTTCCGAGTTGTTGATCTTCAGTTCTCCACCTCAACTTGTGAAATTGTTCGACTCCTTTGTTCTAGAATTTCCTTATCACTCTTGATCTCCAGCCCAGCTTTTTACCTGAACTAGATCCCTGCAAAACTCAAATTTTGGTCTAGGTAGGACCTTGGTTAGCATATCAGAGGGATTATCATCAGTACTAATCTTCCTAGCCTCTACTTCACCCTTTTCTATTAAGTTCCTTACAAAATGCAACTTAATATCTACATACTTATACCTATCATGAAACATTTGATGTTTAGCTAAATGTAAGACACTCTGATTATCACAGTGTATTGTCACTTTTCCTTGTTTCACATTCAACTCTTTCAGAATTCCTTTGAGCCAAAGAGACTCCTTCACTGCCTCAGCCATAGCCACAAACTCAGATTCTGTGGTGGACAAAGCTACCACAGATTGTTACATGGCTTTCTAGCTTATTACAGTGTCAAATAGCCTGAATATGTAACCTGTAGTGGACTTGTATCTGGATTTCCTGCAAAATTAGAGTCAACATATCCTTCTAGAGGGTTAGTTTGATTAGCTTGCTGACAAAACATTAATCCCAGATTTTCAGTTCCATTTAGATATCTCAACATCCACTTAACAGCTTCCTAATGTAGCTTGCCTGGATCTGCCATGAATCTGCTAACTCTACTTATTGCATATGCAATATCTGGTCTACTGCATACCATAGCATGCATCATGCTACCCACTGCATTTGCATAAGGAACACTCATTATAAATTTTCTCTCAAAATCAGTTTTAGGCTTATCTCCTGCAGTGAGCCTGAACTGAGTACCTAAAGGTGTTGCTACAGCTTTTGATTCATGCATGAAGAACCTCCTGAGAACTTTCCTTAAGTAGTCTATCTGATATAAGAAGATCCAACCATTCTCTCTATCTCTTTTGATGTCCATTCCCAGCATTCTTTTAGCATTCCCAAGATCTTTCATCTCAAACTGTACCTTAAGTTTATCCTTTATTATATGTATTCTCTCAATGTTCTTGCTAGCAATTAGCATGTCATCAACATAGATGAGAAGATAAGTGTGTACCATTTTGTTCTCCTTTTGTAAGTAAACACAGCTGTCATAATTGCATCTTTCTAACCCAATGCTCATCATAACACTATCAAACCTCTAGGGCTCTGTTTTAGTCCATACAAGGATCTTTTCAGCAGACAGACTTTGTGTTCTTCTCCTGGCTTATTGAAACCTTCTGGTTGTGCCATGTACAAAGTCTCATTCAAATTTCCATGAAGAAATGTTGTTTTCACATCTAGTTGTTGTAGCTTCATGTTATGTTGTACTACCAAAGCCAATAGGATCCTAATTGATACATGTTTCACCACTGGAGAAAAGATCTCATGATAATCAATTCCCTCTCTTTGTGTATAGCCTTTAGCTACCAATCTGGCTTTGAACCTAACATGCTCTTTTCTAGCTACTTCTATCTTCATCTTGAAGATCCATTTGCATCCAATTAGTTTTTATCCCTGTGGCCTATCTACCAATTCCCAGGTATTGTTATTTTCTAGTGACATGATCTCTTCATTCATGGCCTGAGCCTATCTGTCACTATCTTTGGACCTCATTGCTGCTTGATAAGTGTTTGACTCTTCATAATCTATATCTTCAGCAATGCATAGGGCATAATTAGCTATATTTGTTTCACCATACCTTGTTGGAGGATTTATGATCCTCCTTTGTCTATCCCTTAGCTAAGTTGTAATTGGTTAGATCTTCACTTTCAGCTTGCTCTGGGATATCTTGATCATTTTCTCCTTCTTCAGCTCACTGGAACTGGTATCAGCATCAGTTTCAGTTTGGTTCCTGTTCTGTAACTCCACCTGAACTCTGGTATCCTGAGCTTCATTCTCAGTGTTCAGCATGTATTCCTCTTCAGGGATGTGCTGCTTATCTCTGTAGCCCATTATTCCTTCCTTAAAGACAACATCTCTACTGATAAAACACCTGGGATTTCCACCTTCCAGACTCCACAGTTTATACCCTTTAATACCACTTGGATAGCCTATGAATATACACTTGATTGCTCTTGACTCTAACTTGTCTTGTCTAGTGTGTGCATAGTCTAAGCATCCAAATACTTTCAGTAGAGAATAATCAAGGGTTTTAGAATACCATACCTCATTTGGAGACTTGAATTTAATTGAGGAAGATGGACTTCTATTCACTAAGAAAGCTACAATTGATACTGCTTCTCCCTAAAAAGACTTGGGTAATCCTGCATCAAGGAGTAAGCATCTCACCCTTTCCAGTAGTGTTCTATTCATGCGCTCTGCTGTTCCATTTTGCTGAGGTGTGGCCACTACTATCCTATGGCTTGATACTCCAAACCATTGTCAGTCCTTAAATGTTTTAGCCTTTTCCCAGTTAGATTTTTTTGTTGAGTTAACCAATCTTTAAACTTCTCAAAGGCTTCAGATTTATGCTTTAAAATGTAAACCCACACCTTTCTACTGTAATCATCTATGAAGGTTATGAAGTACTTACCTCCACCATGAGTTTCCACTCTTGCTGACCCCAAATATCAGAATGTACATAATCAAAGATACTTACAGTGGTGTGGTTTCCTTTGGGAAATTTTGTCTTTATGAGCTTCCCTTGAATGCATTGATCACACTTGGGTGTCTTCAGATTTATTTCTGTTCCAAGAAGCTTTTGTTTGGAGAGTTCTTGAAGTCTCTTTTCTCCTATATGGCCCAATCTTTTATGTCATAGATCATCCTTATCATCACTAGTTACAGGAGCTGCTCCACCTGTGATTGTCTCCCCTTGCAGTACATAGAGTCCATTTACATTTTTAACCTTTCATGACCAGCAGTTCCCTATTTGGTGACTTGGATCTCACCATCCTGAGTCTTGAATTCACATTCTGCACCGTTGAGCAAACCTAAGGAAATCAAATTTCTTTTGAGTTTTGGAATATACCTGACATTTGTTAGAGTTCTAATCCTTCCATCATGCATCTTTAACTTGATGGTGCCAATTCTCATGACTCTGCAGGAGTGGTCATCTTCAAGTAGAACTAATCCTCCTTGCTGCAATGTAAGTGTAGAGAACTAAGATTTTACTGGGCACATATAAAACGAGCAACTTGAATCTAACACTCATTCAGCTTTCATTCTTGAATCTTCAATGCATAACATATCTGAATTGTCATATTGATCTTGAGCCACAACAGCTTGTTGAGTGTATTGTTGTTTCCATTGCATTTTCTTCTTCCTTTCTGGGCAATTCCTTTTGATATGCCCAGATTTATGGCAATAGAAGCACTTCCTGACTTCACCTCCTTCATTGTTATTTCTAGCGTTTGCTTGATCTGCCTTGGACTGGTTCTGGTTTCCTTTCTTGAACCTTTTCCCTTTTACAGCCAAGCCCTCACCAAGATTCTGATTCTTCCTTTCAGTTTCTGTACCTAGGAACCTCGATCGAATAGCTACTTGGACTTCTTCCAGGGTCAATGGAACTACCCTGCCATATACCAAAGCATCCCTGAACAATTGATAGGATTTAGGAAGTGAATTGAGAATGAGTAGAGCCTTGTTTTCATCCTTTTGTTTCTCCTCAATATTCTCAAGATCGTCGACTATCTTGTTGAACTCATCAAGCTTTTCGAGGATCTTTTTCTCCTCCATAATCTTGAATGATATCAACCTTTGCTTTAAGAAAAGTCGATTTGCAAGAGACTTTGTTGATAAAGAGCCTCTAACTTCTTCCACACCTCCAATGTTGTTCTTTCTTGATATACTTCTCTGAGTGCTTTTTCTCCCAAGCATAAGATGATGGAGCTCCTAGCCTTCTTGTCGATCTTGCTACATTCCTCAGCTGACAGTGATGAAGATTCATTCGGCTCTTCACAGATTGCCTCTTCCCAACCTTGTTGTATGAGCACCGCCTCCATCTTTGTCTTCCAAAGCGTAAAATTTATTTCTAGTGAATTTTTCGACATCGAGTTTCATGCTGGACATTCCGGTGGTTGGGCCGGTTCCCACAGATGGCGCCACTTGTTAAAAATTAACCTCGGCGTGATAGACAACACCCCACAGACAATGCTTTTGCAGAAGAAAAACTCTAAACTAGTTGAGCTTGAAAATCGTGAATTTAGCAAACGAAAAACGATCGACATACCAAAATTTTAAGGTGGTTCGGCGCGCCACATCGGCCTATATCCACCGGAGAAGAAACTAATCGATTTCACTAAGAATCAATGAAGAATTTGAAATTACAAGCTAACGCCCAAAATCTAGGGCTTCACTCTCACACTGTATGAACCCTAATGATCTAATCTCACGAATTACACAGAATTAACATAGCATACTACAACTGAGTATACACCTATATATAGGCAGCAAAAGCCCTCTGTCAATTTTGTAATCGGATCATCGAGCTTGAACGAATTTCGGTTGAAGGCTCCGCAATTTCCGTTGTGCCCTAACAGCTATCCCTAACAGCTAACTACCTTGGACCGGTAGTTACAGCGCATTTAGCAAGCCCCGGTTCGACGTGTTTTAACCCGATTCTTAAAGACATAAAACCAGTTCTGAAATCCTTGTTCAATTTTCGAGTTGTTGATCTTCACTTTCTTTCAACCAATTCATAATTGTCTTATTGAAGTCATACTTTTATATTTTATTTCGAATTCAACGTTCAAAAATATTTTCTTAAATTAAAAACGCTAAAATCGAAATGGTTCAGTTAAGTTACAACATCTTTATATATATAAAAATAAAAATATTGCTAAAATTAGTAAGGTAAAGGTTTTCATTTTTTTATTTAATAAATATAAATCATATTTGATATATATTATCTTTCTCAAAGTGATGACATGAAATTTTCGTAATGGAAAGATATGAAATTACTCTCTAATCAATAGTTATAAGAAAGTAAAATTTGGCATTAAGATCTTAAATTTGAGAAAGATCTTCTTAATTTGACATTATATTTAATTTCATATAATGCATATATGTTAATATTGTAAAAGATTTTAATGTCAAATACGGTAAGTCAAACACATATTAATGCATATATATATATATATATATTATATTAATTTATTTATGTTAATACTATAAAATTTGAGAAAGATCTTAAAAGATAATATTAATGCATGTCTTTCTCAAAATTATGGCATGATATTTATTAATTTATATAGTTATAAGAGAGTAAAATATAATATACACATTGTTTTTAATTACGAATTTTTTTTATCTTCCATTATTCATATAAATTATTCTACATTCTCAACATACACATAATTGTATTCCATTTTTATTACAACTCTTTTTATTAGATAAACTATCAAAAGAAAATCAAATATATCTTTATATATAACAAAAATAATAAATAATAAATCATGAAATATTATTTATTTATTAAATAAATGATAAATAATAAATCATGTTTAATGATGTGTGAGAGTGTATATATATGGAAGTGATATAACCAAAAAAAATTCACTTATTGTCTATATGGTAAGTCAAATTTGATTATTCAATTCCAATTGATATATTTATGATATGATATAAACAATGTATATATATATATATATTAATAATTACATCAAATAATATCATATATGAATAAATCTATATCATTATTTATAATGTCATATAAATTATATATATGATTCTAATATGCGTATAAAATGATATATATATATATATATAATGATGTAAAGTCAACTATTAAACATATCTAAAACATATTTTCCTATTTTTATTGAAACTTTTTTTATTTATTAAATAAACTATTAAAACCAAAGTAAATATAACAAAACTTATTGTATATATTGTTTACAATGAATGGCCTTATATCAAGAAATGATATTATTTTGGCAAATCTTAAACACTATGACAATTATTTAGTTCACATGTTCGTGATATGTTTCAATTAGAAGATGAACTAATTACTTTTATTTTTATTCAATATTTCCATATTTAGAATGATAATTTTGATAAGTCAAATTATTAATAGCTAGATTCCAATAATTATGAGGAAGACATATACACATCTTTATATATATAAAAACACAAACATTTCCTCATATAGAAATGATAGAATTTTCCCGCCAGGAAATATATTTTTATTAAAAATAAATGACAAATGATATTTGATTTAAAAAGATATATGATATATAAATGAATCCTAATGAAAATGAATATTATCATATGATTTTAATGATGATGTATATATTTAAGGAAGTGATTGACAAAAAATCTTTTCACATATAAGTCTATATGGTAAGTCAACTTTAATTATTAAATTTCAATTGATATATTTATAATATGATTAAAACAATAATAACAAATTTATATATACACACATGATTATGTTGTATGATTAGTATAAACAATGATTTTACAATAATTATTTTTATATAGAAATTAATATGCATATGAATAATATATATTGTATAATTCACTCCAATATAAAAGATAATATTATATGATTTAATTTTTATCTTTATCTTTATATATATAAAAATATTAACATTGTCATATATAGAAATGCAGTATTTACCATATGATTTTAATGATGATGTATATATTTAAGGAATTGATTGACAATAAATCCTTTACATATAAGTCATATGGTAAGTCAATTTAAAGAAAATAAAAGGTGAACAAAAATGTTGGTATAAATTTTTCCCCTTAATTTTTAAATTTTAATTAATATATTTATAAAACAATAGCAAATATATATATATATATACACACACACACAACATGATTACGTCATATGATTAGTATAAACAGTGATTTTACAATAATTATTTTTATATATAAATTAATATGCATATGAATAATGTATATTATATAATTCACTCCAATATAAAAGGATAATATATATTTTATGATTTATTTTTATCTTTATATGTATAAAAATATTAACATTGTCCCATATAGAAATGCAATATTTACCCATCCAAAATCTCATCCTAGATATGGAAATGAATAAAATTACATTTTATGTTCAATATTTAATTATGTATATATATAGACATATATACATACAAATAATCAATGTATATATAATACCACTATTAACCTTACATAGTATTAACTAGTTATATTGTATAAGGAAATATAATATTCCATATACATGTAAACAACAAATTTGAAATTTATGGTATATTTGTAATGAACACAATCAATCAAAGAAATTTAAAAAAAATTGCCTTAAAAAACATTACTTTCCTATTGTATTAGGAAATTATCCACTATAAATATGAGAACCAACTATAAAATTTTAATTCATGCTTTCATTTCTCAAATTCTATTTTTCTTTTCTTTCAATTTGTTTTCAAAATAACATTTGTGTCTACTCAATAGTTCAAATATATCTTCAATTTCAAAATGTAAAGCAACTCAAATCCTTAAAAAGGTTTTGGACTTCAAAACTTTTCGAGCGCTTACAATCTTAATTTTTCATTTGTTTTTTAATTTGTGATCGAGGAGTTTCTCACAATTATACTAGCCAAATTTTTGTTTATTTACTAATGTAACTATTTGGTAAATAAAAATCATTTATTTACGTACTAATGTAATATTGAATGAGTTAAGATGTTATAGGATAATATTTTGATTGATTTGTGTTATTCAATATTTTTTTAATTTAGTTGATGAATTTTATTTTATTTTAATTTATATAGTGATATGATTGCATATTGACTATTCTTACTCTAATATGATTTTTCTTTGTTAGATTCATATATGCAGGCATTGATGAAAGAAAATTGGCTTCAATCGGTAGCGAATAACTTTTGAATGTTTGGAATAGTTTTTGACTTGGTAGATTAGATGATGAAATGTGAAAGCTGCTCACATGTTACAGAAGATTACCATACTTGAACAAATATATAGTGAAATATTTTGATGTATAGATATACAAATATAACTATTGAAACTAGAGTTGCGTTAGTTTTTTTAGAGTTATATATATATATATATATTTGTATTTTTATCATTTATATATATATATATATATATTTGTATTTTTATCATATATATATATATAATAACATTTACTAAAAATAATTTGTCAATCTTTTGCCACCCAAAAACTTCATCATAAATTTGGAAAAAGTAAATAAATTATAGTGATAAAAATGATATTCATTTTAAAAGGAATATTTAGATCAATGATCTTATTATCATGGTTGACCAATAATTTGTGGAACACATTTCCGTAAACACTTTTAGTTTTGAAACCTCAATTTTATTTTTATTACTTTGTACCATACACGATTATATTGAGATTTAAATGTATTTTCTCATATGGAATTTAAGTATTAAATTTTATAAATTATTTTATTTAAACAAATTAAAATCTACCCATAAAGGATTCACTTTTTATATATGATAAAAAAAAGTTAGAAGAACAATCATTTAAACCAGAATTAGAAACAAACTAATGTAAGCCCCGTGTATTACATTTTTTATTTTAATACTAATCAAGAATTGTAATTTATAAATAAATTTAATTATTATTAATCATTAATTTTGAGTTTAATTAGTATATAATTTAAATTTAATTGTGTGAAAAGTTTTGATTATTATTTAATGTAATTGACAACAATTTTAATTAAAATGTTTTTCTAAAATTTCATAATTTACAATTTTATAATTATTAGCATTTTTTTATTCAATTGTTATTATTTCATTAAATGGTCTATTATAATAAATTATAAATATTAAATGAGTTGATTTAAAATTAATTATAATTAAATAGGATTAACTAAAGAGCGACATGTGTTACTCTTGGTTAATCCTTTAGTATATATTAGCGTAAGTCTCGTATATCACAAGAGTACTGTATTACTAATTAAGAAAATTGCAAACTGAAATTCTTTATTTATAAATAATTAATTATTATTATTTATCATTAATTATTAGCTTAATTAGTATGTAGTTTTAGAATTTCACAAGTTACAATTTTACAATCAATCAAAATTATTAGTATTTTTTTTAATTTAATTGTTATTATCTCATTAAATCATTTATATAATAAATTAAACTAAATATGAAATGAATTAATTAATAATGAAATTAAAATTAAATTTCTTTAGGATTAATCAGAAAATGACATGTGTTACTTTTGGTTATTCATTTAGTATAGATATAGAAACATTGTAATGTAGTTCAGAATATTGATTCAATTGTTTCATTTAGATTATCCGAACAAAATTAACAAATATATAAATTGAAACAAAAAAGTTCAATTTTGATTAGATATGAATTTTGGAACCTTCTCATAATCAATGCGAAAAAACTTAAATTATACAAGCAAACTAATTAATATAGACCAAAAAAGTATGCATAGTAATGAGCATATATAATCTGAATACAATATATAACATATTGTCAACTATTATAAATTAGGGATATTAAACAATTGGTAGAAACATATCGTGATTGTTCATGTTTTATTCTTTTGCTTTCACCTTGGGGTGTATCATACCGAAAATCTCATATCGTACCGAAATGTTCAATATATTGAAATTCGATATATCAAAATTTCGATATTATAGGTAGTTATACCATTTCGTACCGATATAACGAAAATACCATCATACAAAAATGAAAAATATATATCGAAACTTCGATATACCGAAAAGACCGTTATACCAAAATGATGATTATATACCGAAACTTTGGTATATCGAAAATACCGATAAACCGAAATGAAAAATATCATATTTATTCATTTATTAATAAGAAATTAATATATATTTTTATTTATTCTATTATTTTCAGTATTTCGGTATATTTGAAATTTTAAGAATATTATACTGATACCATACTAAGACTTTCGATATGGATACTATGTCGAAAGTTTCGGTATGCCGAAATTTTGATATTCAGATAACCTCGATATTTCGATATTTTCCCCACTCCTACTTTCACCTCATGCATTGAAAATGGTCTAAAAAGATTAATTTAAGATATAGGATTTCATCAAATAATTTAAATGGATTTCCTTTGTTTCCATGTATACACAAACTATATATATTTAAAAAAAAACATTTTCATTAATCCATTTTTGATATGAGGACATAATATTTTAAATTGAATATATATGACAATAGAATTTAAAAAAAATACAATAAGTGGAAAATAAATAAGGTGTACTGTTTTGAAATAATATTCGCACTTTTTTATTATATCATGTTAAAAAGAAAATCAATTTTATATCTGTAAGTACAAAAAATCTACTTATGAAAATAGATAAAAGAAGTTTGAGTTTTTATATATGTAAAAATATAGATTATATTATTTTAATATATTATAATTATACTTTTAAAAATTTAATTTCGTGCATCGCACGAGTGAAAAACTAGTATACATAACGTCAACAATTAGATAATTTTAAATATGAAAATTAAAAGATTTGGTAATAATATACCATATAGAAAGATACTAAAGGATTTCAGTGGATTGGATAATTGCATATGTAATTATGGAAAGAATATTAACATGGTAATCTACATTTATACTTAAGAATATCATCTCATGAAATATTATTTTTATGATCTCATGCATTATGGTAGTTGGTATAATTAACGATAATAATTTATTTTGATATAAAAAGTATAATTTTTTTTATATAGATATGATTTATTTAATTCATATATGCATGGAAATAACATAGAATATGAAACTCAGCTTTGAATCATTAAATCAAATCATATGCATAATACATATTAATAATATTGAAACATCAATAACTTCAATCAATAAAATAAGATATTGTAATAAGAAACTAATTTTTGACAATTACTATGGAAAATTATCTACCTAACTTTGTGATTTTAATTTGTATTATCTTGAATATATATATTTATATATGTATATATTTGAAACCACTTTTATTTTTGAAAATTAAAATAAATGATAATAAATAATATTACTTACATGATAATTACTTTATTAGAGTTTTCAATTTGGATGCTTTATAATTAAATCAATTGATATGGCAAATGTGATTTCATGGGAGTAAAAAAATTAACATGATTTGCAGCCAATATATTTCAATATATTTGGAAAAAATATTCTATAAATTAGGAAACAACATTTATGCCACACATAATGCACTAGTTCCATATCTATTAAACAAATTTCACACTATAAATTTGAGAGAATAAACTTAAAATTCACTCATACTTTCTCTTCCCAATTTCTAAAATTCAATATTTTGTTCTCATGGACTCTCATAAATGATTTTTTTTTTTTTATTGAGTTTGATCATGAACTTTGTTTAAGTACTTTGAAATTTGAATTGTTCAATTTGTGATTTATTTTATTGAATTCTGCATTTAAATTATTCTTATTGCAATATAATTTTATTTTTGTTCAACTCTAATTATTTTTGTTTTGCAATGTAGGAATTCAATGAAGAAATCAAAATAAGAATTGTAAAGTTTTAAAGATTTTGAAGATTGACAAATTAGCACTACAAGTGGATTTTAATTTTTCTTAAATTTTAGAAAATGAATCCTATATATATATATATATATATATATATATATATATATTGACAATTTTTTATAGTAATTACTTATCTTATAGAGATAACAAAGATGATGCAATTTGTCGACTTAATTCTTCTCCATACATATATAGATTAAGCAATGTAATTGATTGGTTGTTCATGTTACAATTTTTTTGTACAAACATTATTTCCTCTTTTTCTCTCATTATTCCTTCTTTACTTAGATAATGAATGTAAGAAATTGCTTGCCAAATATCATGTTTAATAACAAGTATTTATATTTCGCAATGAACGCATGATTACCAAAAAGGTGTGGCGATTGATTGGATATGATTAATTCATAATTAAATAAATGTATTTATAAAATAACATATATTAATTCAAAATGTAAGAATATCATTGTTAACGAAGATTCTGGAAATTGATATATATGAGTCATATTTTCATGCACTACTTTATTCAAAAGAATCCCAATAATATATATAGAGAAATTCAATATAGTTTTGTGATAAATTATTGAATTAGTACTTCACATAATGTATATGACAAAATATGTGTAACTATTTGGAATTATATGGGTATTCAATTCATGAACCAATCGTGATTTTTTTTTTTTTTTTGTTCTTGAATTGAGGAGTTTGTACTTTATTAATTGATTAATTTGTTTTCTATTTATTAAGAAAGTTAACTGCACATTGGCAATTTATGTTGATATCCTCAAAACTAATTGTTTGTACAACAAATATCTTTAAAAAAAATTCATAAATAGTGTATTGTAATATCCATTTGTTTGTCACTTATACGTTTTCATATTGATTGATATCAAAAGAGATCTGAAAATTGGAAAGTGTGCATAATTAACCATGACATCATTCAATCAGAATAACTAAAAAATTAATAAATATATGTCATACAAAGTATACATTATAACCATACATTATAAATGTGGGGATTAAGTTACAATCAAATCACTCTCTTTGATGGATCCAATGATGAATTTTTAGATTTTATTGGGAGGTATGTTATTTATTTTTTCATTGTATTTCAATTAAAAATGTTTATTAGTCTGTTGATTATATGCAAAATCTATTTGAAGATAAATTGTATAAATGATGTAATTTCAATTTGCATAGATTTTATTAATATATATTTTTGTAAACATATGGTTATTTTGACATGTTGAGTACATTTAGTCAAAGCTTTAGATATCACTTATCCTAGGTGAGATTAGGACAATATCCAAATTATATACATAATTAACAAATAAGATTGTTAAGGTAACATTTATATATATTTGATTATAAAAATGATTGTTTTATATTTTTATTTTTGGATCGTGTCATTGTGCAAGATATCGATTACGCAAAAACTCATTATTGTAATTTAATTTCCATGTTGTTTATGATATATTTATTAACATATTGCATAATATATACACATACTAATAAGATTGAACTTTCAAGGTGATGTGATAATAAAATTTTCACAATTTTGACCATGTTTGTAGATAGTAGATACTATAAGAATGAGTTTCAAAGTGGAAAAAATATTGATTTGGACTATATATCAATCAATTTTCTTCACATTAGGTAATTTTATTATTGTAATGTTCTGAATTGATGAAATTAATTATTTATATAAAATCAATTATATAAGTTTTTTAATATATTGATAATCAAATATATATATATATATATGATATTGTTTTTAATTCGGATAAGTTTAATTAGGGTACCTTTGCAAATTGTTGTGGTTTATTGTAGAATTGTGGTGATTAGGTAGATATGTAAATTTTGGTATTTATCTTATAGGTGATATTATTTAAAGAAGTTGGATGAGGAGTGTAATAATTCTTATTCTCTGGCAATTATAGGTATTTTTAATTTTATTTTATTTCATAGGTTTTGAAATACGATGACTTAATAAAAAAATATTAAATATATTCTATAATTTCATTTGGCGTTAAAAAAATTGAATTATGTAATGAATTATAAAAGAAGTTCTCGAATGGTAATGCAATCAGAGAATGTATCGAGTAATTGTCTAGACAAGTTTTGAATTGAGGGCATAATTGGTAAGTATATGTTAGATAATTTATTGAGTAGGTCTTGAGTGAGACCGTCTCACAAATCTTTTTTCGTGAAACGGGTTAACCCATAACCCATAGTTAGCAATTCATATGAAAATTTGTGCATATGAGTTCGATTCATGGGTAATAAGGATCCATCTCATCTCACGTAAACTATCTGTGAGATTGTCTCACAGAAGTTTTTGTGTAGTTTATTTTGTAGGAAAATTATTTTGATTTTTTTCTTAATAATATATTTTTCGTGTTTATACATGACATGCGATAAACTTGCGTAGAGTTCTGAGTATTGCCCCTCATGACATTAAAATTTTGGTTGAAAGAAAGTTTTGTTCAAGTGGATTCCAAAGAAATTGTTCGAGCAATGTGAACAAAGTATCTCATTCACGTGCTATTAAGATATTATTGTTTCCTTTTGTGTTAGTTTTTTGGATGATCAAGAATTTGATCTATTAACAAAATTGAAATAAGCTGAATTTGAAAATGATGAAAATGTTTAAAAAAAAAAAAATCTCCTTTTAAGCATTAGTTAATTTGTTTATCAATAATCATGATCAATGATTCCAAATACAAAATAAATTTAATTTTTTTAGAATTGTTCTTTTAAGTATGAAGTGTCACCACTCATAAGCTGTCTAAGAAATGTAATGATATTATGGAAGTGTTTGATAAAAAAATCAAATGAATAGGAGATTGAACGATGAGTCTTCGAGTTCTAGCGGTATGAAGAAAGAAAAGATTGTTGTTAAAAATAAAAAGGATTGAGAATCCTATAAAACTATATTTTTAAATATTGGTGCCTACTATTCTCTTTTATGCTTTAGGAATATTTGATGTATTTTTTATAGTCGGTTTTTCGTTTTTTTTCTTTTTTTTTTTGGTTTAAAAATTGTTATACCATAGGTTCAGAAAAGGATCATCACCACGAGTGTATCAATATTTTTGAAAGTTACTTGATTTCGTTAATCACCCTTACTTATAATTATGTACAATTTAGTTCTAAAACTTTTAAATTAAATTTAAACATTATCATATTTCCTTTTATTGACAATATACAAAGTTAATCTTCATTAATTTTATTGTATAAAATTTATTTCTTATTTCTTTTTTAAATTCTATATATTTATAATTATATTTTAAAAATAAACTTAATCATGTGCATCGCACGGGTACAAAAACTAGTTAGTACTTAATATTGTAAACAAATAAGATTGCACTGAAATCAACAATGTAGCTTTGAATCTACATCAAATCGATGTACAAAATTTTGGTTTTCCAATTAGCTTTCATGACTAGAGCCTATCTTATACTATGTTCACAAAACAACTATATACACACACACGAGACATATATATAAACTCAACAAAAACTTATTTAAGATTATTTTTAGTTTTGGAATTGTATCCATAAAATGGAGCTCCAATAACATTACAAAGATTCATAATTCGTAAAAATCAATCTTTATTTTATGGAGTTGTTGGTCGTAAATCGACCATTAATTCAACTAATTTCACAAGTTCTAATGTTTGAGTGAAATTCCATTAATTTAATGCTATAATTAAGTTAGTGTAATAAGTTTGTGGCCACACAAAAATTATTGAACACAAAGAATTTGAATGGACATATCTCATACATACCATAGACCTCGAAATATTTAGACTTAATTAAAGTAATCATATTAGCTGGCTGTTGATTTTGAAATGTTAAATATTACACAAAATATGGCAGTTGACAATTTCAAAATATTAGATACTATCGAAAATAGATATCATGGCATCTAAAAAATCATGTTAGTTGGCTGTTTGACTTTGGGAATTATAAACTTCTTTGAAATATTCATCAAAAAAAAAAAAAAAGAGAAAATCTTTGAATATGGATAGAATAACATTTGGACATTATTAAAAATCTTCAAGAAATGAGAGAACATTTTTTAAGGTAACATTAAAGTCAATGGAAGGTAGACAAAACTAGTTTAGTTTAATGCTTATCATTTGGGAAAGCCTTCTATATTCGAACATTTTAATTTATGTATAATTAATTACTAAACTCAACTCGAATATTTCATGTTCAAAAAACTTAGAAAAATCTTTTGAAGTTCATTTTCTTCTTCTAAAGTGAAACCTAACTTGTATGAGACCAACAAGTTATTTGAAACATATACAATGCATTCATTACATAATAAGTAGGAGAGGGATTAGTTTCAATTTTTTTGGTTTATTTTCTGACAATCAAGTTGTCATTTTTCAGCTCTGATCATCTATGTTTAAACTTCTCCGACTAAGATCGGAATTTTATAATCGTTGATGTGGCTGTCAGAAATTTTGGTGTGGCAACCAAATTCCTACCACTACAAATCACTAAAAGTTCCGACCAAAATGTGAATGAAATTAATTAAAAAAATCATAATATAATGAACAAAATTAAGAAAATATATGAATACTTAATTGTGAAAAAATGGAACCTATCTTATGTATAGGACCAAAAATGTGAAATTACCCTAAAATAAAATATGAGTACTACCAACGTTTACAAAATAATTAATGGGATAGAATATTAGTTGTTAGGAATTAAAGCATGTGAGTAATTTGAAAATAAAAGGTTGAAGAGATGTGTTTAGAATTATGATGCGGAGTGGAGGTCATGTAATTTGAGTGTTGAATATTAGTAATATTAATTAATAATTAATTAGCAATTATATTACTTGAAATTTGGTTTTGACTTTAATTAATTAGGTGGCCTGCCAACCTTTAGTTTATTAACAATAATGAAATTGATGCAATAAATAAGCATTAACCAACCAGAAGACAGCACAGAGCAGAAAAAGCCTCCTAATTTGACTTCATTTTATATATTCATAGTTCATAAAATAGTTCAATATATATGTAAATACATTTATAATATTTATATAGTATCTGTTGCTGAACCTTTGGGTGATCATTATTGGTTGCACTTCTTAATTAGTACTTATCGTATAAATGTGGTCGATCAAGACACAAAAGAGATGTTATATATCGAACTTGGTTGGTTTCCTTATCGAATGAATTGGAACTTAATTTATCAAATACAATCACAGTTCATCAACTTACTCGAATTAGTCGATCTTTAACGAATGTAATAAATATTAACACTAAACTATATTAACATAAACTTATTAACAAAATAAATTATACATTCTTATAATTTATAGTAAGATATAGTTGTGAAAAAAATAAATACATTATACATGGAATATAGTCAATCATTTACTTGTCTTTTGATGAAATTAGGATAATTGTCAGATGACATACCATTTTAATTTACTAATTATATATGATATAATTAAATTAACTTACAAACTAAGTGAAACATTGAATTATACTTACCCTATCATATTAAAGACATAATAACATGTTATAAAAAAATTTTTCTTTATATAACATGTGCCTATATTGAGAGCTTTAAACTACAATAAACTATTAAAAAAGTCTAAATTAATTACCACCTTAAATAAAACTGATATTTTAATAATTTCAATTAAAAAATTTCCTGAGTGACAAAATATAAGAAAATTTCATTGTATCCTTAGACCAAGTCAAAACCAACTTTCCTAGCAAAAGCTAGATGATTACAGTATAGTATTTTGGTTGGAAAAAAAGAAAGAAATTAGGTAATTTCTTGCAATAACCATTCATTTGTTCCACTGGTAAATTAGTTCAAGATGCATAGGATACCATGAAAAGAGGCATAGCAATCTTTTGACTACTACAAAATAGAAGAATATAGTAAATATGTTGAAGAGGGTGGCCCTAAATCTGGGCCCATGTGTGACAGCTCTAACATCTAGAAACTTTAATATATTAATAAGGTCAAGATCACATCAATTTTATAAAAATACAAGAAACAAGGAATATAAATCTTTCAATCTTAAACATATAAGAAATACAAAGTGGAAAACTAGAATAAATTAAAGGATGCTTACTCATTTTGCACTCCACTTTTTATATAATTAATTAACTATGTATCTATCTCTTGTGATTTCTGACTTAGTACCATTTATGCTGAGTGGTCAACCCTCCAAACATCCCTTCATTTTATAGTCACCATACACTTTTATATGTCTCATTGGAACTAGCTATATTTATTTACTTTATTTCAATCCTAGACAAAATATTTTGTGCAATTGGTCGACCAACCCCACGAGCGTTTTCAAGCACTCTTACGTTCCTGGTGGGTGCTCTCAAACCCATAAAGATTCGCTTCAAACAGTCATATCTTCATGTTATGTCAGTGTTATCTTCATGTTATGTTAGTGTTACCTTCATGAAGGTAACACTAACATAATATGAAGGTATGATTAACATTGTTTTTTATCTTCATGTTATGTTAGTGTTACCTTCATGTTATATTAGTGTTACTTTTGTGTTATTTTAATTCAATGATTTTAAACTAAGGGTATGAAATCTGGAAATGAGGTCACGCTAACATAACACGAAGGTAACACTAACATAACATGAAAGTAACACTAACATAACATAAAGGTCACGACTAAAACAAGGAAAAAATAAAGATGCGCGAAGATCCGTGCACCTGGTGCACAGGAGAATCACTCAATCTTATAATAGCCAACAAAATGTAAAAATTTAAAACTAATTTGCAACATTATGCTACTGTGGTAAATTGTTTTAGAATTGTCCATTTAGCTATCATTTATGCAAGTCCGTGTAACTTTATTTGGATGGAAGCATTTGAAATTTCTAATATTAAATTTATTGTTGGTATCTATGGATGTAGACTTGAAATCCATCACTTTCGTTTTAAACTAATTTTCTTAGAAATGAATTTCAAATTTACTCAACTTAGTGAATTTTAAATTGAACATTAGTTAATTTGTTAATACGACTAGAATTAATTGACTTGTGTATTTGTTTCTAATTATTTGTCTTTTTATTTGTAACTATAATCCAATAAAATATTTCCCCTAATTTACCTTCTTACCCTGGATTTGTTATTTATCTAGTTGTCATATTTGATTTCTTGGATTCTTTATCCCACAAATTGAAAAATAGATAGGGTATTGTACATGTCTCCTATATATGCATATTTACATGAGTGTGTTTGTTTCGGTGATAATAGATAGTTTCCGAGGATATTATCAGTCTTGCTAATCTATTTACCATGAACACATTAAAAATTAACGTTTCAAATATTCAATATATCAATCAACTTAGTTTCCATATAATTATGGAATGAAATTATTAGACTTCAACAATAGAAATATTAACTAGTATTTTCCTGCTTATTATAGCTGAAATTAAATCTTTATTCTAAATTGTGTTTCATCTTATATTTTATTATTTTCAATAGATGATAAATATAAACTTATGATATCATTTTTTAGTGTAAGGATTATATTTGAATAGATGAAACACGATTTGGAAATCAAAATGTAGTGTGGAATATGAAGGATGAGCAACTGCTGCATTAAATGTAGCATTAAATAACATTAATCGCCCAAAAAAGTCCAAGTTTAATGTTAATATAAAAATCTCCCACAAAATAATGGTCCATTTTGTCAACCGGCGACACGACACGTTCTCATTTTAATAATTCACCAACCTTTTTACTCATTTCCCCCATTGACTAACTTGTCTACTCCCCTAAATTATCATTTTAAATTCAAATTTTAATGAAAGTGGGCATCTCATAAAAATAAAGAAATGGGAATCATAATCATCATCATCAAACATATTTTATACTAGTATTTCTCAAATTGAACAACACAACTTGCATGATTCAATTCCCACCAAATCCACAATTAATTAATTGGCTCTCTTTTTTTTTTCTTCCTTTTTTTAACATAGAATCACAATGTTTTTCAACGGGTGTGAATTGATGATAAAGAAATTCAAGAAAAGAAAGAGAGGGTCACAGAAGTAAACAAATGGGACCCCATTTTTTGTTCTCATCTGCATCCACCGTTGACCATATGTGCCTTGGACGGTGGTGAACAGCCTCTCTGTGAAGCAGAATCTGAGCCGTTGGATGATGGGTTCTTTGATGAGAATGAGAGATCAAGATGATTCTAGAACCAGGGCAGGTGCTTCTGTATTGGAAATGGCGTGGTTGTGTTCTCCTTCATATGTTACTATTAACATTGTCGGGTCGTCCAAGGCCCGCTCCACGTGCTTTCGGGCCGGGCACCCTCGTACACTGCTGCACTTGTAATAACCCCTGAATCACGTCCAATTGCAGACTTTAATCAGATTTTATTACAATTATTATTTGAAAAAGAGTGTTTATGAAATGAAGATGAGGTTAATTACCTAGGATGAGGGGAACCTTTGATGGGCTTTTGACCATACTTTCTCCATGAGTAATCATCAGGTGGAATATCGGCCATCTTCATGCTTATTGCTGGGACTCTCACTACTCTTTTCATCCTTGATTTCCTGTTTCCATAATCACCATTAATGATCTTTCATTTAATCTTTACGTTTTAAAAATTCTGGTTGACTTTATGTTGTTTCTCTTACCTTTTCTTGGGACAGTGGCAACGAGACGACCCGCCGCCGCACTTGGCGGTGGCGTCGTCCATCGAGCTGCACTTTCTCTTAAACGACGACGTCGACAGCGGCGGCCGGCCCACGGAGGAGACCTGGGACAGATTCGTGATCTGGAATCCCGACGACATCGAAGGCTGGAGGCTGTCTGTGTCCCCGGTCAAGGAGGACATGAAAGACGTCGCCGGCGAGGCGAAGTTTATGGTGGTCGACGCCTCCTTCCGTTCGATTGAACCGGTTTTCACCAGCTGTTGGTGGTGGTGGGGCGTCGGCAGAGGCGGCAGGCGCTGGACCGGCGTGGGGCAGTAGATTCTGGAAGCCGGGGCGTTGTTCTCCTCGGTCTTCGGGGTTTGGGACGACGGGCCGGCCGGTTCGGTCTTCTGCGGGTGCGGAGGGGAGCCGGAAACCGGGCCGCGGCGGAACCGGGCGTGGCCGGTTCGTGGAGTGCGGTCGAGTAGAGAGATGAACTTCTTGAATTTGTTGACGGCGACATCGGCCACCGCCTGATAATCGGCGGCGGCGTTGGGGTCGACGGCGGAGGAGGGCTGTTCTTGGAAGTTGTGATGGTGGGAGTGAGAGAGTAATCTCATGAGCTTCTCGACGCTCTGGAGGCCGGCGGCCGCCGCTTCCTGGGCGGCGCTCACTTCCATTTTAGACGTAAAACTAAAGCCGGGCATCAACTCCACTGCCATCTCTCACAAACCATTCAACAGAAAGGGAATTCTAGAGAGAGAGAGAGAGTGAGAAAGAGAGAGAGAGGGGGTGAGAAAAGAAAAGAAGTTGAAAGGAGGAGAAAGGGATAAAATAGGAGGAGAGAGGGAGAGAGGGAGAGAGTCAAAGCGATGATGCTCTTTCTCTATCTTTAATGCAATGTATTGTGGAATTGTGGCCTGCTTGCCGTCAAAGGGAAGGGCCAATGATGGAGCTCCACGTGTAGAGGAAGACTAAGGAAAGCATTGACTAGCTTTAAATTAATGGTGGTGGGGAGGGGCTAAGAATTGATGATAGTGGGGTGCCAAAGTCAAAAGGTTAGTAATGAGCCGTTGGATTGGAGGAAGGGTAAAATGGGAACTTAGATTAATGCCAGTGAGGCAGAGTTGACCTTTTAACAGCTTTAAATACAAAAGTCCATTGAGGCACTGGGGGGTGGGACCCATTCTCCTTTGTCTTTATCGTTTCCTCTTTCTCCTTTTCTTTTTTTACATTTCGGTTTCTCTATGTTTTGAAATCACATGGGATTCTTTTCTTTGAACACAATGAATTCTTGTTTCTCTTCTCTCTATTTCAGACCTTCTTTTGACTTACTTTTTCTTCATAACGACAACAAGATAATAATACATATAATGAGAGAGAAAGAGAGAGAGAGAGTTTTGATAATACTTATAATTGACTCTTAGAAATCTTGATGAGGTTGTCAACATGCCACAATTATTAATCAATGATACCTAATGTGTAGTAGCTAAAGATTGCTTCTTTATCTGTTAATAGTGACTAGAAATTAGGTTGAGTTTGGCCCAACGTGAAAATTTACCAAATGTTTGATAATTGATTTTAAGGTACTGAAATTTCCTCAATTGTTCAATGAGAAGAAGGAGTTGTGAGAAGAAGCAAAAAAATGTAGCATCAGTTTAAAGTAGGTATGTCAATGATACAAATTTGAGGCCAAATTCATAAAAAGGTGTGATAGATTCACAAAGATTCTTAAAATCTCAAGTTGTAGCCCATCACTCGACTAAGAAAATAACATCAATTTTTTCAAAACTAATCTGTGATCTTGTATTAAAATACTGAGTTAATGGAGAATATTTATAATGGGAATTCAAATGAGTCTTGTTGGGCCTTCATCTTGGACCCAGAAAAATTCTTAAAGTTTATGAATTCAAATAAAAGTTATAAGATGAGTTTTTCAAGATTTAATTGAGAATTAGTAGTAAAAAGTTTGTCCAATAAGTTGTTAAGCTAATTAATGATCAAGAACAAGGAGATGTTTTTAAGTTATGAACAAATTAAAATTATTCGATCCAAACTTAATTATTACCCGCCAATCTGATGTGGTGAATGAGATAATTCGTATTTGGGTCTATGGAGAAAGCGATCATCAAAACTTTATTAGGATATGATTACACAAATAAAATAAAATACAAAACGAGAACAAATGTGTGGACTGAAAACACATGAGATCTTCTATTATGCGTTAAATATTTCAAAATGTTCATCATTTATCATATGTATTCAATGACGCCAATGTCCATTAAACACAAGATATATCATCAGATGTAAGAGAAGATTCGAACCTGATAGAATGTCACTTCAATCAAACGCAACTTTGCTTATTTTGTTGAAACCATCACATTTTCTCAATTAATATTTTGATAAATAAATATAGGGATTGCTATAAAGAGTTAAAAATTAGGAAGTTGAAAGAAAGATTAGTGTTGATTTAAATACCAAAATAAAAGAGATTAATAGAGTTGATGATGAGTATTGTACTTGTCTTAACTACAAAGGATGAAACAGAAAATGAGAATGATGCGTGTGTGTGTGTATATATTGACTTTATATTATGCTCTTTTCTGTTACCAATCACCTCATCTTTGTTGACCCTTCATCTCCCAACACTATTCTTTTTTTTTTTTCTTTAATCGAATCAATCAATAATAAAAATGCTTTTTATTCTGCTTTTATTCCTTTCTTTGACGTTTTTGAATCTTAAAAATAAAGTCATTGGTGTAGAGTGACGTATATGTCTGGGAATTGAAATACTACTAGTACTATTTATTTTTGTTCTATTTATGGCATTCGATTATTTTCATATATTTCTAAATTTCCAGAAACGGACAAGGACAACAATGTTTCGGATCGGATTGGATTGATTGGTCGAACATAATAAATTATTGAATTTTATTTATTTATTGTAGATGATAAATTTTTGTATATCATGTAATATTTTTTTATTATATTATACAATATATGTATATAATATAAAAACATTATATGTGAAAAAATATTACATGTTGTTGCACATGCTTCTTGTTTAGTGAATGGATGAATTTGAATTTGTTACAGTTAATTGTGTTGGAATTTTCACTTTTTAATCTTATAAGATAAGACTAGAGCAAGAATATTTTCAACCCCAAGGTTTTTTTTCTCAGTTTAATCTTGAACACTTGAAATTTACAATTTTAATCCAAAGTTAATATAACCATTAGGTTGAACTAACTAAATAAAATAATATTTGATAGAATAAAAAATTTTCAATAAATCTGTGAAATTAAAAATAAATTCTAAATATTATAAGTATCAAATAATAATTTATAAAGTACTTGGAATTTAAAAACTACGGAAATAAACACAAGTATTAATCATTAGATATATAGAAAATAACAGCATAATATTTAATAAATCTTAATAAACCATATACCAATTAAAAAATTGATAAAGAAAAAATGAAATGAAGTATACATTATACACACACATATACCAATTAAAGTATAATGATATTATTTTTCATATATACTAAAGGAATAACCATTAGATGACACATGTCATTCTATGGTTATTCTAATTTTTCATTCAATTTTTTAAATTTATACATGTCTTTAATTAATAAGTTAATTCAATTAATTCTTTTAATGATAACTAGTATTGGCACTCGCGCTATGCGCAGTATGTGGTATTATAATGTTGTTAAATATTAATTATTTGATAATATAATATAAGTAATTTTAGTGCATAGAAGACATTATAATATTTAATAACTAAGAGAATCTAAATTTGCTTAAGATAATTCAATTCACAACAATATATCGATATTATACACATCAAATTCACTAATCTATGATTAATATTAAAAACAAAAGTAACAATCATGATTTTTAAATCAAAATTGGAAATTTTACCTGCAAGTTTATATGTTTTTTTTTAACTTCTTTATACACAACATTTATAGTTGATACATTAATCTATATACAATAAATATTTAGATCCATGCACTCGGGTCGAATCCGGGTCAAGGGACCCGCTTCTTTTTTTTTTTTTTTTGGCGCATAGTTTTTTAATTTTGCACCTATCAATAAGTTATGTTAGAACTACATTTACATTATGTTAGACATACCTTTATGTTATGTTAAACCTACCTATCTGCCCATATTTCATACTTTTTTTTTTTTGCGCTTAGTTTTGAATTTTGGCACCTACCACCACGTTATTAGAGTATCTTTACGTTATGTTAAACCTATCATTCTGCCCAAATTTCATACCTTAAACTTACAAAAAAAAAAATTTAGGTTTGGCACATGTACAATTACGTTGTATTAGACATACCTTTGTGTTATGTTAAACCTACCCACATAAGGTAGGTCTAATATAACACAAAGGTAGATCTAACTATACATAAATGTATGTCTATTGGAGCGAGTTTGGGTGGGTTTGAGTGCGAGTATCAGGCGCGTGCGGGTGCTTGAAACGCGAGTAGGAGTGTTTTTTTTTTTTTAACGTTTTGACTAGGTCAACCCTAATGTATGGATTTAGATTTGTGTGTCCAACTCATATAAGTTTTTGTCTAATATTTATTATTGAAATTATTGTTTGAACAATATCTATTGTTGGTATATAAGAAATTATTCAATAATAATTAACTTAATTAATATTAATAAAATAAGAATAAACTGATACGATATTTATATTATAAATTGGATTGATTAAATAATAAAAATACTAAATAAAAAAATTGTTGATGTGACACTTTTTGTTAAGAAAACTATATTTCTGTAAATTATATCTCAAATTTTTCCTCTACTATTATATAATAGAAATATATAGAAAGATTTTTGTTTTGTTTTGTTTTGAGTTTCTATACAATAAATATAAAATTAAATGTATTAAATATTAATATTTTTTATTAATAAATGTAAAATGAAAGTTATTAATAATTTCTTAAAATGGAAATATTTAATAAATGAGACATTTATTGCAGTTATTTTTTGCAGAATATTCTGCTTACATATATATATATATATATAGATTGCTAGCAATGTGTAATCTATTAATTCACCTAATTCTCTTAATGATATGATGAGATCTTCATTTTAATGTTGCTAAATGTTAATATTTAATTTAATTCAAAAAGTTAGGGTAAATGTATATAGTAAAATTATATGTAAGTAAATATAATCATTATAAATTTTGAAAAAAAATAAATCTTTCATATAATGGATAAAAATATTATATACCTATATTTTTTAGGTAATGTGAGTACAAATATAGTTTTAAGAATAATAAACATCAGTAAATTCATGAAAAAATTTATTGATTGCTAATTAATATATGTTAATAATAATATACATATATTGAATATTAATAGAAAATGAGATGTTAATTTATGTTAATCCAAATTAATAAAAAAAACTATATATATATATATATATTGCATTTTATATAATTTAATTCTACTTTAATTTTAATTTAAAAATATTGCTAATGTAGATGTATTACGTACAAATTGACGATACAAATATTTTTTAAGTCATGTGAGTATGAAAATGATTTCGATAATTAACATTTTTGATCAAACATGTATATTTAATGCATTGTTATTTTTATTCAAAATATATTACATTCTTATATTAGCTTTTTAATAATACTAATTTTAATGAATCCGGTGTGATACATGAGATATATACTAGGTTATATAATTCTAAAAAACATCAAGATAAAATTGTGAACAGTTATGTATGTTTAATGTTGTATTTATTAATTAATAAAATCATAGATGTTTGACATTTCTTGGAGTTTCTACATTTTTAGGTTTTGTTTCTCACATTTATTTATATAATTACAGGTTTTAATAATGATGATGCTACTTTATTTTCGTATATAATTTTTGCATAAAATTTTATGTATGGTTAATTAGTCTTTGGATTTTCTTAAATGATTATCGATTTTTATTTTGATTGTTTTTAAAAATTACGTAGATATTCTTAGATTTATTTGATAACTTTTGTATTTTATTTCACATTTTTTTCTTATTTAATTAAATATTCCATCTGTCCCAACTCAATTTGTTTACTTGTCATTTCGGTTTGTCCCTGTTGAACCAGATGATAAGAGACAAAATATGTTGATTTCATTGATTGAGAATGAGATACATGAGAGTATTTATACACGTTATCAGAAAAATATCTTCTACAAAGTTTAATAAATCACATGCTCCTCTAACTATCTTTATAACTGAAAGAATGACATGGTACTAGTGACATGGATTTTCATGTTGAACAGATGATAAGAGAGAGAAAATATGTTGATTTCATTGATTGAGAATGAGATACATGAGAGTATTTATATACTTATCAGAAAAATATCTTTTGCAAAGTTTAACAAATCACATGCTCCTCTAACTAACTTTATAACTGAAAGAATGACATGGCACTAGTGACGTGGATTTTCATGCCATGTAAGCTATCTAATATATTCTCCAATACGCTCCCATGGAAGCCTAGCCAGGATCATGAAACAGAGATAACCGAGGATGAAGCATGGTGAATCGAGACGCGGATAAGGGTTTAGTAAGTAAGAATGTCGGCAGTTTGAGACTCCGAAGGAACATAACGAACATCTATCTCCCGATTTTGAACTTTTTCTCTAATGAAGTGGACATCCATCTCAATATGCTTCGTCCGAGAATGGAAAGCAGGATTAAATGCAAGTTTGATGGCACCAAGATTATCACACCACAACACAGCAGGTCGTTCGATAGACACGCCGAGTTCATGAAATAAACTTTGAAGCCAAAGAAGATTTGTGGTTGCCAAGGCTAGAGATCTATACTCGGCTTCAGTACTACTCCGAGCAACTACAGATTGTTTCTTGCTACACCATGTAAGAGGGTTGGAAACAAGGAAGATACAATAGCCACTAGTGCTCCATCGATTGTCAAGATTGCTGCCAAAGTCAGCATCAACAAAACCTTCAAGAATCATGCGTGTAACTGGCTTGAAAAGAATATCCGATGTTTGAGTACCCTGTAGATATCGTAACACACGTTTACAGGCTAGCCAATGCTTGGTGGAAGGTTGATGCAAATATTGACTCAATTTGTTAACCATGAAAGCTATATCCGGTCGTGTAAGAGTGAGGTATTGGCAAGGATGAAAATATCGGTTTCGATGGATATATCGGTACCTTGATTTTACGGAAATATCGATGGATATATCGATTTCGGTGGAAATATCGGTACATATATTTTTCTGATATTTACTGATATATTTCTGATATTCACCGATATTTACCGATATTTTCCCAATATTTATCAATATTTCAGCGATATTTACCGATATTTCCTTGATATTCATGAATTTTCTTATAATTTTTACTTGAAGCCACTGATATTGAAATCGATACCAATTTTTACCAACATTTAGCTAATAATTATTGATATTTTTTTTTATCAAAAAATGAAAATATCGAAGATATATCGTGACAACCCGTTTTTGTCTCGGTCACGTGAAAAAACGGAAATATCGGAGATATATCGGGATATTTTCATCCTTGGGTATTGGAGGCTTCCAACAATGCTCCTATATAATGATGGTTGATCAAAAGGTGGACTGTCATTGAGATATAACTTCTGACCTGCAAGATATATCGGGGATATATCGAAGATATATCGGGATATTTTCATCCTTGGGTATTGGAGGCTTCCAACAATGCTCCTATATAATGATGGTTGATCAAAAGGTGGACTGTCATTGAGATATAACTTCTGACCAGCAAGATAGGGGGTGGGACTAGGTTTGCAAGAAGAGAGCCTAGCAGAATGGATAATATCTCATATATATTTTGATTGAGTAAGATGTAAACCATGAGAACTCCTTGTTGCCTCTGTTCCAAGGAAATAATTCACTTCCCCAAGATGCTTCAATGAGAACTTAGCATGTAACTGAGATATAATAGCAGAAATCATAGAAGCATCATCACCCGTTATTAAAATATCATCAACATATACTAAGACAATGAGCATCTTGCCACCATTATTCAAGAAGAATAAAGAATTATTAGCAACCGATTTTTGCAATCCCAGAGTGAGAAGATGAGTTTTAAGAGTGTCATACCATGCCTTGGGGGCCTATTTAAGGCCATACAAAGCTTTCACAAGTCTGCAGACATGATTGGGATGAGCAACATCCACAAAACCCTCCGGATGTGACATATACACAACTTTTAAGGTGCCATTTAGAAAGACATTATTTATATCCACCTGTTGAATTTGCCAACCCCTTGTAACAGCCAAAGTAAAAACCAGCTGAATAGTTAGAGACTTAACCACGAGACTGAAAGTGTCAAAGAAGTCGACACCGGCATGTTGTTGAAACCCTTTGCAAACAAGCCTAGCTTTATACTTACATATACGTCCATCAGGGTTCCGTTTGATTTTGACCATTTGTTGGAGATGGGATTGAAATCAGGATTAAATGGAACTAATTCCCATGTATTGTTAGACTTAAGAGCTCTGAATTCCTCCTCCATAGCAAGTCTCCAATGAGGAGAGTTTAAGGCCTGAGAAACACTGAGGAGTTCTTGTTCAATGAGATTGGCAGTATAGAGTTTAGGCTTAAAAATTCCTTTCTTAGATCTTGTGATCATGGGATGGAGTGAAGGATTTGACTGTATTGGAAAGGAAGACTGAATAGGAAGTAAAGAAACATCATGATCTGAGGAGGAGCTAGAGGATGGGGGTGTAGAGTGTGATGAATTTGAGGATGAGAGTGAAGGAGATGAAATTAAACTGGAATCAAATGAAATAGGAATAGATGGAAAATGATGAGGAAGAATAGGTAAAGTGGATGACACAATGGCATGTGATGACAATGAAGACTTCTCAAGATAAAAAGAGAGTATGATAAGGAAATTCTAACTCATTAAATTCAACCGTCCTAGCAATGTACACCTTACCATTTGGAAGCAGACATTTATAACCCTTGTGAGAAGTACTATACCCAATGAAAACACATTTATGACTTCTAAATTGCAATTTATGAGTGTTGTAGGGTCTTAAGTATGGAGAACAAGCACAATCAAAGGTTTTCAAAAACTTATAATCAGGATGAGCATTATGTAATTTGAAGTATGGAGATAGACCATTAAGAACATGAGTAGGCATCCTATTCACAAGAAACACATCTGTTTGGAATGAATCCCACCAAAAAGATAATGGCAAAGAAGCATGACTAGGGTTGTAAAAAAAACGAATCTTTTTTATTCGATTCGGTATTCGAATTCGAATATAGTGATTTGAATTCAAAAAATACGAATAAGAATCCGAATAAGAATATTTTTTTATATTCGTATATTATCCGAATACGAATAGGAATATGATGGTATTCGATTCGAGTATTCGTGAATATATTCGAATAATTATATATATCAATAATTAGATATTTTACTTTTCTATATTAGTATTTAGTAATGCCTAAATACATATTAGTATTACATAAAACATAACTATATATTATATATATATATATCAATAAGCTTATTATGACTCATGTGAGCTCTCATTTTTTTATTATAATGATATACTTTTATTTTTGGATTATGATGACAAATGTGATTTCATTTTTTTTGTAGGAGGATGAAGAGCCGGTTCATGTCGTATTGCAAGAAAGATGGTTGGATCATGGATGCTAGAAAAACATTTTTGTTATGATACTTGTTTGATGGATTTGACTATGAATTTTAATTATGTTTGATGTTAATTTGCACGTTGATTTTTTGTTACGATACTTGTTCGATGATTTGACAATGAATTTATATTTATATATTTCGAATCTTGAATGTTAATTTGGTTAATGAATTATTGAACTTGAGTTGATGAATTTTATTGTTTATTTAAGTACTATGTAAGCATATTAATTTGGGAAAAAATATATATTTGATTTTTTTTTTGGAAATTTTAAGTTTAAAATTTTCGAATACGAATATTCGAATATTCTCGAATATATTCGAATATGTTAAACGAATCGAATAAGAATTTCATTTTCTATTCGAATAATAAATGAATATGAATACGAATATCATGATATTCGATTCGATTCGATTCATTTACAACCCTAAGCATGACTGAGTAAAGTTAAACCAAGTTCAGTGACATGTTGATGCTTTCTCTCAACTAAACCATTTTGAGCATGAATGTATGGACATGAATGTCTAAGATCAATACCATGAGTTTGAAGAAAAGGTTTAAGACCAATGAATCCCCCCCCCCCCCCCCCCCCTCACTTTGTAAAGCCTGAAATTTAGAATTAAAAAGTCTTTCAACAAGAGGTAAAAACTTCTTAAAAATTGGAGTAACATCAGATTTGCAATAAAGTGGATAGATCCAAGAGTACCTGGTGAAGTCATCTACAAAAAGCACATAATATTTATTTTCATCTGTGGAAGCCTGAGAAGCAGGACCCCACACATCTACATGAAGTCATGAACTAACTAATGGTTTAGAAGTATGATGCACCACAGAATGTAAAGTTGTTTGATGAATTTTACCGATTTTGCAAGCATCACAACATTGAATATTAGAAGATGTAACAACATTTATTAACTTGAGAATCTGAGATAAGGTTTTATTACATGGATGTCCTAACCTATTGTGCCACAAAGTGATCAAATCAGAATCAGTTTTATTACATGAGGAACTAAGGAATAATGAAGGTGAAAAAGTACATGGATTGAGAGATGAAGGCTTGTGGTGATGAAGATGAGACAAATCAAGTTGGTATAAACCATCCTTAAGAGCTCCTCTCAAGAGAACTTGATGAGACTTCAGTTCCTTAACAAAACAAGAAGAGTGGTGAAATTCAATGTAGGCATCATTATCCTTGAGAAATTTAGAAATGATGAGAAGGTTTTTAGTAATATCCGGAACGATAAGAACATTATTCAAGGCTATAGAAGATGAAGAAAGAGAAGGAAAAGATAAGGATCCAGTATGAGAAATAGATAATGAGGCACCATTGCCAACAATAAGTTTTTGAGTACCTTGATACGGAGACTGCATATGGAGGTTTTCAAGAGCCAAAGTCACATGGTGAGTAGCTCCACTATCCAGAATCCAATTTGGAGTTGATGATGGTGGTGAAGATATAAGAGGAGATCCAGAGTTTGGAACCTGATTGGAAGGAGAAGAAGCACTTAGCAGGTTTGCCTGCATTGGAGTACCAACAACACCAGCATGTTGCATTCCTTGAAAAGATACACCAAACCTCTTGAAACATTTAATGGCAACATGATTAGCCTTGCCACAAATCTGACAGAAAACACGGCCACCTCTAAATATTCAACTCACCTGTCTTCAAAGTTTGCAATTGAAACCTTAAATTCATTGCTCGAGCCTTAGATTGAGAACGGAATAATTGTTCTAATGCTCTCCAAATCTCGAATGCATGAGTGAATCGACTAACGAATCCAAGCATCGACTCTGAGATTGAGCTGAGAAGCCAGCTCTTAAGAAGTTAATCTCTGCAAATCCAATCCATGAAATCAAGACTTCGCACTTTCATACCACTCGCATCAATTACAAATTACAAATTCTTGTGGAATGTTGTCCTCATCACCAAGAAGATATATATCAAAGCCATGAGTTGTGACCGAAGCAACTACTTGCGATCTCCAATAATAGAAATTGTTCCGATCAAGACGAAGAATGAGTGTCGGAAACGAAGGAAGAATGAAATTTGCCATAGAAGATCACACAAGAAAGCTTAGAGAGAAGAAAAGAGGAGCAATCTGACTCTTGATACCATGTTGAACCA
Source organism: Scutellaria baicalensis (assembly GCA_005771605.1). Taxonomy (NCBI): domain Eukaryota; kingdom Viridiplantae; phylum Streptophyta; class Magnoliopsida; order Lamiales; family Lamiaceae; genus Scutellaria; species Scutellaria baicalensis. Next base: position 7,821,764 of record CM016728.1, on the reverse strand, counting down.
GATGATAAGAGAGAGAGAGAATATGTTGATTTCATTGATTGAGAATGAGATACATGAGAGTATTTATACACGTTATCAGAAAAATATCTTCTGCAAAGTTTAACAAATCACATGCTCCTCTAACTAACTTTATAACTGAAAGAATGACATGGCACTAGTGACGTGGATTTTCATGCCATGTAAGCTATCTAATATATTCTCCAATAGTCCCAACTCAACTTGTCAGCCCATAAATGACAACAAAAGTCAAATATGAATATCCTCATATTTCATCGTTATTACAAAAATAACACTCAATTATCTTAAAAAACAATCTTAAAAAACAAAAAGACAAAAATCAAACATTAATATCCTCATATTTCATTTTTATTACAAAAATATCACTCAATTATATTAAAAAACAATAGTCAACTGTTTTTTCTTAACCTCCGTGCCGGTCAAAGTAGGCAAAGTTCGACCGGGATGGAGGTAGTAATATATAAACACTTGATATAATTTGGCACTTTTAGTCTCCAATCAAATCCCATGCAACTTTACATTTTCAGTCTTACCTAATAAACCTGTAAATTAAACCCTTCTAAATTTGGGAATAAAATAACAAATTATCAATTGTTAGATTAATAGTTAAAAAAAAAAAAATTGGAATCAAAGAAATCGAGCATGCATTGAACTGAAAATAATTTACGCTCATATATTTATTATTCTTAGGAGACCAAAAGTTAAATTTCTCCACCATGTAAGACATCGTGGTTAGATAGAATACTTCATTGGTGAATAGAATGGATATGACTTTTGAGTTTCACACATCAAGTCTTTGTTTTGTAACATATAATTTTTACGAGCATTTAACATGAGTTTTCCATTTTGTATGCTAATCCATGTTACATTTCTAGAAAGTATGAAATTTCATAATTGAAGGACAAAGGCTAAAAAGTGTCATCAAGAATAAAAATAAAACGGTAACAAAGAATAGTCTAACTAAACAATCATACTTACATTCACATGTTATTATACAGAGATTAAGATAGTATTTAAGCAGGATTTTGAAATCATTGTGGCAATGTCAATCGATTCGATAATGTGTAATGATCTCATCCCTGTGGTTCGACTCTCTATCACGAGCCTATACTCCACGGAAGGAAAGGGGTAGGGGAATATTTTCAATCACATGATAGTTTACAAGATTACAACACATGAATCAAACAGCTCTCACTTTTACAAGGAAACCTAACCCCTCAATCTAAACTCTCTCTAAAGATCTAAGTATATGAATGTGTAGCCTTGCATACCAAACTAAATGAAGAAGAAGGAATTAGAAGCTGAACCATATATATATAGCTGTAGATCCAATCTATAATTAGCTGTGATGTATGCTTCTTTAAGTAGGAACATGTTTTTATCCTTACCAAAACTTATTATAAAACTGAGTTTGAATGGGAGGGATCTTAGTTTTATCTCCTTAGTGATCCTTGTACATCGATGGTTCTTAGTATCTGAAAAAAAAGACTGAATGTTATGGCAGTAATCACATTTAGCTCCAATCCTATCACATTTCATTGCAGCACGATGTATTCTTCTTTAGCCTAATTTTGCCAAGTCTATAAGCTAGTATAATTCGGATTCTAATATAATAGATTTTTATAAATTATAATAATGCTAGTATCAATGTTTTTATTAATTGAAGCAAAAACATCCCATTAGTAATCATATTAACATAGCAGGTGGTTGTGATGTCCGAAGTGCACTTTAGGATCCTATTGGTGCATGCTCCGTTAATATTGTTAGAAATTGGATTGAAAAAAGACCCTGTAAAAACATGATCAAGTTCAATACTAACTTTTTCAATCCAATTTAAAACAATATCAGCTATCCTAATGGAGCATGCACCAATAGGATCCTAAAGTACACCTGCTAACAAGGAACAACACAACCCCTAATGTTAACTAGATTACTTTTGGATGACAAGCATAAATCCAGAACATAAACCTTAGACCTGTTTTTAAGATTCTCAAAAAAAAAATTTGCATCAAGCATTCATACTAGCACTATAAAACACAGTGTTCCAAATATTCAAGTTATACGATGAGATGTGTTAGGGTTGGAGCAACATGTTATTATTCCCACAAAATTTCAGATAAAAACTAAATTCAGATAAAATTACCAAAGTCACATTAATCTTAAAGTAGCACTAAAACAAAAACTTTTGCACTAAAAAAAAAGGGTTAATTACATAAAAAAACATAAACTTAGGGTTCAGTTTCAATTACAACATGAACTTTTGACTGTAACACCAAAAACACTCAACTTAACACTTGTTTCAATTTGGGACATGTTCGGGTTTTTTCGGGCTCCAATTGCTGATATGGAGCCCAAATTATATATGTTAATTGTCAACATGTATATTTAAGTATAATCATCATCCAAATGTATATTTTTACGTCAATAATTAACTTATACAATTTGAACTCCACGTTAGCAATTGGAGTCCGAAACACTCAAACATGTCGCAAATCAGTCATCATCCACATATAAATATATATGTCAATAATTAATTTATACAATTTAAACTCGATATCAGTAATTGGAGCCCGAAAAAAATCAAACATGTCTTAAATTGAAACAAGCGTTAAATTGAGTGTTTTTGGTGTTACAGTCAAAAGTTCATGTTGTAATTGAAACTTGACCTTAAGTTGATGTTTTTTTATGTAATTAACCCAAAAAAAAAAGACTTGTTTTTTATAAGATGAAAACTAAATCAGATTCTAAGATCGCAAAAGTACAGTTTAAGAAATTCAGAAGAAAAAAAAACCAGGTAACAAGCTCTCTCCCCAAACACAAAATTGACAATCTGAATTCAAAGTGGTCTTCCATTTCAGACAATAGCCACAACATAAAAAGAGTTAGCAAACAAAGAAAAGTGTAAGCTGACAACATGTTGGTCCAAAATGAGAGCATAAACATATTACAGTTAAAATGTTATCCACATCAACAACAGGTATTAAAACAAAAGCAAAATAAGGTTCAAACTTGTATGTAGCAGCATGATTAAGCATCAAACTATATCACACATATGTGTCGATCAATGATTTCCTCATTTCATCAACAAGAGCACTGGGTTGAGCTTCTCTCAACTTGAAGACACTCTCAATAACGGACAGCTCAGTGGCAGTCGTGTCTGACCCACAGAAAGCCGTCCAGTCATTGACTGTCAAGCCAGCTGCTACAACTTCACTACCACGATTCACAGTACCAGCCACCAAAGGAACTTGGAGGAGGGTTGAGAGTTCATCTAGATCCTCAATCGATGTATGAGGATGAACCTGCTCCGTAAATCAGCATGTTATGATAATGGAGTGCATATACAAACTAAGATCAGTCCTATTCAAACTAGGACAAGTTAATTATTTCTACCTCCCATAGGTAGAAATAACTCAAACTTAAAAAACAACACTTGAACATTACTCCAGCAAAAAATTAAACCTCTTACCAATCCACCTCTGTTGGAAAAGGCACAATAACTTCCAACAAGGATATTACCAGCAACGGTCTGCCTGAAAACTTCTACACCCAGAACATCAGCAATCATTTCCTCAGTTTCCTGATGGATGCAAAACATTAAACATCAGTCACTTCCACCTTTTTCCAGAATGGCAGAAATAAGATATTGACTTCGAAATACTAATACATGAAATGTTTGCCTTGTCAAGATCAGGATGTGTCAGAGCAACGTGGTCATTGCAGGCAATGCAGTTTCCAAGAGCAGATAATCTCTCATCAATGCGCTGAACAACAACTGAATCTGGCAGGCTGTTCCTCAAATGTTGAAGCTCTATAAAAGCACAACGCAAATGCAAGATCAGGTGTCAAGAACTAAAAAACAATGGCATGTAATATTTTCATTTATACAAAGATGATTATATAGACATAAATCAGTTTGTCTCGAAAGAATGAACAATGTTTGACTCAAATGGAAGGTGAATTGAAATTTATTCTAGAGATAAAGAATCTACAAAGTGTAGCACAATAGCCACAGCAGTTGCAGACATTGTAATTGTAGATAATGTTGAATTTATTATTCTGAACATTATTTTCTGTATGTATCACGCTGACCAGTCTGCTCTGATTGTTCACTATTTTGACTGGCCAAATTATGTAATACTTGTTAGTCACCTAACTGATATCTGATAATAATGCAAACTCTAGCTTATAATAACTGAATTATAATTCTACAATTATCATTATTTTTGTGAACAAACCAAACAAGGATCATCATGGATAACAGTTTAAAATTGTCCCAAATACAGATCACATAAGGCTCAGTAACACACTCACCTAAGCTATTACACTTATGTTGAAATTATAGATATACTGCAAAATTCTTAAGCAGTCTGCGTTATTATTTTCAGTGTTACCTACGATTTCTCTTTACTAGAAAATTGCACTTTCCTTGGAATTCAAACTGAGGATCAAGAATGGATCATCTAATCTTTAATGGGAAGAATATCTTCCGATAAGCCAACTGACAAATCATCCGTATTTACTGGTTTTGCATTATGCATAAGCATAACTCAGCACATATCTAGTAAGCATAAAGTTGGTATGTAATAGTATAAACACAGAAGAAGAAAAAAAAAAAAGAATGTGTCCAGTGCATTGTAAAATATGATGGGTCACCTTGATCAGTAGTGTTGTGAGGTAAAAGCAGCCCGTTTTTATTTCCTGCAGTGGAGTTATTTTTTTATGGGGTGGGGTAAGACAGATTAGATTCATTAATTTAGTAAGTGAATCTAATTGAACAACAACTTAAACTAAATTTACCTGCACAGAGGCGTCCAATGATTCGAGTACCAGAAATGGAGGTTTTAATTACAGGAATTACATCAGCCAACTCAGCCTCAAATGTGCTGACACCAAAAATCAAGTTTCAATAAATAACTAGAAACTACAGACCAAGAATCAAGATTCAAACACGAACTAGAAAATAATAAAAATACAGGCAGCTAAATCTTTGACAGAAATTATACCTGTAGAAATTTTCAGAACCCCCAATTGCAACCAGACAATATGCATTGGTCAACTTGGAGAAAACTCCAATCTCACAGTTATTCTCGTACTGCAATCCTGTGCAGAAAATGAAGCCAAATCATATATTTGTAATCATCATTTGACGTAAGTATAAATACTATGAACACAAATACTCATGTACTTACTTGTTGCCATAGTAATGAACAAGACACGTCAGTAGCAGTCAAATCTTCAAGAACTGAACAAGAAACATACAATGACTCAAAAAACTACCATTACAAATGAAAAGGGTTGACAAGAAGCTAAACAAGAAATTGCCAATACAAACGAATCATGTAGATAACAAGATGAACGAGAAACTGCCAATAAAAACGAATCATATTGATAGCAAGATGAACAAGAAACTGCATGGTAGCGGGTTAGTGGTCACTCACCCTAAATCCCAACTCTAAGCCATGCCTTGTTAGTTATACCATATAAAAACGTTATTCAGTATACTTCTTGACAATTGAACATAAAAAGTGGTCCTCTTTTCATTAAATTACTGTCATTGTATCCTCTTTTTAGCTGCTGAATTCCTGTACGAATACACAACCATTCTTGACAGAGGAGGTTTTCAATTTTATTCAAGAAAGCAGGTGCAGTTTTCAAATATATGGGCCAAATACAAGATACCAAAACCCGTATAATATCAACAAGGATGCATTCGATTTTCCGGCGACAACGCCGGAAACCTAGCTTAAGCAGCAGGAAATTGAAACAAGAAACACAGGCGAATAAAGAAGGAAAAGAAAAGGCACCAAAACTTACCTAAGCAAGATTGGCAGCCCAGGGAATTGATGATTTTTGGTTATTATGCCATGATTCTTCAAACCCTAATTTTTATAAAATAATTGATGAATGATTGAGAGAGCCGCAGATGAGATATTTATAGGCATTAGCATGGCGTCATGGGATATATATGAACATGAGATGGGCTTTACAAATCTAGCCCAACTCAGTAAATATGTGTCGGGCCCATTCATCGAATATTTTATTTTCACTTTTTGATCTTTTAGAAGAAATTATATTTATAAAAGTGTGGTTTAACACTCTCAAGTGATAACACTTGGAGCTCTATAAGCATGCCAAGTGTCCCTTCTTAAAACATATTTTATTTGTCAAATATAAAAACATTAATATCAATTAAATACTCACCTCACTACTCAACAAAAAATAAATATGTAAGTTACTAATGTTTGCTAATGTTGTATTGTTTTTCACTACATGAAATCTTTGCTTCCAAATTTGAATAATTATTTGTCAAACATTTCAGTTTGAAAGGAAAAATTATATATATAAAAGTGTGGTTTGCACCCTCAAGTGTTTGACAAGTGGCACTTTACATTGTTGCCAAGTGTCACCTCCAAGTATTTGACAAGTGGCACTTTACAATGTTGCCAAGTGTCATTCCTTAAAAATTATTTTATTTATAAAATATCAAAATATTAATATCAATTAAATACACACACCACTACCCTACAATAATAAAGTGCTTGGAAAAATTAAATATGTAAGTTACAAATGTTTGTTAATGTTGTATTGTTTTTTTCTTTTTTTGTTTTACATGAAATCTTTGGTGTCAAACTTTAATAATTGTTTTTATCCAACATTTCAATTTCAAAAAAATAAAACAAAAGTTGAAGAGTAATTATGCTACTACTTTTCAAGGAATTAAAATAAATAAATAAAAGATGTTAGAAGGTGCTAATAATATTTTACAAAATAACATTCAAGTAGTTCAAACTCAAAAAAATAAAAACCTTTAGAGAAAAAATTATTTAGAGGATTCAAGAAAAAAAATAGCATATAAATATTAGAATTCGGTAATGTCAGGCATGAAATAAAATAATGTACTTTAAAATTGTAATTTAAACTATGAAACATATTGCTAATGATATTACCAAAAATAGGTGTTAAAAAAACATTAAGATATGTGAGATTGAAACATATTTGGCATTAGATAATGAAAAGTTGTGTTTGTTTAGAAATTTTAAAGGGTATTATAAAAAAATAATTGCTTGGAAAAAAAAATGTAAGTTACAAGTGCTTGCTAATGTTGTATTATTTTTTTTACATGAAATCTTTGGTTTCAAACTTGAATTATTGTTTTTGTCCAACATTTTAAATTGGAAAAAAAAAAAAAAGTAAGTAAAAATGTGCAAACATTAGTTCAGTAATGTCATGCATTAAATAAAAATAATATACTTTGAAATTGTGTTTAAACTCTGAAACAATATTATTAGTGACATTAGCAAAAAATAGGTGCTTAAAATTTTTTTAGGATATGTTTAGGTTAAAACATATGCAAATTTGGCAAGTATGAAAGTGAGTTATAAAAATGATGAAATTTGATAATTTTGTGTTTGTTTAGAAATTTTAAAAAGTAGGATTACAATTAATATGTCATCATATAGAGAATAATAAGAAAAATAGATGATGTACTGTTATTTTATCTTTAAACAAAGAGCTAACATTTTCAGTTCAAATTGTAAAAAAGTGGATGAAGTAGACAAAAAAAAAAAAGGAATAGTTATAAGATTCTGCAAACAAATAACATGATTCGGATATTGGTAATCTAAAATCCAAACGTGCACATTCAGTCCAACCACCCCCTTAAACAATCGAGAAATTGTATTAAAATATTACAATTTGTAACAATTCGTTAAGGCTAATAAAAACATCACAAAAAGAATACAATTACAAAATAAACCAATACATAAAGCTTAGGACAAACATTGAACAAAACAGATGTTTTCGAGCAATAAAAATGAGATATATTATATAGTTTTTACAGAAATATATGAAAATACCTAATGCGATAATTAAAACACCTATTAAGAACTATATATTAACAATTTTGTGTTAAAGAATAAATGAAAAAAATTATTAAAGAAAACAATAAGACTCCGTTTGGATAGAGTGATTTAAAATCCAGAATTTGAAATGAGTGGATTTCAAATCCTTTCAAGTTTGAGTGGATTTGAAATCCACCAAAATAACTCTAAAATTAGCTCAAAATGAAAACTATGAATTTTAAATTCACATCCTACCCAACACTATCAGTGGATTTGCCAACAAGGATTTCAAATCCCTCCTTAAATCCACATATTCAAATGTATCCTAAGAAATATTATTTTAAGAATAAAGAAAAAATATCACACTTATATAAAAAATTACTATCATATAACAATAAACACTAATTATAAAATAAAAAATGAGATAAGTATTAAATGAAACCCGTGCAACGCACGGGTTCAAACCTAGTTATATATATAAAAGTGTGGTTTGACACTCTCAAGTGATGACACTTGGAGCTCTATAAGCATGCCAAGTGTCCATTCTTAAAACATATTTTATTTGTCAAATATAAAACTATTAATATCAATTAAATACTCACCTCACTACATGAAATTTTTGCTTCCAAATTTGAATAATTATTTGTTCAACATTTCAATTTGAAAGGAAAAAAAAAAAACAACAATGTTAAATAAACCTATATAATATGAAATTCTTATAAAAAGAAAACAAAAAGTACACAACAATGTTACATAAACCTTTATAAAATGAAATTCTTATGCAAAAATAAAAATAAAAATTGAAGAGTAAATATACTACTATTTTTCATTGAATTAAAACAAATAAATAAAAAAGATGTTTGAAGATAGTAATACCTTATAAAAGAACATTTAGGATAGTTCAAATTAAAAAATAACTTTAGAAAGAAATTTATTTGTAGGATTCAAGAAAAAAAAAGAAGATAATATGGAAATATTGAATATATAAAAGTGTGGTTTGACACTCGCAAGTGATGACACTTGGAGCTCTATAAGCATGCCAAGTGTCCATTCTTAAAACATATTTTATTTGTCAAATATAAAACTATTAATATCAATTAAATACTCACCTCACTACATGAAATTTTTGCTTCCAAATTTGAATAATTATTTGTTCAACATTTCAATTTGAAAGGAAAAAAAAAAAAAACAACAATGTTAAATAAACCTATATAATATGAAATTCTTATAAAAAGAAAACAAAAAGTACACAACAATGTTACATAAACCTTTATAAAATGAAATTCTTATGCAAAAATAAAAATAAAAATTGAAGAGTAAATATACTACTATTTTTCATTGAATTAAAACAAATAAATAAAAAAGATGTTTGAAGATAGTAATACCTTATAAAAGAACATTTAGGATAGTTCAAATTAAAAAATAACTTTAGAAAGAAATTTATTTGTAGGATTCAAGAAAAAAAAAGAAGATAATATGGAAATATTGAAATTACTAGTATTTTACAAAACGAGCATTTAGGATAGTTCAAACTCTGACATTAACAAAAATAGGTGCTAAAAAAATTAGGATATGTTTGGGTTGAGACATAAGTAGATTTTGCAAGTTTGAAAGTGGATTGTGAAAATAATGGAATTTGATAAGTTTGGGTTTGTTAAGAGATTTTATAAAGTAAGATTATAATTAATTTATCATATCATATCGGGAACTATATGAAAAATAGATGATGTCCTATTATTTTATTTTGAAAAAAAACAAATATTTTTAAAATTTCAAGAAAAATGGATATAAAGTAGAAAAAAATTAGAATTATAGAATTTAACAAAATAAATAACATAATTAGGATATTGGTCATCCAAAATCCAAATGTGCACATCCAGTCGAAACACCCCTTAAACATTTGGGAAATTATATTAAAATTTTATAACATCAAATATAACAATTGGTTAAAATTAATAAAAACAAAACAACAAAAAAAAATTACAAAGGAAATCAATATGTAAAACAAATAATTAGTGCAGTTAAAGATAAAATTTGAACAAAATAGATGTCTTCGAGCCATAAAAATGAGATGTATTCTACACTTTTTACAGAAAGATATGAAAATACTTAATGTTATAGTTAAAACACATATAAAAAAAACCATATTAACAAGTTTGTGCTAAAGAACAAATTAAAAAAAGAATAATAAGAAATATTATTTTAAGGATAAATAGAAAATGTCACACTTATAAAAAAATTGTTACCATATAAAAAAAAACTACTTTAACATAATATTTAGATAAATATTAAATAAAGCTCGTGCGTGCATCGCACGGGTTCAAACCTAGTAAATATATAAAGCATCTATATACATTTTACTAGTCACATCTATATATATATATATATATATATATATATATATATAACAAGAAGACCTTCAATAAAAATAGTAATAACTAATTTTTCCTCCCAAATTAACATACTATAAATGGAAAAAAAATAGTTACAAAAAATTAAATAAATCAAAAATAAAAAGATTTATACTTTTAAGGGTTGTGGGGTCCATTAGGTTAGGCTATAGATAGGTTATAAAGTACTACATATTTTATCTTTTTTCTATATTTCATATAAATTATAATCTTTAAATTAATTATTTTTTATTTTGAATTTTGTTTTGGTTTATAAAAAATATAAATTTTATATTTACATTTTGGTGCAAAATTATATTTAACAAGATTACAAATACAAAGATAGATGACTAAATTAAATATAGATTAGGAAATTAAAAAAATAATTTAAAATAAAAAGTCTTAGATTTTTTGAGAAATTAATAACAATGAAAAACATTTTGGTATAATTGTTTGATATATTTGTCAATACAAGTGGGTTGAATATTGAACTAACTACGTTATTTAAATACATATCAAGATATTTTAATTATTTGATGAGATTTATATCTTTTCTTTAAAGATATCTATAATTGTGAATGCAAAGGACATTTGTTAATAAGTATGAATCAAAAAATACAATAATATATTAATCTTGATACTAGTATATATTATATTCAATTTCATATAATATACGACCACACGAATATTTCCTTTTGGTATTCTCAGATCCTATAAAAATGATTTTTATAAATTCGTTACTTGCATTGATTAAATGAGAATTCTTATAACTTTTATTTATTTTTCATCTACATATATTCAAGAGGTTTTCAAACTAAAATAAATATATAGAAACGGGCCAATTCACTATTGTACGGGCCAATCCATCAAAGCTCTAGTTCAATGATGGCCCAAATTCACTAGTTAAGTTATTCAGCCCAATGCAATTCAATCCACTACTCACTGTGGTGAAGAGTAGTGGCCCAATGGGCCTAACTTGTTGTTACAGCTATATTACCCAAAATCAAAAGGAACAATACATGTGATAAACAACATTAGTTATTTAGGTGTCCATTGTCAATTTCATTCATTCTTTGAGTTTTTGCGAAAGGCTAAGTATATGTTAGTGATGATATGCATGAATAACTTTTCATAAACTTGACTAATTCAATATACAAATATCTTGGTAACATAATAAGAAAAATCATTATGTTCACACGAAATGTTGATAAATTAAAAAATAAATGAAGGTTGTATTTAGATAAAGGGATTTATGTCCTTTTTTTTTTAACTTTTTTTCTTGAAACAACTTTATTGTAGAAAAATATATAGTAGGTCTTCTGTGAGACCGTCTCACGAATCTTTTTTTGTGAGACGGGTAAACCCATAACCCCCACTTAGTAATCCATATGAAAAATTTGTGAATATAAGTTCAATTCATAGGTAATAAGATTTGTCTCACATAAACTATCCAGTAAGATCGTGTCACAAGAATTTTTGTAAAAAATATTCATGAGTAATTTCCCAAACAATATCTTAAAAGAATCAGCATCCATATCAAGAAGTAGAGGCTAGACATTCATAATGAGCCACTTTGGTCTCATCTATATATCATATTATTTTGTGTGCACTTTATTTCTTTGTAATTTTCCACATTTTATAGTAAAGGAAATGCAGGTGGCTCTAAATACATTTGAGTAGATAGAAAATAAGATGAGAATCCTGAGCTGATAATAACAAGAAGAAAAACAAAACAAAAACACACAAAAAACTCCGTGTGAGTATCTCATGGACTATCCATGTTTGTGAGACGAAATTTTTTTATCCAAAAATCAAATCAATTTTCAAAAATTTATATGTAAGTCGTGAAGTGTGGATTGTGGATTGATTTACTTGATATAAGAAGATTTGTGAGACGATTTCACATTAATGCTCACTAAGAAAATCGGTTTGCAACTCTTCCCAAGCCAATTGGTCTCTATTATTGTTTTCAGAAATATAACTATAGAATCCATTTCAGTCTGAACACATTGCATGTCAATGAAATTCTTGACTTTTTATATTATCTCTTCAAGTTTAAAATATTTAATTTAAAAATTAATTTTTTATCGACCTTATTTATAAATAAATTTGAAAAAGGGGAGAAGAAATTTGACAAACTCTCTTTGAGAGGTTGCTTTCACTATTTAAGTTGGAAGTTTCATATGGGTTTATCTTAGCTCTTAAGAGTGCCCATCTTCAATATTTCTATACCTAATGATAATACTACTTATATATTATCTTGGAATTATGACTTTATTTTGTTATACATATATTATTATATAATCCAAAGTACAGAGCTTAATAATGGAAGATTGAAGCAACCTAATGCATTTAATGTTTTCCTTTTCTTTTCTTTGTGTTTTAATAGTATGTGATACTATTGCTCAACTGCTCAAACTGAATAATTTAATTTTTGAAAGTATTAGTTATCATACTTTAGACCGTCTACACACGTCAATGCGTTCGCAATTACAGGAGTGCTCTAGAACATCTGGTTTTCTAATTACTTAAAAGATCCGAGGAAAAAGAAAAGAAAAAAAAAAGAGTAAGACTCTTAATAGACCCATCTGAATTTATTTACGTAAAACGGGTCAATCCATGACTCAACTTCATACTTCACATTTTAATTTATGTACATTAGATTTGATTTTATAATAACTCTTTGTTAGATCATCTTACATGAATTTTTTTTGGAGCAAAAAAGATAAAAGGTTGTGTGCTTGTGGGTCTTTGGTTGATAAATTAGACTTGTTGATCACTTTCTATTTCATTCATGTGAGATAAATCTTGTTTGCATCACTATTTCTATTACATAGAAAAATCTAGGAAAGAGATGCAATACTTTTTGAGATGCATGATTTTTTGGTGAAACAAATCTTTACAAATACGCAGATGTGATAACTAGGTTCGAACAGATTTTTCAGTCTTAATTCTCTCCCCTAACTCATTGAACAAACATATATAAATTGACCATCTATTCCATAATTAACAAATTGAATATATTCAAAAAATGTAAGAATTTTTCAATGATGGAAAATACTTTTGTTTATCCATCGTACCTTGGGGAACATTGTCGACGAACGGTGGCTTGAACGGCGATATAGTCTTAACTGTTGTCTTCATTCATAAAAATTCCCATTTTTCTAATCATTTTATTTTATGTCATTATATAGTTTCTGAATTACAATGAAAAGAAAATAGCGGACAAAATAAATCGAAAAATTGCCACCACGTTTGATTTTGATTAAAATCACATCATTCTTTATAGAATCAAATTTCAACGATGAATAACGTTAATCGAATTTCTTTTAAAGTTTATTAATCAATTGTGCTAATCATTGTTTTATTGGAAATGTGTATTCGATGGTAACAAAGAAAAGACAGTTTGGCATTTTCATTTAATTCAATTTGCCAAGACACTTGATCAATTTAGACATAAACTCACAAGATCTCTTACTTTTTAAAGAAAAAAAAAACCCATAAAAAATACTTCAACCATAAATGTTGAACTAATGATTTTATATTGTTTTAAGAGTTTTTATAAAAAAAAAAAAAAGCACAAAAGATTTTTTATTGCAGAGAATCTGTCGCATATACTAGCTCCATAATTGGATAAGAATTTTGATTAATATAAAAGATATCAACTTGTCCACTATCCCTACAAATCTGCGATGCACCACACAATTTCGTGATGAAGAATCTTCAACAACATTTAAAAATGGCAAATTTAATTTCAAAATAATGAAGATTGAAGAATCTTCAACAACATATAAAATGGCAAATTTAATTTCAATCTATGTTGCTTAAATCCATCAACTTGGCCTCGCTTGGCCTTAATTTTGACCTCAAGTAACAAGGTAATATAGGGAACACAAACTCATATTATTAATTATAATTAAAATCTCGATCTTAAAAAATCATCACTCAATTTGTGATTCATATGATGACAATTTAAAATAATTTTTATCTTTTCCAAATTAATTAAATGTGAACATGAATTTAGGGACATAGTCGAATCTAGTAAAACCGAACTATGGAGCATTGAAGTTTGTTTTATTTAGTTATTGAACGAATTCAAGCTTAATTAATTAGCAAATATATTCATGGTTAACGAGTTTACTCGAGCTTAATCGAGCTTTTACGAAATTAGTAAATATTAATAATAAATTATATTAGTTATCAACTTATTACCAAAATAAACTTATATATTGCTAAAAATATAATATATTGTATAACATTTATAATTTTAATTATAAGAAAATATCTATTATTAGATATTTAAATATTTATTATCAATTAAAATATAAAAAATATATATTAAAATTTCAAACATTAGTATTATATCTTACAAACTATCTCATGAGGATGCAAATCTTCTAACTGAATTCGTTCACGAGCTAATGCAATGAATAAAATAGAGTTGAGTTTGTCTATTATTAACTCCAAAAAATCAGATGTAGACGTCGAACTAAACTTCCAATAGTTTACAAACGACCTGATTATTTACATCCCTACATGAGTTATAAAATAACAGAATTCTGGAGTTAAGGTTCATATGCCTAAACCTAATCAATTGAAAAGGTGGAAAATATATATATAATATTTAATTGATGTGCCAATGAATAAAAAACCAATTAGCTGTTGTTTTCACTTATCACATCACATGCATGTCTTGGTCAGTGTCCCAATTTTATTCTAGTCTTACACAATTAAACTGATAATTATTTCTTATCTCCTAATAAGAAATTAATAATATATAATTGATTAATTAATTGAATCTTATTTATTATTCCTTAAAGTAATATCTTCTCTCCTAAAGCTTATATATAAACGAAAACTTTATAGATCAAAAGTCAATTCATACTTCATAGTAGGAAAGGTGAAGATACCTTCACATTTTAAATATTGCTAGAATCG
Source organism: Scutellaria baicalensis (assembly GCA_005771605.1). Lineage (NCBI taxonomy): Eukaryota > Viridiplantae > Streptophyta > Magnoliopsida > Lamiales > Lamiaceae > Scutellaria > Scutellaria baicalensis. Next base: position 7,806,574 of record CM016728.1, on the reverse strand, counting down.
ATGTATTCAATTCTAGATAAGATTTCACGTATGAAATTGACAACAAAATTAAAAGCTTTAAGGAAATATATTTAAATCCCATTATTAATATTTAATTCTTTATTGAAATTCAATGTTGTTTTTCATGACTAATAATGTCATTCTTTATGAACCTAATGCTGCTTGTGATCATTTGATTTCGTTTTTTGAAAAAAGAAAAAAAAAAAGAAAGTAGGGAACGAAGAGGACTAAAAGCTCAAATGATTAATAAAACTATACAAAATGCCACCTTAATATGTTATTTCATAAAAATTAGGGTCAATTACATTTTAGTATCTCAAGTATATCTTAATTTCACTTTTCATATTCTTATTTTTGTGACTATAAAAGTAGTACCTTATGTTTCAAAAAATCACACATTTGATATCTTCCATCAAGTTTCCATTCAAATTTGATGGAAGGTAACTAACCTTAAGTATTTTGGAGTAGAAATCGGCCAAAATCTCCTCATTTTCATATGCAACCCTACATTCACATATTTCAATATCACAACAATGATGATGAGTTATTGTCAATTTTTGAACTCCAATGAATCTATGTTCATGAATCGTCAAACTGGAATGATGCATTGTGGTTGTATAATAGAGCTTCCATTTGAAGAACTCTCGAACGTATGATGATAACCCAACAAGATGTTAATGGCATGTCCGTACTATATATATATGGGATAAATTTTCGAATTGTTTTATCTAAGCCCGATTTTGATTCTTCCGTCTTTACCTTGCTTTGATTTACTTTTATTGTATATTAATGTTGTTGTCAATATCAATGGCAAAGAAGTGTTGACAATGTTATCAAATACGAACAATGCATCTTGCTTGTGAAGAAGCAATGCAAACTCGAATAGGGAAATGATAATTTCGTTATTTGATACATTTTGGGGCTTAATTTCATATCATTTTGTGTTGAAAAGTATGCAATAGTGGGATTTTATTTAGATTTCACCATCTTTTTAAGATTTCACGCTTTCACTTGATTTGAAAGGAATTCGATAGGTTTTAGCACAAAATGAAAGTCCAATGGAATTTAACGTCAAGTTGGAGTCGAGATAGGGAGTCGATAACGAGCAGTTATGGAAGAAAAATCATATCTCGATCTCTAGAAGTTCAAATTCAAAGATTCTTATCTTGTTGGAAAGCTAAGAGAGAGTTCTACAACTTTAATGTTGAAAGTTTTCTTCAATTCGGCCTCCAAAAAGCAGAATATCACAAGAAGCTGAAAATCGTGTAAAAATGTCCTGATTTTGTCTTGACAGGGCTTGAGTAAATTGGGTATAATTTGGTGTAAAAACCTGATATTGGGTTGTAATTAGTGGCATTGGGTATCTAACTTGAAGGGCTACTTCTTTCATGAAGACGTCAAAGTTCAATTCAAGCTCAAAACGGGTTAAAAAGAGTCTGGAAGTCATAACCCGAGTGAGGTCGGGTCTCAATGTACGAGCTGAGAAACTAGAGAAATTCGAAGCATCGACCCTGACCCGGGTCACTGGTGACCCGCCCGGGCCACGTGTCTTATGCCCCAAATTTCTGTTTTTTTGTCCGATATGGGTCGGGTCATCCGGATCCGGCCGGGCTGCGTTTCGTTTTGCCATTTCAAATCTTGTTTCGACAAAAACTCTACTCCAAACCTAATAGTTGTGAGGTATAAATTGAGACTTTGTGACTCAAAATCAGGAGAGGAGATTCATAGATTAATAAGGAGGCTTTCATCCACACCCAAAGACACATCTACATCTTGAGAGCAAGCAATGATTGGAAGATTCAAGAGTCAAGAGGAGCAACCAACGATCACAAATTCAATAAGTTTTTCTTTGATTTATTTCTAGTTTTGATCATGTCGTTTTGTAATTTTTTTTGCTTTACGAACATGATTTTTGGCTAGTGGTCTCGTGATCTTAGGACACGAGAGTAGTTCTATGGATTTCTTGTTGAATATCTAGTTTTTATCTTTCCTCTAATCCATGATATTTTATTCATGCTTCCTTGTGTTTATTCCATGTGTGAATCTTGATCAAATTTATGCATGCTCTAATTAATTGGATTGAGATCGAGAGAAGATATCTGATTATAGATTTGAGAATGCATGACTCAATTAAATTGTCTGGATCAAGAGTTTGGTAAATAATTGGGGTGAGAATACAATCTCAGGAGCTTTTAGGAGTTGGTTATTAACTGCGAGATAGAGATACAGACATTAATAATCAATCAACGGGTTAAGTTGCTCAAGAGAGAGGTTAATCTACAATCGTGATTGCTCACATAAAATAATTGGATTTGAGGTTTATTTTTGCTAGATTAGTAAACTTGATTGAAGTATAATGAAATCGTTGTCTTAGGATCCTTGTTTGAATCTTGATTTTCTTGATTTTTGCTTGTTTGATATTTTCTTTCATTTATTTGTTTCTAGCATAGGTTAATTAGGTTCAATTCTCTTAATTCGGTCATCTAGATAAAATTACCTAAATTAATTAGGTAGTTAACATAGTTCTAATTCACTAGTCTCTGTGGGATTGACCATGCTCACCCTATTTATAGTTGACACCGTACACTTGCGGTATAGGCTATAAATAGGTCACTGATCAAGAAATCCAAGCATAGTAGATGACTGGGAGAATCAGAATCATCTCCCAAGCGATAAAATGGAGGGATCATCTAAATCAAGGCAAAAACTAATATACCCTGGGGCACATAGGAGCACAAATCTAGGTGTTATATACATGTTCTTCAAGTGTTATATATATATTCTATAGGTGTTATGTTTTTTGGTGTTATAAATATACTCTACAGGTATCATATGTATATAAGAGTATACATGTGATACCTGAAAAGTATATACATGATATCTGTAGAGTATATATTTAACAATGATTAATTTGGGGCACCGTGCCCCTAGGACACACAAGTGTTACTCCCAAATCAATGGGTCTTTTAATGTAGTGAAGAGGGTGACGGAGAATCAGAAAGAAAGTTGCAAATTTAGTGGAGATTGAATAGAGGGGAGATTTCTACTAATTTTTGCTCCAAAATACTTAGGGTTGGTTACTTTACATCGAGTTTTCGTTCAAACTTGACGGAAAGCTTCAAATGCGTGTTTTTTTCGAATATTTGGTACCACTTTTATAAGTCACAAAAATAAAAGAGTTACTCTCTTGTGCCCAGTTGCACGGATCTGATCTGAGATCCGTGCAATTGGGCCACCTCTTTACTTTTTTCATGTGTTTGGTCGTTACCTTCACGTTATGTTAGTGTTACTTTCGTGTTATGTTAGGGTTACCTTCGCGTTATGTTAATGTGACCCCATCTTCAGATTTCATACCCTTAGTTTAAAACCACTTAACTAAAATAACACGAAGGTAACACTAATATAACATGAATGTAATACTAACATAACATGAAAATAACATTAACATAACATGAAGGTAAAAAACAATGTTAATCATACTTTGATGTTATATTAGAGTGACCCTCATGAGGGTAACCCTAACATAACATGAAGGTAACTCTAACATAACATGAAGGTAAACCTAACATAACATGAGAGTATGATTGCCTGGAGAGAATCTTGGTGGGTTTGAGCGAGCCACCAGGCGCGTGGGGCGAGTGAAAGCACATTGGGATGCGTGAAAACGTGCGTCAGAGGCGCGTGGGGCGGGTCGACCTAGATCCATGCACCAGTTGTACAAAACATTTTGCCAAAATAAAATACCAAAAGTAAAATGAGGATATAGTTGAGATACCAAAAACATAATTTACCCGTAAAACTTACATACTATAAATGTTACAATGATTTAAAAATGTCGCTCATAATCGCGTGTGGTTTCACGAAATTGTCACGATAATGCACAACTATACTTGCAACCATCAGTGACATTTTTGGATAAAATTAATCTTACTTATTTTTTTGATTATATCTTGTTTTGACATTTTTTGAATTCCAAACCTGAATAAATCTATTTAATATATAGAGTCCCCTGCCCAACTTATCACAAAAGTTTAATATCTAAACAATTTTACCATCCAATATAATAATTTATACTTTTATACCACAAAATATAACTTTTGATACAAAACTAACACAAATTCTGCAACATTCTGCAAAAGCAAAAATTGTGTCAGCCACTTTTCAACACTCAATCATACTTTAATGAATGTTGTGCATTGACCAAATATTTTATGATTTGAATTGAATTTAAATGTAAAATTAAAAATTAAATAAGCATAGCCTATTGACTCACCAATACAATAGCCGATTGACTCACAAAATTTTTCTCAAAAATTTCTCCACCTTCTCCCCCATTTCAAAACCCTAGCCGACACACTCCACTTTTCTCTCCCATCTCTCAAATTTTCCTCCACCTCTCTACACCCATAGCCGATTAACTCCAATTTTTCTCTAAAAAATTTCTCCCTCCTCTCTCAAATTCTCCCACCTTTCTACACCCATAGCCGATTAACTCCCTTTATTTTCAAAAAAATTCTCCACCTTTCGAAACCCATAGCCGATTAACCCTTATTAACCATATTATCAAAAATTTGGTGAAATCTTTTGAAGAGGGTCTAGATTTTGTTCATCAAGATGGGTGACGAGGTTAGTCTCTCTTATTTTTACAGTTTATGTTAGTATTGGAAAGTAGTTTATGTTAGTATTGGAAAGTGATTTGTTGGTAATTTGAGAGTTTGAATTTGATAACACACTAGCCGAGTGACTATGAAAGTAACCGAGTGAATGTATGAAAGTAGCCTAGAGATTTCATAATTAGTCGAGAGAATCTTGTGTGGTGATCGAGTAACTCGAGGTGGTGACCGAGTAAATATAGGAATTAGCCGAGTGACTATTTGAGCCTTAGCCGAGTGACTCGGGCTGATGACCGAGTAACTCAGTCTAAGGGTTAGCCGAGAGAAATGGGCGGGTGACCGAGTAACTCAGTCCAAAGGGTTAGCCAAGAGAAATGGGGTGGTGACCGAGTAACTCACTCCAAGGGTTAGCCGAGTGACATGGTTACTCGGTCACACCCTTTTCCCCCGTCCACGCACACCCCAAGTGCCCGGCCTCGGCTAGCACACACGCCCTTTCCTCGGCAGCAGCACGCGCCCCTTCTCCCATCCGCACGCGCCCCAGGCATTCCACGTCTGCGCGCCCACCCCAGGCGCCCCCGTGCGTTTGTATTTAATGAAAGAAAATTTTATTTAATAAATGGTTTTTATATAAATTAAATATATTAAGAAATTTGTTTCGTGAAATATCAATTAAATAGTTTACCATTTTTTTATTATTTTTTAATAATATCGGTTCCATATTCAATTGTTGTGCATGTAGTTGGTGTGGGCTCGTGAGAATCTACAGGTACACACTATCTACATAACCAGATATGTTCGTCTTAGTCTCCTTGATGTTATCAAGGTACAATTACGCCACTTAGGACATCAATGTCTGCATGACTTCATAGGGACGACTTTGAGACACTTTCTGGTATGGGACACTGATAAAGAGTCATGTAAGGCTTTTCTACATGTCCTAATGACACGAGAGGTGCTTGGTGACTCTCGTCCTGTAGACAAGAGATGGTTCCATATTGGTCAAGACCGATGTCTTTGTCGTTTTTCGAAGAGAGAGTTTGCGTTGATCACTGGGTTGCGGTTTGGTGATTCTGAATTTGACCCGTGTGGAGATCATCAGCCAGCTGAGGGCACTCTATATTATAGAGTTCATGCGGATTCGTCACGCGTGACTGTGGCTGAGATCCTATCTAGATTTAAGGCTGGAGAATTTTCAGACAGTTCCCAAGACACACACAAGATTGCAAAGATCTTGATATTGGAGTGCATATTACTTGGCGTCGACCCGAGACAGTCTGTTGTTGAGCCGTGGATTTGGGTGCTGGTCGAGCACGATGACTTGTGGAAGGCTTTTCCATGGGGCAAGATTTCGTACAGGACCCTGTTACGATACATGGATAATCTCCCGACAGACATGCCCCAGCGATCTACAGTGCCTCATTATCACTTTTATGGTTTCTCGACAGTTCTACTGGTATGCTTCTTTGATCATCTCCATTTGAAATTGATGTTGGTTATACAATTTTTTTGATGGTTGTCTAATTATTTAATATTGTATGTTTTATCAACAGTTATGGGCTCTTGAGGCGATCCCAATCACGTGTACATTTGCGGGCCGGAGGCTGGAGACAGATTTGCACATGCCTCGATGTTTAAAGTGGTCCCTCAAGAAGTCCGACATTGATGTTACTTTTGCTCTCGACCTGTAGGTATTTGCTGGACCATATCATAAACGACCATTTATGTTTTATTTCTTATTCAGTGCTTGAAAAATAAGTACTAGCTAATACACTTAAAATTGTGTTATTTTATAGGATATTCAGTGTTTTTAGACTCTCGAGGCGACACCTGAGGAGTCGCTTCAGACATACTGGAGAGGCATCGACCTTGACATATTCATAGGAGTACAGCTCCCAGTGCACCGATTTGGTCCAAGGCGTGGTACAAGGGCTCGTCGACAGACTGCTCGACGTAGACAGACTGTGCCTGATGAGTAGGAGCCTAAGCCGGAGCCGGAGGTTGACCGTCCTTCCACTTCTCGTGCTCCCACTACGAGCAGAAGGTGGACTACTGGGGCCAGTAGGGCAACTCGGAGGTAAACAGTTGTGGAGGATGATCCTATTTCAGCATCGCCGATTCGGCAGAGGGTTCCGACCCCTGATCCTCCACAGGACTTGGCTGGTGATTTGTATAATCGTATGTGCATGTATGTGGATCGTAGATTTGATGCGCTGAGTGATCAAATTTGTGTCGTCCATGAGGATGTACATGCTGAGTCTCATCGGCTTCAAGCATATATGGATAGCTGGTTCACTTATGATTCTTACGAGACAGAGGGTGTGAGAGAGTCCTATCATAGCCATTTCTATCCAGATGAGCCGCCTTAGTATGGATCTCATCAGTCTCAGGATGGACAGCAGTGGGGTGTTTGGCCTGCACAGGGTGTACTTGTTACAGAAGTGACTCATGTAGTATGGGAGACCTGTGCACCTACTACCGAGGTGATCCCAGCGGAGCATAACATGGAGACCTGTGCACCTGCGACCGAGGTAACTCCAGCTGAGCATGGTACAAAGCCGAAGTGGAAGAATATGCGACCATGGTGGGAACTTGACATAGGGGTAAGTCCAAGTTTAATTCCTTTACCGGTCTTAATAAAACCATGATTTTTGATACTCTTACAATTTGTCTAATTTATGTATTTCTGCTTTTCAGGTGCTTGCTATCTTGAACCTTGATGGTTATTGGTGTTGTTGTACCATTGATCTGAAAAGAGGCAAAGTAGTCTTAATGGACAGCTACAGGCATAATTACGACGATGCAAGAATTATATTGTGTTTTAATCAGACCATGTGCTTACGTCGTCTTTTGTCACCGTTGTTGGAGTATTGTCGCTTTTATGAGCGGATTAAGGAGACTGCATTGCCGACACCTCGTTTGATGGACTGAGGTGAGTTCGGGCTTAATTCGATGGTTGTCGACAAATGTTACAAGCAGAAGGATGTTGTGTCTTGTGGAGCTTGGGCACTTTTGGGAGTTGAGACCTTGATGAGTTCTGAGTTTCCAAGAGCCAAGCTCAGACAGTTGCGAGGAATTAAGAACGTCAGGAAACAGATGTGCCTGACAGTGTTTCGATACTCCACAGCTGGTGACACTGTTTCAGAGGATTATTTTGATGATTGATCGACTTTATACAGCATCTCATTTTATTTTTTTCATCAAACTCGTTTATTCATGTACTATTCTTCAGGAAAATTCTAATTTATATATGTCATTATTCTAATTTATATATGTCACTATCTCAACATATAAATGTTGTTACTCTTCATGAACATTTTGATTTGCCAAATACATAGGACATTTTCTCCTAGTGTGTGTCTCTGAACTGCAAATTGAACATTTCTTATTTTTTCTTGTCTTTGCTTGAGGTGTTGTGGTATTGACATCATCGGCGTCAAGCCCATATAGGAATCCATGTGAAATTTGTGGAATGTACTCCGTATAGGTCGCCCTGTTGTGGCCCGATTGACCGCAACGACCACATGTAAGACTTTTGCGAGGATGATGAGTCGATTGTTCACTAGTGGACGGTATATGCCGCGATTTCGATCGACCGGCCTGATTTGGTTTGTCTGGCGCAATACAAACTTTCAGTGTTGTGGCATCACGTTCAGCCCACTCTTGTGGCTCGAGAACGAGCATAACTTCAGCGGCCCACATCCCTCTCAACCATTCGGTCGTGTAGTACTTCAAAATATAATTTAACACCGATTCCTTTGCGAAACTGTTGGAAAATTAATGATCGTGTGATTTAAAAAATAAAGAAAAATTATTGACTTCGGAGAAGAAGATGGACCTGATGGCAGTACACGCGTGCGAGCAAGGCATCAACTCGCTCTGGAACTCTATACAGCTGCACAGACATTGACCCATATCAACAATCCATATTTTTCTTCCATCTATGACATTAAATTTACGTCTACCAAGCCCATGGACATCCATTTCTCTCCCGAGCCACGACAGCTCGATTAACCTGTCATGTACGGACTTCGTCAGAGGGTGTTCCCTCTCGTTTGTCATCTGTCTCCTCTCGATAAACCATCTCTCCATAATCCGTCGAGCGGCTTCCAAGAACAAACTAACAAGAAACTTTCTTGACCATACGAGTCGTGCATTCCACACCTTAGCTGCATTTGATGTCATGAAGTTGAAACGTCGTACTGGGCATTTAACGCGAGACCACCTGGTGTCCTTCGCTTTTTTTAATGTGGAAATTGCTCCAAGGAGTTGATTATCGTTCAGGGCTTCCATGTACCTGTATAACAACATGACATTGTAAAAAGAAAAAAAGTGATCCAAAAAACAAAAGTGTCTCTTGGTAAAAAGAACAATATATGAAACTTACCTCTCGAATTCTGTAGGGTCATAACAGTATGTGACTTTGTGGAACAATCCGACCAAATGCCCACCATACTTGGCCAAATTTTGTTGGAGATGATAACAACATAGTCCATGGGTGGCCTCTGGGTACGTCTTTGCTATTGCATTACCAATGGATACTTGTTGATCCGACATGATAAGTAGGTCGTTTAGGCAGCCGAATGCTTCTCTCACTTGCTTCAAGAACTAGGTCCACGACTCATCATTCTCAACACTTCCAATTCCTACTCCCAGAGGAAAAATTTGATCATTTCAGTCTTTTGTCACTGCAACAAATCCAATGCCCTTGTACGAGTCTTTCAAGTGACAACCATCAACTATTATAACAGGCCGGGCATAGGTTTGAAATCCAAGAATTGATGCTGGCAACGTAAAAAACATGAATTTGAATTTACCATTGTTATGTGTTTCCAAGGCAGTGTACGTTCCAGGATTAGCTTCCTTCAAGACTTCTAAGTACAGTGGAAGCATACAAAATGACTTTTTTGGATCACCGTAAGCTGTCCTCATTGCATGTCGTTTCACAGCAAAAGCGACCTTGTAGCTGATCTTCAAGCCATGTTGTTGGTTCATTTGGTGAATTATATCTCTCGGAATGAGATTGGAATTCTCTGTCCGAACTTGATTGATGAAGTAGTCACCAATCAAGGTAGATGGAAGTCTGCGGGGTGCACTATTGTTCAGGTCATACGAACAACTGTGAGGCAAAACAATCTTAGAAATTTTCCAAATATCATACTTCTCGGTGGCATGGAGTACGAATGGACACCCTCTGTGATTGCATTTAACAAACCATCTATGTTTGTCTGAATGATCGACACGGTATTCCACTTGATTTTCCAAATGATAAAATCTGACTGCATTTTTCAAATTGAACTTACTATTAAAAGTAGATCCTTTTTGTATACCATGTGGAATTGAAACCTCTTGGGATACTGGTTCTTCAAATGCTTCCATATCGGGAACATACCATTTGGGTCTCAAAATGTAATCACAAAATTCAGCATATGCCGCTCGCTGCTCTTCATCCAACGCGACATCATCGGCTTCGTCTAACTCGAAGTCGTCTTCTCCATCTAAAACAAAATGATGAAAAACACAGTATATATTAATTATATATGTGCAAGAATATGATAATACACAAAAAATGTCTATCTCATCGTCAACATCTCTCGTATCGGGTTCTCCATGTGCCGGTTCCTCTGTTGGATTGACTTCACTTTCGTCAAACCCTGGGGGAGGTATATTCAAGTCAAGAAACTCAAGATTATTGTACTCAACACGACTGCATGTTGAATCCCATGGTGCCCAACCACCATTTGAAGACGGACCGGTATTATCCCATTTCGAAGAAGCAATATCCCATTTCGAACAAAATTCTTCATCGTTCTGAAGTCCAATGAGAACATTTGAAGTTTCGAATTCATGTCTAGTAGGACCAAAACTTTGACTGTCTTCTTCATCTACCTGTGAACCTTGTTGTTGGGGATAAGACGAGTCTGCTGATAATCCAACAACCATACTCTTCAACAAAACATAAACCATCAAAAAGAATTATTCGTATAGAAAACCCGTTCCAAATCAGAATCATTCTTGATCTTTATCTTCTTCAATCTTCCATTATTTTCAATCAGTGAATGAATCAAATATCCCCAACAATTCATATCAGCACAAACGATTCCATGAATGGAGTTCAATAAATCTCAATAACTAAGTCTTTGAAGATAAATCAACTCTTGACCTTCACAATGGCCTCCGAACCAAACCTCAATCGAGAAAGACATTTCTTTTTTATTAATCTGAAAAACAAATGGAATTGGATTTATTAAGCAAATTTCTCCTCATGGTTGAACGAGTGACTCAAGGTTTCAACACTAACAGGTGACTCGGCTAACCCTAAGGAGATACACGGCTAACCTGAAGGAGAGACTCGGCTAACCCTAAGGAGAGACTCGGCTAACCCCTAACGGAGAGACTCGGCTAACCCCCAACGGAGAGACTCGGCTAACCCAAAGGAGATACACGGCTAACCCTAAGGAGAGACTCGGCTAACCCTAAGGAGAGACTCGGCTAACCCTAAATAACTAACTCGGCTAACCCTAAAAGATGTTACTCGACTAACTTTCATTTTTTACTCGGCTAGCCCTAAGGGTATTATTCAGCTAAATCCTAATTGTTACTCGGCTAACCCTAAAACATGTGACTCAGCTAACTTTAACATTGTTACTCGGCTAACCCTAAGAATGTCAATCGGCTAAAGCTAAAACATGTTACTCGGCTAAACCAAAGAATTTTAATCGCCTAACCCTAAAAAATGTTATTCGGCTAACTTTAATTTTTTACTTGGCTAGCCCTAAGGGTGTTATTCGGCTAAACCCTAGTTTTTACACGGCTAACCTACACTATTTACTCGACTAACCCTAGTTTTGTACCATGGCTAACTCGGCTAACCCTAAACTAGTTATTCAGCTAACCTTAATTTTTACACAGCTAACCCTAATTTTGTAACCCTAATTTTGTAACTCGGCTAACTATAATTTTTACACGGCTAACCCAAAATTACAGAACACATAAATTATTACGGAAATAATTACAAAACACATAAAATTAAAATAAGCTTACTTTAGAAGTCAATCCACTTTTTTTTTTCTCTTATAATCCTTCAACTTTTGTAACTATAAGGGAAATAATTTACAAATGTGAGAACAAATGAATCTTCATCAGTCATTAAATAGATGAATTTTAAAATTTCTGTTTGTCTCGTGAATGATAGTTCAAATCAATTTGTAAAGTACAAAAATTCAGAAAAAAAATAATTTCAAATTTGTGAAGTTGGACTCGGTCAAATTTGAGTGACAATTTAAAAATAATTGTAAATATGTAAATATGTAAAAAAGTAAAAAAGTAATTTTCCCATTCATTGAATAATGATTGCAATTGTTGATTTGGTCTAATTGTGGTAGAAAAGTAACACATCTTATATTTTGTGATAGAAAAGTTAAAAATTTATAGTACATGATATAATAGTTGTAAACTTATATATTTGGTGGTAATTTGAGGTATTTCCTCTAACATATAACGCTTTGAATGAATAATAGAACATATCTACGGAAAAAAGAAACAGTTGAAAACTAGATCAATTTTAATGGATAATAGTAAAATAATCAGTACTATTTTAATCCAAAATTAGAGGTCATCGATGAAATAAAAGAAATTTATGGGTGTGTTGGCAAAAAGAATAAAATAATAAAAAGTAGCATTATCATAAAATATTAAAGTGTAGAAGAGCCGATATCGAAGCTGCTCACTGCTGCCTCATCTACACGACTTCACCTACCATAAGATGCTATTACTTAAACTATTATTACTTAATTTTGGAAATAAATATTGTAATTTTTTACGATAATTGCTTTTATTTCGAAGAAACATACTGCTAATTAAACTATTATAAAGACTTTAATCGACTTACAAGAATTTTATTTTTATCTTTATATAACGAATCGAATGTGGACTACTGTAATTTATTATTCCAAACCGTATTTCATCTTTTGTTCGATTGTTTTCATAAGATAACAAGTATATATGAGTGATATCATCTTTTACACGTAGCGTACATGTGAGGATTATATTGAAACGTCAGATGAAACACTATTTGGAATAGAAGATCCCGATTGTTACTGGGATTATCTTACAATCTTGAAGGTTATATTTAAATTGAATGTTTCAGCATTATCTGGTTTTTATAAGAAACGTACTTCATTATATTAGCATAAGATAAGTCGATAAAATAATAAATCAGATATAATTTTATTTTATTTTGGGGGGGGGGGGGGGGGGGATCAAGCATAAGAACAACATGCCATGATCATTAAATAATTATATAAAAGTTAAAACATAAAGAAAGTTGGATTTTTTATTGGATATTTCATACTGTTGATAATTTGTATTTTGAGCATTTTTTAGTATATCGTAATTAAAATAACTAATTATAGCACCAAAATATAAAAAAGTGGTTACATTGAAGTAGCCTAAAAGTAAAATAGATTATACAACTCAAACACAATGATAGTGAAATGGGAATGGAAATGTGGATCACGTGGCTAACTCTCTCCCATTACGTAAATTATGAATCATTTATTTCTCGACAAAATAGCTACAATTATATTCTGCCCTAATTTGTCTCTAAACAAAGCTTCACTATTACTTTTTTACAGTTGTCTTTTAAATCTAATTAATCAATTCATATATAAATTAACAAAAATATTTATTTAAATTGAAAAATTAATTTAAAATTTTAATCATATGCTAAACATTTTTAAGTGCAAATAAACAATTAGGTCAGCTTTTATATTTTTGGACTTATCCAACGTAACCGAACACGAACCAATGTAAACATCCATTTATTTGCTGGTTTGAAATTATATTTTTAATTTGTTTTTGATTATGCTAAACTTGAAAGTACATTCTATAGATCTGAGAGTTGGAATTAGTAAAATTAATTACTGTGTATTTGGATACACTTCTAAATTAATGGAAGTTCATTTAAGATTGGCTTTCTATAATTTACTTTAAGCAGTATAATCCAATATCTTGTGTGTTTTGAGTTAGAGTTACTCTCCTTTGCACCAATTGCACGGCCGCGCACGGGCTGGGCTGACCCGCCCAACCCGCGGTTCTTTACTTTTTTCGTGTGTTTTGGTCGTTATCTTCACGTTATGTTAGTGTTACCTTCGTGTTATGTTAGAGCTACTTTTGCGTTATGTTAATCTGACCTCATCTCCTTTCATACTCTTAGTTTAAAACCACTGAACTAAAATAACACGAAGGTAACACTAATATAACATGAATGTAACACTAACATAACATGAAAGTAACATTAACATAACATGAAGGTAAAAAAACAATGTTAATCATACCTTCATATTATGTTAGAGTGACCTCACGTTATGTTAGAGTTATTTTCATGCTATGTTAGTGTTACCCTCATGAGGGTAAACACTAACATAGCATGAAAATAACTCTAACATAACGTGAGGTCACTCTAACATAATATGAAGGTATGATTAACATTGTTTTTTTACCTTCATGGGTAACACTAACATAGCATGAAGGAAACACTAACATAACATGAGGGTATGACTGCCTGGAGCGAATCTTAGTGGGTTTGAGCGCACCCATCAGACACGTGGGAGCGTGTGAGAGCGAGTTGGGGTGCGTGAAAACGCGCGTCAGAGGCGTGGGGCGGGTCGACCCGAGTGCATGGAACCTAAACCCATGCATTAGTTGCACAAAATATTTTCACTTTGATTTAATAGTACTACACTTTTTGGTTTTGACAAATAAAATACGAACTTTTAACACTTATGCATTTTTAAGTCTTGAAGATCATATTTCCCTTCAAATATGGCAAAATATAATAAAAATTCATGCTCTAATTTCCTCTTTTTTAAATGTCTTTTCTCGAGATATTATTTCTTAATTAGACACGTATGTTGTTCTAAATACTACTTTTAAATTAATACTGAAGAGTTTTAAAGGAGGAGAATCTCTTTTTCTTATTTTTCTGGTTATTACTAACAAAACAATGAATGCTACATCTTTATCTATTATCACACGTAATAATAAATATAAGTTAGGTCGTAAATATACCAATAAAAGAATTGCACATACCAAACAATTCATCAAGGAACTTTCCTAATTTTAAATATTTTTTGACAAATTTTAGAACTTAGATATTGATTTATGTACAGTAGCTTATCTAATATTATTGGAACATGAACAAAATAATAACAATAACAACAACAAAAATAATGAAAATACTAGAATTAAAATATCAAGGAGGAATTAATTACATCACATGGTTTAGAGATTTGAAGGCATAATAAACAAATAATCAACAAATTTATGCGTGTTATACACGCTCTTTTACAAATATTTTTAGTGTGTATACTATACACGGAACTCCATACTCTTTTAGTAAAGTTGGGATTAATTTTGTCTGCAATGTAAATTATAGTAAGATAGAAATTTTTTCGATATCACTCCAACATTAATTTAATACTAAACTAATAAGTTTTATTCATTTTATATTAGAATTATATTTTAAAAAAAAAATGTGGAGATGATTGTTAATATAAAAACTAAAGAAAATAAAGAATACGTAATGAAAGATAAATCAACATATAATAAATTGCCAGGCCCAGCTATCAAATTAAAGCAACAAAGGAGATGTAAAAATTCATATAAGACTCGCACAATCAAACCGTTGTGTTTTAGGAAATGAATGTGCGTGACAACTCATGGTAATGTGTTCTCGTACATAGTCGGATCATGTTTCAAGATACGACTATACGCCAAACACACATGGACATATATTGTTTCATATGATTGAATCATATCTCGAAACGCAACCTTACATGTTCGTCTCAAAAAAGATTTATGTGACAATCTTATACTCCGTCCGTCCCAACTCAACTTGTCTACTTATCATTTTAGTTTGTCCCAACTGAACTTATCAGCCCATAAATGGAAACAAAAATCAAATATTAATATCCTCATATTTCATCCTTATTACAAAAATGCCACTTAAAAATAAAAACAATCTTAAAATGTCACAAAAGTCAAACATTTATATCCTCATATTTCACCCTTATTACAAAAATGACTCCCAATTATCTTAAAAAACAATAGTCAATTGTTTTTTTTATCATTTGTGTCCGGTCAAACTAAGCAAGTTCAATCGGGACAGATGTGGTAATATATAACTATAATAAAAGAGCCTTATTTGGACAAATGCAGCTAAACACACACTAAAATAGATTGTCCAATAAAATCAAATCATATCTCAAGACATGATTATAAGCATTCTTCTTACAAGAACTATCTGAAAAGGAGATAAATATAAGGGAAGTACCCAACTAAGAGGAAGTATTAGCACATAACCCGACAAACCAAACCACCTTAATTTGGACCATTTTGCCACACTTTATTCTTCACCTGCCCACTTTGCCACTCTCACATTCTCCTCTTACCTTCCTCCACTTTCTTTATCCTCCTTTAGGGCATTTTAAATAAATATTGCCCGTTCTCATATTTTTTATAAGATTAAATATTTAAATCAATCTCTAATTTTTTTGTATTTTTACATTTTACAATCAAAATCAATCTGTAATTTTTTTTTGTATTTTTACATTTTACAATTTAAAATTTACTTTTTGATAAATTGCAACGAGAAGTCCATGAATTATACAGGTTGCAATCTTCGACGAATTTTCCAACTAAATTGGGGATCTTTTCTATATTTCCATAATTATTTGGGTCATTTTAGAAAAATTAAAATTAAATTATTAGAACTCATATTTAATAAAAGATTCATTGGAGGTAGAATTGAAAAAAAATCTTCAACATTAAGGTTGTGGAACTCCTTATTAGCTTTACAACTAGACATGAATCATGGAATTCTAGATCACAATATAGCATCTTTCTCCCCACAACCATACATTTTTTGACTTCATATCTCGACTCCAACTTAACTTTACATACAATTGATATATCTCGACTCCAACTTAACTTCATATTTTGCGCTAAAATCTATCAAATTGCTTTCAAATTAAGAAAAAAAAACTTAAATCTAATTTCTTTATAAAATTTACATAAAATCTCATAAATACATGTTTTTTTTTAACACAAAATAATATGAATAAAAGACCAAAAATGCATCCAAGAACACAAGCTACAGGTTATGAAGTAGAATGTTTATAGCCTATCAGTAATTTTTATTAACAAGTCGAAGTAGAATTTCACGCTATTTACATATCTTATTATTAAATAAATGATGAAAATATTATGCTCTACCATTTTACATAAATCTTATAGAATATTATCAAAATTGTTATTCTAACAGAGAACTATGTTAATTAAAATTAAAATAAATAAATTATAAAATCTGAGTAATAAAATTAATAAAATAAACCGAACTTAAATTAATTGACCAAGTTAACAGAATATAGAAAACATGTTACTAGCTTTATAATATAGTCACTATCTTAATTAATAAGTAAGAAGCAAGGGTATATATATTGATACAAATAAGAGAATAAAAGGGTCGAAACAATATTAAGTAAGAGTAGAGGGGGCAAAGTGAAAATTTCCAAAATATTAATTAATAGTTAATTGTGTTTAAGTCCTGTCGTGTCCTTCCTTTTTGCCTATATAATGGACACTCCTTCACCCCACTTTTACATTCAATCTCACCCAAAAAGAATCTCGAAGAAAACCTAACAATGGCTACTTCATCTTCAATATATCTCATCTTCTTCTCTCTCTTCCTCTTTTCCTTTCTCGCAGCATCATGGGCTTCCGATATGTCCATCATTTCCTACGACCAGCAGCACCACCTTGCCGGGCCGGGCACGAGGCCCCACGACGAGGTGATGTCGCTGTACGAGTCGTGGATGGTGAAGCACGGCAAGTCTTACAATGCTCTTGGGGAGAAGGAGAAGAGGTTCCAGATTTTTAAGGATAATTTGCAGTACATCGATGAGCAGAACGCGATCGCGGACCGGGCGTACAAGCTCGGCCTGAACCGGTTCGCCGATTTGACCAACGATGAGTACCGGAAAACGTATCTCGGCTCCAGGCCCGACGGCAAGCGCCGGTTGACCGCCGTGAAGAGCGATCGGTATCAGCCGAACGTCGGCGACAGCTTGCCGGAATCTATTGATTGGAGAGAGAAAGGCGCTGTGGTTCCAGTCAAAGATCAAGGCAGCTGTGGTAACTATTATTCTCCCCCTTTTCAATTTTATTCAAATTTCTATTTATATTCCTATTATTTTGTGTACTGTTATTACGATCTATTTGTTTTTTTCAAAAAAGAAGAAGAAGAAAGTGGATAATAAAATTATTACTTTTTGTGAAATAAAGCAGGAAATGAGTGAAGATCGTAGATGGGTGTGTGGAAATTATGCAAAAGTGTAGATGATTTGCACTTTGCAGTGGGTTTGGTAGGAAATTTTTGGTAAAAAATAAATAGTATAATTGATTATTCTTGATTAAACATTATATTATAATTGTTTAATGTGGGTTGAACGTGATTGGGTGTGCTTTGTCAAGCATCTGCTAATGGTTAGTTAAGAATGAATACTACTTTATATTAGGTGGACCTCTTCTATACGTTGTTCTGTGTACATAGCCAAAAAATGAGGAAAAGGGCTGTTTTGTAATTTAGATTTCATGTCTGCCCTTTTTATTCCCATTTTCTGTGAGGTTTGTTTTTCATTCATTTTCTTGTTTGAGGAAAAAAAAATTGTACTTTATTACTAAGTTTTGTGTTCTAATGTTTGTTTTGATCTCATTATATTATACCATCACTTGGTCTAACCCTTCATTTGTTACTCTTTTTAACTAAGTCTCTTATCAAGAAGTTCTTACTTCAAAAGATTACTCCGAACCCATGTTTGTATTTAACTAACTTATGGTCTTTGTATCCTATTTTTGAAGAAAAAAGCTTAATTTTTTTTTCATTTCAAAAGCCAAAATGTAAATAAAGTATGATTCTTGATTGCCATTTGCCACTCATCTTTCATCTTTCACTGATCTAGTCTCAGTGCAATAGCTACTTGACTCTAGTGAATTCTTGTGTTCTCTGGTAATTCTTTTGGATTGCATTTGGGATGATGGATTTGGAGTGCACTCAAATCACCCAAAACCTAATCCAAAATAAAAATGATGCCATCTCAAACTCCTCATCTTATCCTCCAATCCAAGAAAACATCAATGGATTTAATATTATGGATTTCAAACTTATTCTCAAATTTTTTTATCCAATCAAAACTATTTATTTATGTGAGATCTAGGTTAGAGCCAAGAAGTTGCCATCATTTACTTATTAAGGGGTTTTCTTTGGATTGGGTGGCCCCCACCTACCACCTTTTAAAGTCAATGGGCTTAAGGCGGCTAAATTGGCTCTACTCCATTTATGAAGAACCTGACAGGCTGCCCTTTAGAAAAAGAAATTTGCAATTGGAAGTATCTTGTAATTTTATTATCTATTTGTATAGACAAAGACACTTTTCTTGTGCAAGAAAATAGGTTGACGATGGAAGTAACTAAGCAAACTTGTCTTAACTTTAATATATCATCAAATTCCATGAAAGTGATGTATTCAATTGATTATTGATGTACTGATTTTTTTTAGGGAGTTGCTGGGCTTTCTCTACAATTGCTGCTGTGGAAGGTATAAGCCAGATAGCCACTGGAAGTTTGATCTCACTCTCCGAACAAGAGCTGGTGGATTGTGATACATCTTTTAATGAAGGGTGCAATGGGGGTCTCATGGACTATGCATTTCAGTTCATCATCAAGAATGGTGGCATTGATTCAGAGGAAGATTATCCATACACTGGAAGAGACGGCAAATGTGATCAATATAGAGTTAGTTCTGATACTTTCTTGGCAGTGTTCTTGAGCAATATCAACACACAATTTCAATAGAAAACCAAACTTCGCATTTAATCATACTGGTAATTCATATGCAGAAAAATGCCAAAGTTGTAACAATCGATGGTTTTGAAGACGTACCTGAATACGATGAAAAGGCTCTTCAGAAGGCTGTTGCTCACCAACCAATAAGTGTTGCCATCGAAGCTGGAGGAAGGGACTTCCAACTCTATGAATCAGTAAGTTAGTTAACATGTCATAAACTATGTTGTGTCATTTTCATCAGATTTCTAATGTTCCCATGAATCCCCACAGGGTATATTCACAGGAAGGTGTGGACTTGACTTGGACCACGGTGTTGTTGCTGTTGGATATGGCCATGAAAACGGGAAGGACTATTGGATCGTGAGGAACTCATGGGGTGCAAGCTGGGGAGAGGGAGGTTATCTTAGGATGGAGCGTAATGTAGCTTCTAAATCTGGGCTATGTGGTATTGCTGTTGAGCCCTCTTACCCAACTAAAACCGGGGCTAATCCTCCTAACCCAGGCCCGTCTCCTCCATCTCCTGTCTCACCACCCTCTGTCTGTGACGACTACTTTGAATGCCCTGAAAGCACCACCTGCTGCTGTGTCTACGAGTATGGAAAATACTGCTTTGCATGGGGATGCTGCCCCCTTGAAGGTGCCACATGCTGCGAAGACCATTACAGTTGCTGCCCCCATGAGTACCCTGTTTGCAATGTTCGTGCTGGAACCTGCTTGATTGTGAGTACTCATTTTCCTATGCTTTCTTTGGTTTGATATGAGTTAACTTATAAACTAACACGAGCTTGTTAACTCAATTGGCTTGTTATCAATGGATCCATTTGTGTGATGAATGTTTTGATGTGATACAGAGCAAGGACAGCCCACTGGGAGTGCAGGCAATGAAACGAATTCTTGCTAAACCAATCGGTACGTTTGGTAAAGAAAACAAGAAGATCAGTTCTTGAGAAATCGTCTGAAACACCAAATGGTGGAGGAGGATTACGGCTGATTTCAATTGAAGGAACCATTTAGGAAGCTCTTCTATCAATGAGGAAGCGCAAAAAAGGTTACGAAGTCCCTGATTTGTACATGAGATTCTCTATATATGCTTCAGGATTTGAATCAGAACAGCAAAAAACAGATTCTATGTTGTCTAATTCTTGTACAGTTTCATTGCTCTGTTTATGATTGAAAAGTTGCTGCTCTGATCTGCAGCTCATAATTCTCCAGAATTGTGTTTGTACTTTGATTATTCATACAATGGAAAAACCTTTTTTATTTGGAATTATTGATTTCCATTTGTCTCATGAAATGTTCAGTTGCTATCTATGATTATCTATACCTTCCAATGTTTTCTTGAAGTCAACTAATGTAATTTTCACTGATGTATGTACACTTTAACTATGGGTAAATTTCTTCAATTATTGGGAAAGAAGTAACCTAGATAGTTTCAAGTGTGCAATTGTCAGACTCATCAATCAATTCAACTGAATGGGCCAAATCTATTCAGTCACTACCTGCACTCAGTGGCGGATCCAGGATTTTAATGATGGGGGTACGAACAAATAAATAAATATATAATAGAGGAATATTATACGTAAAAGTTGTTCGACTAAAATATGCAAATTCAATTACAAACCATTCAACTAAAAATTATAATTACAAACTACAATTTGATCATTCGAGTCTTCATTTTTTTTAAGCAATCCACCACATTATCATCATTAGAAATTTGTAAGAACACATCATTCTCAATGAAAGTGACCAAACAATCATTCAATAATTGATCACCCATATTATTTCGTAATTTACTTTAAACATATGTCGAAGATCGGATTGTTTCTCCATTCCCTTTGTTTTGTTCTTCATTCCTAATTAAATTAATAGTAAATTATAAGTATACAATACATGAGATATATAACTTCAATTTTATAAGAAATTAACAACTACAACATCAACCCACATTATGAACTCATTGGAATCACAACACAAATGTCATAAAATCAATACATTTCATACACATTTATGAAAATACACAGTAAATATATTTATAATGATAGTATTGTAATTAGTTAATTTAATTAAAAGTAAAATAATAATTATATAATTACCAAAAAAAAAAAAAAATTCATGGGGGTGCAGTTGCACCCCCTTATCCCATGTGGCTCCGCCACTGCCTGCACTGTATAATAGCAAGTGGACAAAAAGTCATCAAAAGTTTTAGTCATAAACTAATTATGTTATTATGTCTCCTAACTTACTTCCAAATACAACAATGATGGCTCAAATTGCCTCCACAAACTTTCCAAAAGGACAACTATTAAAACCTATTAAAGGTTAAACAATGCATTCTTGCAGCACATTTGTCTTTTAATTCTTTTTGTTTGATATCTACTGTGTTCAATTATTAGTGTGCATGTGTGACACCCTTCACTTATCCCCAAATATATCAAACTGCAGTCTTCATTTTAATAGATTATACTTTGTGAAATTTGCCATATCTAATTTGCTGCATTATGAGGACAACAGCATAATCACTTCATATTATTATTACTCTTATGATATGAACAAATTCTTTTGTTCGCCATGACGAAGCTACATACAAAATAAGCCTAGTAACATGTTGGATATGATATCCTATCATTCATGATGGATATAAATAATGCCTCTAATCGAGATCATCATGATTTGCAACACCTTTCTGTTCCACGATGAACTTCAAAACCTGAAGCCACGGCCCCTTCTTCCCGTCTTAACGTCTGGTTTAAGGGGCTAGGCTTTTCTTCACGAACCTCACCTCTTGCTTCCACCTTAACATCAACGGCTGAAATTTCACCAACACATCCATCACCCTTCGATTTCTGACTAGGGCCGTAGTTGCTATCATTGTTGAGCAAGATATTATCACAATGAAAGCCATCCGGGACATAGCTTGGAAACGAGGGCAAAAGGGGTGGAATTGACCACATGGGAAGTGCTCCACTACTACCACTCTGTGGGATGTTATATCCTACACAGATGGATTTCATTGGTGAATCATCCGATTGCTCGTAGTTTGCCCTTTTCAATCCCATCATATGGTGCTTGTTTTCAATCCCATGGGTTTGCATTAGTCTTTGAGCACTGGTGCAGTCGAGATGTGCATTTTGGATTTGATGAAACGGCCTCTGAATCGCGTATATACCCGGTATGCTTTGAAGGTAGTTGAACTTTCTTTGTATGTTTAACACCATGTTGAGATCTTCAACAACCTAATTGAATCAACAACCTGGTGTAGATTACACTTGCAAAACATAGATTGTCTCTAAGTAGAATGAAGATATATATACCTTATCAAACGAGCCAAGTTGAATCGCGCCTTCTCTAACTGATATAAGCGCGATAGTCTACCACATATAGAAGCTTCATCAAAATCTTATATAACATAACAAAGCAGAATTTTTTTCACATTTTCTCACCTCAATGCCAGAGCTAAACTGAGCCTCCCATGCTCTTGGTTGCTGTTAATATTGAAAAAGAGATCATTTTTTGATTAAGTAAAAGAGGAAAAGATTGTAGATGGTTTAAGAATTGCTTACAGGATCAATGCAAACATTCCATGAAGAAATGAAGCTGGGATCATTTTCTGTTTGGCTCTCTCTAAACACCCATTTATGGCTGTTATCAGAAGCAACTTTACCAACCAATCTGCTAAGAAAACGACAATGTAACACTGTCTAAATTCGAAGATTCATTGTCTGAATTAGAAGACTCTCTTATTACCCTTCTCCAAAACTGTAAACTTCATGTGTCATCTTGAAGAAAATATGAGCACCAAACCTTCTCTTCCCAAATCCATTCCCAGCTTTTTCACACTCATAAAAATCGCAGAACCCATCTTCCCAGACAAGAATCCTGAATCACAATAACAATTTCAACTTAAAGAAGTTGATAATGAGGCTAAAGTAGACAATGCTTCGATGAAATTACTTACCAGTTTCTCTTGTTCCCCTTAGCTCGATCAAGTAATCCTCCTCCATGATCCCACCTGGTTAAGATCAAGAAAAGATAATCAAAGCAATGATGGCAAAATGATTCTTGTTTTCTTTTAGCAAGAAAAGCAGCTTACTTGGGAGGTGGATAATTCCTTGGAAGGATCCTCCAAAAAACGGCATATACCCACTTCGAAGGTGATGATGATGAATCAGGACATGAACATAAGCTTCTGAGTGTGTGCTGTAATAAGCAGTTGAGCATAGGAAGCCCACTTTCCATTGCTCAATGATGCAAGAGAAAAAGCGCAAGTTGGAAGCACAATAATGACTTCTACATACAACTTGTGGTGTTCGTTATCTCCACAATTAAAGGGAAAAGGAGACGAACATGGTATCAAGACACACCAATTACCAATCTTCTGCTAAACATTTTTAGTATATCATTTAACTCAATAATTCTACATTTGCAAAGGCTAAACTCCATCACATGCTCATGTTTTTTTCTTGTGGTTTATATCGTGTTTTGTATGCTCAATAACTTCAACTGTATACTAGTCTATGATATTTATACTTACGAAAGAAATAAAAGCTACATATTAGCATTTTGACAACTCAAAATGTCCTGGAACTGTTGATTATAGCAAACATGAGGCTCTTTTCTTACAGCTTCAACATTTCTTGATCAGATTTCCATTTAGGTCAATAAATCATAACAATATTCATACAATTATGAGTTAGAATGTAAGAGTACTATGAGAATCATCTGTCTGTTGAGTTGCAACTTAGTATACAACATTAAGTAACAGTTCAGATGAGCAGTACTCTGACAACATTGAGCCAAATCAAACAAGACAATTTTTTTATATCTGAGACTAGAGTTTTGAGATCTTTTTGTCTTCTACATATTCTTTTTTATTTTCTCACACAGAAAGAAAGCAGCAAAGGTTCCTTTCAAGACTCTGGTCACTTTTAATGCCCACCATTAATGTTCATCACCAAAAAAATATGAAGCCAACTTTCTGAGCCAAAGCATAGGCAAATCTTGACAGCTTTAATGCAGAAAAGTCACAATACATTGTGGACCAGAGTAGTGTAAATTCTCAATGAATGCAAGTTTATAGTGGATTTATGTTCAACTAACACCTATAGATTGAGACTTTCTAATTGTTCCTCCATCTAAATGCTTATATGTAACTGCCATAATATATAAATTAGAAAAAGAAAGCTTTCTGATTTTCTTTTTTAGAAAAGTTGGTATACCACCTCCTCTATTTGAGAGGAGGTTTAGGGTTGGAAGTTGGAACACTTTATCTATCCCTACATGTCTTAATTTGTAAAATATAGAAAATTAAAAAAAAAATTGATCTTTTTTACTTTAAACAAAAAGAAAAAGCATGTAGTTGGTGTGGTCCTCTTAAATGTGATTGGTTTTCACTTGAAACTTTAGTCCTTAAAAAACAAAGGTTGATTTAAGCCTTCTCTGCTACTATGACTAAGACTACTCCTACATAAAATCCCAAAGCTACTAATAATCTTCATCAAAGACATTCATATCCCTAAAATAACAACTCATTGTTGTTCCAATTTGCCTTAAACAATCGGACAAATGAGAGATAAGCTAGATTTAACTGTCGAAAAACTCCAAAAAACGTGTGATACAGACGCTCAAATGATACAACTATTAAATAGAGATTGATTGAGCTGAAATTGGGCAGTAAACAACAAAAATGAAGTGAAACTACACAATCTGTATACTTGAAATGAGATGGAGAGAAATCCAAAATATCGAACAGGGAAAGTCGGGGTCATTCGATGGTGGTCCTCTACCCAATCAGTGAGTGGCAGCGCATCCATGATGACACCCCATTCACCTTTTCTTTTGAGTACAATCACACAACTCCAATTATTTCTTTCCCCCTTTGTTTATAGGTTCATATGCAAACCCCTGCCAACGCTCATCTTCGTCCACATATAGCACCATATCTATCATTAACACAATGATTTTTACACTCGTTCTCGATCTGGTGAATGTACATTTCGAAATATTTAGAAACTCCCTCATTCGAGCCCCAAATGAGATGATTCGAAGTGCCATCAAACCCCGAGAGAAGAATAAGCAACTTTCAAGGTCTAGGTTTTTCCTAACTTTGAAGAGAGCAATTAAAGTTGATATAATATGAAACCCTCAATAGTCAAAATGGTAGCCAGGGTGAAATAAAGCACTTTAAATGGAAACTAGTACAGAGAGTTGACAACTAGACATTGTAGGGCACAAGAGTGTGGCAGTCCTTTCTACATGGACATAAATGCCATGCCCCCAATAATACCATCCCTTATCTTTAAGGATAAGCAGTTTTTCAACAAGAGTGTCCTATTGGAGCTATCACACAACTAATCTTCACTTCTCATCCATTCCATTGGGCATACATTTAACAGAAGAAAACCATATCCTATGAGCAAGAACATGTACTCACAACCACACATCACAATTCACCATGTCAAAGTCGACTCAAAACATTTATGTGAGGTATAGGCATCAATCGCAAGCTAAGAAACAAGCTGCCTGATATCAGAAAGGCACTTGTCTGAAAGCCTGCAGGCAGCACAACCAACCGCGATGGCAACAGGAATGAAGCAAACAATTTTTATTTCATTGGAAGATAAAAGACAGGACCACAAGTCTGTAATTAGATATATCAAATAAATTTCGATGTCATAAAACTTGTAGGGCAGGGTAGCACAAAGAGATGTAAATAATAAGCAAATTTTACATTACAGCAATCTGATGAACAAAAATCGAGGTAGTAGTTAACTATATCACCTAGCAGGAGAGAGGACTTCAAAAGAAGTCTCTAGTGAACTACTAATTTAATTGCTCATACCTACACATGAAATGCTAGAGTACACTACTCTAAAAACTTGTTTTTAACATGTGCATCTTCAGAATTTTAAGGCCCTAATCTAACTTAAGAGAATTATGGCCTTCCAGAGTTTGTGTCATCAGCAGAAGCTGCCTTCTTCCCGTAACGCTGAAGAAAATGATTGAAAATTTAACAACACAGGTAGGTGAAAGTTAAAAAGTAAGGAATGACAGGAGCATATATGGTGGAAAACTAATAATCGAGGATAGACTGAGAATGCACACCTGCTTCCCAAACGTGAAAGGAACATATTTATATTTCACCATATGCATTATCTGCCTTTTCATAGTCGAGATGAACAGAACCAGCCAATAGAATAGCAAAATAGGCCAAAATACGGGAACATCAAAAGCACTGAAGAATGTCAGCACAAAGGCAAAGAAAAAGGCCTTCGCAAGTGAATGCCTGCAGGTGAGAGTGCAAAAATGTTTAGTCCTTCCATTCTGTAGATTAAGATCAGAAACTGATGATGACAAAATCAAGAGATAAATCTTAGTCAAAACCATCTAATTTTTGAACTAATAATATATTAAAGTTACAAGTTAATTTTTATAGCCAACAGAAATCAGTAAAATGAGTATAAACTGTTAACAAGTTCACTATAAACTTTCTACTCTTGTATAAACTAAATTAACAACATAACAATTTTCAATGTCAAATCAAAAGATCAACACACTCAAAACTGAAACTTGCTCATGGCTATTGACTATTGTCAAGTTTTGTCTCAAACTTCAGTCCTTGTTTACAATTGAGATTATCTTCTGACATCGTAAAAATAAGTACCCATGTTTTATTTTACAATTGATATTACCACTCTATACCCATGTTTTATAAGAAAATTGTTACCCCTCTATAACCATGGATATTGGATATATAGAGATATTTTAAACTTGGGAATACCCAGATGAAATGCCTAAGAATAATGTTGATCAAGGTATATACAATACACATGTGCACCATTGAATCCATAAACTCTACTAACAAGTTCAGACACAATAAAAATAAGGCTTGTGTATTATCCACAAAGATAACAAGGCCATAAAAATTGTTTATATAGAGCTTAATGCAGTGAATGATAACAACAAATCATCATCTGAATGCATAAACTAAAACTAAATGAGATTATTCCTAGATATATAATGGGTGATACATCCAATTATACTGTTTTCAACTAATGATGTGTTTTCTAAGAGAGAGTCTAGAAGGGTCATAGAAGAAGGGACCAGAAAGAATGAATTTCATTGCTTCCCTCGCTTCTCGCTGGGCTAAGGAGAACATTCTCAACATAACAAGGTCAAGATTGTTTTGAGTAGCAAGGTGCCAAGGACTGGTAATTAATTGATTGTGCGCACATGCTACACAGCAGTAGAAGAAGACCTCAACCAAAAAAAAAGAGGAATAAAATAAAAGAAGTTCATATCACAAGGCTCCTGAAATCGATGCCGTTCTGCTGATTACCGACACTCAGAAAGGAGTTAAAGCATTTTTATCTTCTGCAATGCACTAAAAGTAAGCGACTGCTTACGTAGTTTTCAGCCCTTAGCCCCTTACATTAAGTTTTCAGACGTTAAAAAACTTCATTCAAATGTAGATCACAAGTTTTAAAGTTAAGCTTTCCGTCCAAAGTGGAATTGCAGAAGTCTTCCTATGATCATGGTGTTCATATGAACTCCAGATTAACTGATAACTTATTACAGGATAACACAGGTTGACTAATCCAGAAACTTTATCCACCACTTGTCCACACATTTTAGATTCAGAAGCGAATATGTCAAGCAAAAATGTACACTAAATAATCAAAGGCAACCCATGATTCACCCAGTATTTCAGAAGAAACTAAAAAACCTGAAGCCTAATACCAAACAATGTCAGTCCAAGTGCAGGACAATCAAAGGCACATGACTATGTGCAGGGTTAATGAAGTCTCATTACCCAAGGTATCAATATCCAGCTTGATTATAAGTACACGTATGAATAATTCAACTCAAGACTGGATCTAGATGAGCACAGATACAGCACATCACTGATCACACTATCTAAAATGAGATGCGGCCAGTCAGGGTTTTCCATAATTTGCAACAGGTGTCCTAGCTCTACCCCATTCTTGACAGTCCTTGAACACTCAGAAAAAAGATAGACTAAAACTAACTAATACTCAATCAAAGATGTCTACGATTCATATTGTAAACATAAATCTTACATTGAAAGGCTTTCGCCAACCACAACTTATTTGATGAAGCAGGTCACCATAAACTTCTCTTCCACACAATCAAATGCCCTGCTGGCGGGCATTGGATTCCTACAGTTCTCCTTTCAATATTTTCTATACCCTTGCAAACATGGACTTACTTAAAACTAGATTAACTAGAATTCTCAACCATATTTTTTTCTGTTTGAACATATTTATGAGGTAGCTACCTCAATAAAACTTGATGTTTATTGAAATCATCCATAAAATGAAGATCTTCCCTAATCCTCTTCCTATCATTCTTCAATCCTTTGCTCTTTCTACAAAGATGCAAGTCACCATCCACCAGATAATAACTAGCTCTAAATCTCAAGATGCAACTCTGATCGACAACTGAGCTATTATGTTATTCACTTCCGAAGAGGTGCTTCACACATACCTCGTCTAATCAAAATCTAAAATCGATCCACAATAGACTCTTGTATACCCTAGATGAAAGCGCCAGACTTTTCTGTAGCTTGTTTTAGGTTATATGTGATCAAGAGTGGTAAGATTCAGAGAGAAAATAGATCTCATCTCACCAGAACTTAAACTCGGGAAGGCGGCGGACGAAGGGGCGAAACTCTTCCGAGCCGCGCGTGGGAAGAGAGGGGCCATCGGTGAGCGACTGGATCTCGGGGTCCACCTGCGGCGACAAAAACGCAATCAACAGCTGCAGGATGTAGATTCCAAGGCCGTAGGTGATGATGTAGAATCCCTGCACAAAGTAGACGCGCAGCGCGTATATCAACGCGATCGCCGCAAGGAAGATCCACCGGTACAGCACCAGCGGCGTCGACTTGTCCAGCACATGCTGGTAGCGCCGCCACACGGCGTGGCTGAATTGCATGACGGCGGAGGTGGTAGTGTTGTCATCGGCAACGCCTGCTCCGCCACCCATATTCATTTTTATTTATTTTATTTATATTTTTTTGGGTATAATAAATCAAAATTTGCGCTCAGAAAGAGAATTGATCGCTATCGTCGCCGTGAAACGGTAAACGCCCCTTCTTTCGCATTACCTCTCTTTTATTTTTCTTTTTTTTTTAACAGACGACAAAACTAACGGTTACAGATTATGGTGATTTCATGGGCTTGGGCTCTTATTGGGTTAAGGCCCAATACCTTATTGGGCCTTTTCATAATAGCACGTGAAGAAGTGATAGACAACAACCTCCCTTTGGATTCATTCAACTATGTAAGAGTAGGTCTTGAGGATCTTGGGTACCGTGACCTCAAACACTTATTGTAATATCTTTAAAAAATATGATTAATATATTAATATACAACAAGTAATATCTTGAATAATACATTTACTAAAACATATATTTCAGTTATACATGTAATATTTTATGAATATGCAACTAATACCTTAAGAGTATATCATTAATACCTTCAAGGATATACTACTAATACCTTATGAATACACCAATAATACATCATGAGTATATAACTAATATCAAACATATAATACTTTTGGGGATACGGTACAACGAGGATACGCAAGTTTTTACCACTATGTAATAGATACTGACCACTTCAAATGATGAACACATAATTATGATTGATATATATATATATATATATATATATGAACTATGAGAAAAAATTAATTTCATTTGTAACTATAAGAATGATGATATGAGCATAAATATATGATGATACGATTTTGTGAGTCAAATTTTTTGGTTGAGTTCATTAATGATATAATAACAAAAAAAAGTTTTATCTTGATTAAAAAAAGTCATAGTTTCAAACTCTTAACAATGGTTTTTTTTCCCCTCTCTATAATAGCCTATTTATAACTCTTCGCAACATTTAATGTAGGATTAGAATCATTAGATTGAGAGGGGGTTTAGCTAAGTTTATAAACTCCTTAAAAGAGCTTATAAGATGTTAAGTACTTATAAACTCCTCAAAAGTGTTTGGCTAACTTTTAAAAATAAGATCTTATTTTATGAACTTATAAGATGTAAAGAGCTTATAAGCTATATTTTGAAAAGTTGGAAATCCCAACTTATTTCTAAAATAAGAGCTTATTTTTCAAAACACCTTCAAATTTAATCATTGAAATTACACAAATGTCATTACTAACAACTTATAAGCTCCACCGTCTTATTTACCCAAACACTTTAACAACTTATATTAAGCTTAAATTAAACATCTTATAAGCTCCAAAAAACATCTTATAAGATATGATAACTTATAAGCTTTAAAAATAAGTTTAACCAAACACCCTCTGAGAGTTATGTTAATAAATTAAGATTTTTGATAATGAAGTGGATGTCAATACGAATGTGACCAAGTTTTCAGTGACTATATGTTTAATCCTGTGGTAACTAAAGATTACTTTAATCAAATACTTGATCAAATTAAGTTATAATAAATACTTGTTATAAATTAAACACTGTGTAATAGATGAACAACCAACATTTTATCGAGATCATAGTTCATTTTTTTCAGTTCTAATGCTCTACAGTTTACTTTTTTACATGATGATATTATTACTACATTTTTCTTAGTAAATCCATATAATCTTTAGTCATACATTACAACCTAAAAGGAACGAGTCTCATATAGGATGTCATAACAACCGAACACATATCACGTGGCTTGCAACTTTCTGTGATTTCCAGCTAGTTTTGGCCCTCAGAAAATGGACTATTATTGCTTCCTTGTTTTGATTGTTCTTCTCACAGATGCACATCGCTGATTCAAGGTCTAAAAAGTAGCAGGTGTTTACCTTAAACAACAACGATACAATGTCGGTGATGGAGGGTGTTCGACACCTTCAAGATCATCACAAAGTTGAATCTGTTGAGTCTAGTCGAATATAACAGCAGAACCAATCATCACAAAAGCTATTCATATTTGGACTCTGAATTACATGATAATCTCATTCAAGAATTGCATACAATTGCATTGAGTAAGCATATGAGAAGATTCAAACAACAATATAAGGTAATCTTGAGAGGAACCCTTGTCACTTGTTCCCACAATCACCATTTCAAAAGCATCAGAAAGTACATTAGTAAAATCAATTCATCGAAGCCATTTTAGTATTCTATATAACTTGACCTGCAAAGGAGATCCCCGAGCCTTTCCTTCTTCCTATTTAACCTAACAAACCAAAGCTACTGATCCATCCATACCAGCACAAAAGGGGTGAACTAAATCATAGACATCAACAGCACACACAAATAAATAATTACAACGAACAAGAATGCAGATTTAAATGGATTACCAGCCTTAACTTTCGTCTCCTATTCCTCATTAGCTCTTCCAGAGTTACTCCGAAACCTCCCACCAAAGCTTGGCCATCTGCGGAAAGAACAGGCCACCAAGCTCCTCTCTGTGAAAGAGCCAAACCTCATCTTAAATGATGTTGATCTCCCATTACTGCTCGAAGCAATCTCAACAACGCCAATTTGCTGCTCCATTATATTCATATCAGGTAATTCAGGCTCGATCACATCCAAATTGACAGCCAGTGAACCTCTAATGGCCCTCAACCAATCCGCCCCCTCAGAGGTCACTCCCCGACACTTTCGAACCTTAACCTTCACAAGATTAGGACAGCCACAAGCCAATGCTTCAATGCCATGATCAGACACAGGGCAGCTCTTTATACATAGCTTCTTCAACGCAATACAGTTTGCAGCAATGCAAGAGATCTCAGCATCACCAACAGTTTCACTACCACACAATGCTAATCTCTCCAGTTTTTGACAATTTGTTACCAATTTCTTTAAACTTAAATGTGTAGGATTCACACCGATTAGCACCAACTCTTGTAGATTAGGGCAGTTAGTGGC
Organism: Scutellaria baicalensis; assembly: GCA_005771605.1. Classification (NCBI taxonomy): domain Eukaryota; kingdom Viridiplantae; phylum Streptophyta; class Magnoliopsida; order Lamiales; family Lamiaceae; genus Scutellaria; species Scutellaria baicalensis. Next base: position 7,774,138 of record CM016728.1, on the reverse strand, counting down.
AACAGCAATCAAGCCATAATCGCTAATTCTATTTGTTTTCCATCCATCAATGTGGAGCTTTCTAAGCAGCTTACAGTTCTCAGAAACAGTTATAAGGCCAACATTTGTACACTCTGGTGTTTTCACCAAATGCAGAATTTCAAGATTTGCACATTTAGAAATGGAGGAGAGCCCGAGATCACTAACCTGAATCCTCTCCAGATGAACCTCCACAAGCCCAGAAACCCTAGAAGCAATAACTTGAAGCAGTTTATCCCAATCACCAGAGCACCTAAAGAGCTTCAAAATCCCCAAATTCTTCGCTCCAGCAATGAGGGGCTCGAAACACTGCCCATTGTAGAGATCCTTCAAACAAATCACTTTCAGAGATCCGGCAGCCTTTCCCGGCCCGATGGGCTCAGCTGCGGGTCCATCAGTAATGCCACGCAATCGCTTCACCGACAATTCCTCAAGAAATTCGCAGTTTTCGAGCAAGGCGTTCATCCCTTTGGCCCCAAAGCTGCAAGATCCACAGGAGAACTTCCGCAAGTTGTTGCAATTCCGGGCGAAAGCGGCCATGCCATGGTCGGTGAGCTGGCGGCAGGCCCGAAGCTTCAACCTCATGAGCTTCCTGCAGCTGAGCGAGATGAGGATGAGGGAATCGTCGCTAATGCTGATAGATCTGCGGTCACATTTGAGGCCCAGCTTAGTAACGGCGTCGAAGCGAGACAGCAATCGGGGAATGACGTCAGAGAGGTGGGACTGGGCGTTGAGGGAGAGGCGTTGGCGGCTCTGGCCCTCGATTGTGTACCAGCGGCGGCAGACCAGGGAGGAGCGCTTCCGGTCAGCGGCAGAAAGGGAGTGAAAAACGAGGGCCAGGCATTCGTCAGGGAGACACCAAGTGTAGTCATTCCCGGAAACGACGTCGTTGAGGAGGGAGGCATCGTCGGAGCCCGGTAGCGAGGACATGGTCCTGGGCGTGGAGGCAGAAAGACCCATTCAGGGTCATAGAGCAGGCCTGAAAAAGGGAAAGCTTAAAGTATAGGATAATATCATTTTCCTCTTTTTCTATAAAATAGTAGCAGGCGTGTCGTGTTCTGCTCTCTTCATTCAACCCCCCCTCCCTCTCTCTCTCTTACCTTGCTTTCTCTCTCCTCCTTTTTATGCAATTTTTTTTTGGGATTATCTCTATTAATTTTTACTTTTTTTCATTTAGGGATTTAACGAGTGATTCTATCATGACCTTTTATTTGTATGAGAGCCCAGCCGAAATTACACAATTTTTTTAAAGAATTGACTTTTCTAACATTGAATATAACAAAAATATTTTTTTACCACAAAATATAAGAAAGTTACATTTTCTACACTATTTTGACTCGGTCATGGAGAAATCATTGAGTAATGATGGTTTGATGATATATTCAATTTATTTATACTATTATTTAACAATTGTTTTATCCAACAAATCATATAAATTGATAAAAGTAATTAAATTGATAAATGAGGTTCGATTATTAGTGTATTAAACCAAATTTAAATGAATAATCGAACCACTATGATTAATAGTGTGTTACATCGAACCACTGGTTAATTTATATAATTTACTATGTCACTAATTAATTAATTTAATTTATTAAAACCAGTAATTAAATAAGCGAACGAGTAATAGAAAATTTAATCGAACAACTAATAAACCAATCAAACCACTAATAGAAAATTTAATGAACTAATTGAACCAGTAATTAATTTATTTAATCGAACCACTAATTAATCGAACCACTAATTAATGACTAATTTATATAATTATATATAATTAGTAATTTATATAATTTATAATGGTTCGATTAATTAGTACGAGAACCACTATAATATGTTAATCGAACCACAATAATTTATACTTAATTTAATAGAATTATTGAATATAATTTAGGTGGTTCGAGTGGTTCAATTAATAGTGTAAAAAACCAAATTTTTCCAAAGTGATCGAACCACTATGTCAAATTCATAGTGGTTCGATCACTAGTGTACAAAACCAATTTTTTCCAAAGTGATCGAACCACTATGTCAAATTCATAGTGGTTCGATCACAAGTGTAAAAAACCAATTTTTTCCAAAGTGATCGAACCACTATGTCAAATTCATAGTGGTTCGATCACTAGTGTAAAAAACCAATTTTTTCCAAAGTGATCGAACCACTATGTCAAATTCATAGTGGTTCGATCACTAGTGTAAAAAACCAATTTTTTCCAAAGTGATCGAACCACTATGTCAAATTCATAGTGGTTCGATCACTAGTGTAAAACACCAATTTTTTCCAAAGTGATCGAACCACTATGTCAAATTCATAGTGGTTCGATCACTAGTGTAAAAAACCAATTTTTTCCAAAGTGATCGAACCACTATGTCAAATTCATAGTGGTTCGATCACTAGTGTAAAAAACCAATTTTTTCCAAAGTGATCGAACTACTATGTCAAATTCATAGTGGTTCGATCACTAGTGTAAAAAACCAATTTTTTCCAAAGTGATCGAACCACTATGTCAAATTCATAGTGGTTCAATCACTAGTATAAAAAACCAGTTTTTTCCAAAGTGATCGAACCACTATGAATTTTAAATTAAATCAAAGTGGTGATCGAACCACTTATCAAAGTGGTGATCGAACCACTCATCAAAACTTTACATTTAAAATTTTGCATTAATTAAATGAACCAAAGTGGTTGCATCAAAACAACTTTAACACAGTGATCGAGCCACTAAGTTTGTAATAATAGTGGCTCGAGCCATGCACAATTAAAGTGTATTTTTTAATTCAATCACCACTTTAAATGAGTGGTTCGATCACCACTTTAATTGTGTTTTGATAAGTGGTTCGATCACCACTTTGATGAGTGGTTCGATCACCACTTTGATTTAATTTAAAATTCATAGTGGTTCGATCACTTTGGAAAAAATTGGTTTTTTACACTAGTGATCGAACCACTATGAATTTGACATAGTGGTTCGATTACTTTGGAAAAAATTGGTTTTTTACACTAGTGATCGAACCACTATGAATTTGACATAGTGGTTCGATCACTTTGGAAAAAATTGGTTTTTTACACTAGTGATCGAACCACTATGAATTTGACATAGTGGTTCCATCACTTTGGAAAAAATTGGTTTTTTACACTATTAATTGAACCACTCGAACCACCTAAATTATATTCAGTAATTCTATTAAATTAAGTATAAATTATTGTGGTTCGATTAACATATTATAGTGGTTCTCGTACTAATTAATCGAACCATTATAAATTATATAAATTACTAATTATATATAATTATATAAATTAGTCATTAATTAGTGGTTCGATTAAATAAATTAATTACTAGTTCGATTAGTTCATTAAATTTTCTATTAGTGGTTCGATTGGTTCATTAGTCGTTCGATTAAATTTTCTATTACTCGTTCGCTTATTTAATTACTGGTTTTAATAAATTAAATTAATTAATTAGTGACATAGTAAATTATATAAATTAACTAGTGGTTCGATTTAACACACTATTAATCATAGTGGTTCGATTATTCATTTAAATTTGGTTTAATACACTAATAATCGAACCTCATTTATCAATTTAATTACTTTTATCAATTTATATGATTTGTTGGATAAAACAATTGTTAAATAATAGTATAAATAAATTGAATATATCATCAAGCCATCATTACTCAATGATTTCTCCATGACTGAGTCAAAATAGTGTAGAAAATGTAACTTTCTTATATTTTGTGGTAAAAAGGTACTTTTGTTATATTCAATGTTAGAAAAGTTAATTCCTTAAATTTTTTCGTTTAGTTTGGCACATTTCCACTTATAATCCAATCATCCACAATTCACAAATTTTTTCATTAGGGTTAGGGGAACCTCTCACACAGTAAATATTTGTAAAACCGTATTATGTAAGTTTTTATATATTTTATACAATTAATTTGATTCATTTTATAATCTTTAATTCATTAACATATGAACTAGTTTACGGTACATATATTCAAAATTTTGTTTTACAATCCATGACTAATTTGAAAGAACTAACAAGAAATTTTGTTATTTGAAAATTATCTTCATAATGAAGATAAATTTCGAATAATCCTATATTTTTAGGGTCATTCGAAATTTATTTAGGGTTATTCGAAAATTATCTTCATAATTAAGATAAATTTCGAATAACCCCAATTTTTAGGGTTATTCGAAATTTATAAGTTAGGGTTATTCGAAATTTATCTTCATAATTAAGATAAATTTCGAATAACCCTAAATTTTTAGGGTTATTCGAAATTTATCTTAATTATGAAGATAAATTTCGAATAACCCTAATTTTTAGGGTTATTCAAAATTTAAGAAGATAACTGTCAGACGACCCGGGCGAGTTGCAGGTCACCCAACCAGGGTCAAACCTTCGACTTTATGCTGGCACACGACCCGGGCGGGTTGCAGGGCACCCGACACGGGTCGTACGTTCGGCACTTGTGCTGCACAGTACCCGGGTGGGTTGCATGCTTGTAATTGAAAATTAAATTTAAATAATTCAAAATGCTTGTAATTATAATTCATAATTTATTAAATAATTATTTGTGCCATTTATTTTTATTTAATAATTCGTATTTTTATATGTGTAGTTGGACTGGGCACGAGAGGGTTATTAGCGTCGCATGACATATATTTGCGGATATGTCCGTCTTAGTCTACTTGCTGAGATCAAGACACAACTGCGACAGATAGGCAATGACTGTGTCTGTGAGTTCTGGAGATGCTCGTTCGGCTATTTTTTGCAATGGAAGACGGACACAGAGTCTTACAAGGCCTTTTTGCACGTCCTCATTTCTCGTCAGGTGTGTGGGACACGAATCCCTCTAGACGAGAGATGGTTTGCGATAGGTGAGGACCGCACCATTTGTTGGTTCGGGAGGCAGGAGTTTGCTTTGATTACCGGGTTGAGGTTTGGTGACTCACCTTTTGACCTATCAGGGGATCACACTCCAGCCCACGGCGCATTATACTACAGAGTTCAAAAAGACTCAGACAATCGTCGTGTGTTCGTTTTAGAGCTCCTAGATCGATTCTTATCTGGAGAGTTTCAAGACAGCCGACAGGATACAATCAAGATCGCGAAGATCTTGATTGTGTACTATATTATGTTGGGATTAGAGTCTGGGAAGACACGTGTCGACTTATGGGTGTGGGACTTAGTCAAGCAGGAGGAGCTTTGGGAGAGCTTTCCATGGGGGAAGATAAGCTTCCTCAACTTGCTACGATACTTTGATAGAATACCGAAGGTAGTGCCGACCGGGTCCAATGTCCCTTCTTACCACTTCTACGGGTTCTCAGTAGTCCTGCTGGTATGTGTATTCAGTTATTACTTCTGTTGATTTATTATTAATGTTGTTGACTCATGAAATTATGTATTTTCCTCCTCAGCTATGGGCTTTTGAAGCGATTCCCATAACATCGTCATTTGTCGGGCGTAGATTGAACAGTTTAATACAGAGGTCTCGCTGTATGAAGTGGTCTCTTGTGAGGTCTGAGGTCGATTTTATGCATGTTCTTAGCGGCCAGGTATTTTACTATAAATTTTAATATTTTCCGTTAATATAGATCAGGGGTATGTGATTTGTTTGTGAAATAAACTCAACAGGGTATTCAGTGTATTGAACGGCTGGAACCCGAAGATGAAGAGACCCTGGAGCCGTACTGGAGGGATATCGAGGACGACGTTTTCACGGGGGTCCAGTATGTCGGGCAGCGTCGTGGCCGTCCACCTGCGACCAATGTCGCTGCACCTACGACAGCTGATGAAACAGTTGGTCCATCGAGTCGACTAACTGTACGAACATCTCGTTGACCGAGGGCCGATGGTCGGGCACGACCGGTGATTCGAGATGAGCCAGTTGATGAGGAGGAAAGTGATCATGCCCAACCGTTTGCTCACAGCCACCCTACTGGAGATTTTGAGGCCCTATTCACGCGGTTGACAACGTGGATAGGTGGTAGAATGGACGAGATGACTGACAGGTTCGATCGTCGATGTGACACATTGGGTGGTAGAATGGACGAGATGACTGATAGGTTCGATCGTCGGTGTGACACATTGCGGGATGAGATTGTGCAGCACGTCACCGAGAGGGTTGATAGTGAGTCATAACGCTTGGAGGGGTTGATGCCTGGTATGCTCAGAGACGAGATGAGAGCATACTACAGCTCTGTTTTCACAGTTGCTAGTCAACCAAGGTCATAAGGGCGTACACCCGCTCCGAGTGAGCCCACGACCAGCTCGGGTAGACCTAAGGCCATACCTATTCATTTCAGTGCCGATAGAGATGCACGACCCCCCAGTGTGCCCGGTCAGCCCATTGGTGTCCCCAAGGTCGGTCCTGTTGGGGACGTAGAGCGACAGAGACAGCCATCTACATTCGTCCGCAGTCCTTTCTTGGCGGAGGAGACGCATAGCTTAAAGGGGAGCAAATGGACCGACCTAATAGAGTACTGCAAAGCCGAGGATGACTCGGTTTTGGGGTAAGCATACCGAACTTTAGTTCTCAACATTATTTACAGTGGCTTTCAGGTTTTTATTTATTTTGGTTGTTTTGGTAGACGAAATGTCGGTGTGGGATTTCCTGTCAAGCCCGGCTTCTTCCGGAACTTAACAAGATCTCAATTTTGAGGTAATACTTATTCTTAAAAGTTGTCATATTGGGTTGTATGTATCATTTGTTCTTACTTACCCTATCATTTGTCTATTATAGGCCATAGATGCTTATCTTGGTATTCTTCAGAGCGACCCACATAAAGCAGGGGTACATATCAGATTTAGTGTCATCGGCCGTTTTCAGATTGTGGATACTCATTTCTTCGTAAGTTCCAATTTACAAGTAAAGAAATTTGTATCAATTATTGAGTGTTTATATTTAATCAAATTTTGCATAATATGTACAGGAAACATTTAAAGAAGTATGGTATAGAAAGCATACGGGCGAGGACGAGATGACCATGTGGCAGGCGCCTCTGAAGGAAGATTTTGCAGTGGAGGATCTGGAGCGTCTTGTCCCGTATGTGCATGGGATTAAGCCGAAGTGGAACAATATGAAGCCATGGTGGGATGACCTATATATCGTAAGTGTGTAATACGTTTGATTTATTATCTGTCCACTTAGGGTTAAATAATGTTATTAACACGGTTCGTTTCTTTATTTTAGTTGTGGGCGATTTGCAACTTAGACGGCCATTGGGTTGCATGTGAGATAAATCTATATGAGCCGAGAGTCGTGTTGATTGACAGTTTCAACCATAAGCACACTCCAGAATTGAGGGAATTCCGCAGAAGACAGACCTTGCCACTACGTCGTATGTTACCTCGGCTGTTGGAGTATTCTGGATACTATGATCAGTGCGCATCAAGAACATTCAAGCCGAGATGAGTTGTAGACGAGTTTCTGCTCGACTACTTTGATGACACCTTGTGCTACAAGCAAGAGGACAACAATAATTGTGGGTCCTACGCTATACTTGCAGTTGAGGGTGGCCTGACCGGCGAGTGGCCATGGAGGTCCTACATCAAGTATAAAGGGGTCGTCGACTGTAGGAGGTGGCAGGCACTTACAGTGTATAAGAATTCAACAGACCCAAACACTATATCTGAGGACCATTTGCATTGATTATCTGTACTTTGTACATTTTGTATCGATACTAAGTAATTTTGATGACACCAGTGATTTCTAGTTTAAAAAATTTAATTTAAACAAAACATATGAAATATTAGTTATTAACAAATTTGAGCTTAATGCCCCTGACAAAAAAATAATAGGACAAAAATAAACAATGGGAAAAAAGAAAAATATAAATCTAAAGTAAATAAATTAAAAAAAAAAGAAAAACTAAAATTATATCATATAATTTTCGAATAACCAAAAAATATAGAGTTATTCGAAAATTACTTTTATTGTTCGAATAACCCTATTTTTTAGGGTTATTCGAAAATAAAAAATAAATTATTCGAAATTAAAAGTAATTTTCGAATAAGCAACAAAATATAGGGTTATTCGAAAATTACTTTTAATTTTCGAATAACCCTATATTTTGTTACTTATTCGAAAATCCTAATATATACATCCAATCATTCCAATCATTGACAAATTTCAATCATTGCCCAATAATAAAAAGTTGTAATCATTAAAAAAAAAAAAAGTGGTAGTTTGCTATATTAAGTTATGTTGGATGACATTTTTTTTATATTAAGTTATATTAAATGGTAAAATTTTAATTTTTTATATAAAAGATGGCATTTTGATATATTTACTCATTATATTATATATACATTTTAGTGGATCACACCAATTGATGGCATTTATCTCTTTATCTCTCTTACTATGGACACACTCTAACTTTTAGTATTATAATATTAGTATTATATTTGAGGATATGTAGAGAATTGATGAATGTGGATGACCTAATGATTGTTCTCTTTTTTAATGTTTTTCTATTTCCTTGTTATTTTTAATTTTGATTCTTTCGGAAGTAAAAATAAGAAGTCAAAATTCATTGTTCATTTATATTAAATGTACGTCAAATGTATTTTAATGTCTTTTTTTTTTAAGGGAAAAACCTTTTTTTTAGTTCGGCTACTGTCTAATTTTGGTCCCATTAAAAACTCAAACTCAAAATTAGTCCAGTTAAGTCAAATTATGTCCAATTTCAGTCCATTCGTCACTGGAAAATCGATTTTCCAGCTACTTTCCGGCGAGTGCATCCGAGTTTTCCGACGACCTAACGCTGATGTGGAATAATGAGCTCATGTGGTCGTCGGAAAACTCATGAGCTCATTAATTCCACATCAGCGTTAGGTCATCGGAAAACTCGGATGCACTCGTCGGAAAGTAGTTGGAAAATCGATTTTCCAGTGGCGAATGGACTGAAATTGGACATAATTTGACTTAACTGAACTAATTTTGAGTTTGAGTTTTTAATGGGACCAAAATTGGATAGTAGCCTCTTAATGGGACCAAAAAAGAGTTTTTCCTTTTTTTTTTAAATGTAATCAAACTAAAAAAGTACAAAGATTTGGAGTAAATATTAATTTATTTTTTATTGTTAATTATATTTTAATGTGAATTGAAAATTATTAATGTTAATTAATAAATTCGATATACAGTTTTGACTATTAAAAAAATCAACCAATAAATAACTAATTTGAATTCATATAAATAATAGAGCAAAAATTAGTCGATAATGGGACCCACGTGACACATGTAGTGATTGTATTTGTGTTAAATTGATGTAGATGTGTGCTTTTAAAAACCAGATGTTTTAAATGAGTGACACTTGTGTGCCCCGAGGTACGGTGCCCCCAACTTGACTATCATATGGTGTTATATATATACTCTACAGGTATCACTAAACATGGGCAAACGGTTTGGAAATGCCGAACCTGGCCGGTTCGAACCGGCGGTCAACGGTTCGGTGAATCGTTGACCCGGTTTCGGTTCCGAATCGTAACCGGAAACCGAATGTATCCAGTTGAGTAACACTTGTGTGCTCCAGGGTATGGTGCCCCCAAATTAATCATCATATGGTGTTAAATATATACTCTACAGGTATTATGTATATACTCTTCAGGTATCACATGAATACTCTTATATACATATGATACATGTAGGGTATATTTATAACACCAAGAAACATAACACATATAGAGTATATATATAACACCTGAAGAGCATGTATATAACACCTAGATCCGTACCCCTATGTGCCCAAGGGCATATAAGTTTTTGCCTATCTGGTTAGGTTACGGTTCAGGATTTTCCGAACCGCCAAACCGACGGTACGAACCGGTTAAACCGCCGGTTTTCTCAATTTTTTATTTATATTTTTTAAACCAGATCTGCCACGTGGACGGCTCTCGTTGAATCTCATATAGCCGTTGGAGATCGACGGTTAGGGGGAAGTAGCCGTTGGAAACCGGCCCGAACTGGACCGGTTTGGAACCGGGGGTTCGAACCACCGGTTTTCCAAGATTTGAAATCAACGACTTTGATCTACGGGTCGTTGGAGATCAACGACCCATATTGACAAACCAGATCGAACCAACGTCCCTTTTTTTTTGTATTTTTTGAAATCTATAAATAGAGGTTGAAATGTTGTATTTTTCACACCTCTCTCTTGCTCTATCTCTCCCAATTCTTACTCTCTCTCAAAATTCTTGCAATTCTAGATAAATTTGTAATAGATAGAATCTTATAAATTGTAAAAAAAATTTAATGTAAACTCAAGTTGTAATTTTCCAATTTTTATCAAAAGTTTGTTCACTTAATTATTATTTGTTAGATTTAATATTTTGTATTATAAAATATCAATTTAGTTGAAAACAAGCTAGTATTAAAAATCAAAATTGGTGATTAAAAAAAATGGAAAAATCGGCCGAAACAGGCGGTTCCAGTTAAACTGCCGGTTTCGGAACCGCCATTCCCCCCCCCGGTTCGGCCATTCCGGAAACCGGATGCCCATGTTTAGATATCATATATATACTCTTATATACATGTGATACATATAGAGTATATATGTAACACCAAAAAATGAAACACCATAAAAGTGTATATATATATATATATATATAACACTTGAATAGTATGTGTACAATATCTAGATCCATGTTTCTATGGTAGTAAATTTTTGCCTTTAAATTAGTGTTGTGGCATGTTAACCCACATAAAATAATTTGCTTAAATATATCAATGTGGATGCTTAGATGTCCTTGAAAATAGGAGTGTTTCATTTGTTGAAAATCACCTGAAAATTCTGCAGGAATACAAACATCTTTTGGGTACAAACATATTTGATTTAAGTTGGTTAAAGTTAGTTTGATTTTTATATCATAATATATAATTTCTTTATCTTTTTACCACAATTTAAGAGAATTATCCGAAAAAAACTTTGGCCAGTGCAAGACACATGACTTATAATGGTGTGATATTACATCACACTAGTATTTCACCGATGCGCAGTTAATTATTTATTCTGATTTCTGATAGTTATATTAAAAGTTATTTATGTATCTTTTATTATTCCAAATGTTGTATGATATATAAATATATATGTTTCATATCTTTATTAATTTTTAAAGTTATATTTTATTATTTAAAAATAATTATTGGGTAAACTAGAGTTTTAATTGAAGAAAGTAGAATTTGGTTGGCCTATCTCTCGTGTGTTTTTCGAACTTCCCTGTGCATTCGTTTTCTTGGGACGTGTTATTTTAAATTCTAATAACAAATTATATATGTTATTCTATGAAAGTCCTACGTGGATCTGCAAAAACAAAAACAAAAATGTCCCAATCAAAGTACACGGTGTTGTCAGCGGTCGACAACACCAGCGTAAAACACAGCGGAAAAATGGATCGAAATTAAAGTTGCAGAACACGAACGATTTATCCACGAGTATACAAATACTCGTGGAATGCCTTTAGGGCGAAAACTCCTTTATTGATTTGTGTATGTATACAAAGGAGTAAGAAAGATCTCTAAAAGAGATTCTTTCGAACAAACGACTCAATACATCCTATGAAATGAATATGAAACCTAGGGACGTATACAAATACTCTCAGTTGAACACTCCAAAGAACACCTATACTAAAAGTCAAGAGTATGCAAACTCTATGACACACAAGAAAACGATGTTGCCTATCGGTGTGAACAACACAACCCTTGACACCGGTGTACTGCGTATACTAGACTGCTTTAGCTCTCGATTCTGTACACTCTTGATCTTCAGCAGCTTCACCTATTTATAGAGCTCGAAATACACTTGGTGAACTCCACTTCCCATGATCTTGGAGTGCTCCATGAACTCCATAACTCACGTGCATGATGGGGGAAGGTGGAGTGGACTTGTTCTTGACTTCTTCAACTTGACTTCTTCATCTCCACATCTTGATCTCTATCTTGACTTGTTCTTCTCTGAATTTTGTTCTCTCAACCCACGTTTTTAAAAGCACGATCTCACTATCAAAAATCACGTATTGACTTCTTCAATCCCACATGTATTTATATCTCTTGAATCCTATCAAACATGAGCAAATAACAACTTCCTAAATCTTAGGAGAGTTTGTTAGTGAAAAAGAGATTCAAAAATAAATAACACGTGAGATTTTAATAAGTCAATTTCATAAGAGAGTATCAAATCTTTTCAAATAAATATATCTAATAAGATCTAATTAAAATCTAATTTTGAATTTAGGATAAACTTGAAAAAGGAAAATTATAATTGTTGGAAAATCCAACACTAACATTCTACATTATATTTGACAATATTAAAAGGTTTGAATAAAAAATTATAAATAATCTAAACAACGAAATTGAAAGCTTATATTCTACTCCCTCCGTCCCGATCGAAGTTGCCTACTTGCCATTTCGATTTGTTCCAATTCAATTTGTCAGCCCATAAATGACAAAGAAATTATAAAACAAAAAGTATAAAAAACATCATTTTAATCAAAAAGTAAAGAGTCAACTGCTTTTTCTTAAACTCCGTGTCCGGCCAAAATAGGCAACTTCGACCGGGACGGTGGGAGTATTTATTTATTTTTTGAAAAAAAAATTATGGTCGTTGTCTCGATAGATAATTTGATTAGTCAATGATGAAGTTAATTAAAAATGACCATTTAACAGTATAAGTTTTGAATCTTTATTTATGTACAAAATTTATCATAATTACAAAAACTATATTAAAATTTATTTTAACTTTAAAATTGATAATATGAATAATTATAAACATTAAGTAACTTTAGTTAACAAAAAAAAAAGATTAACAACTTGAAAGCTTACATTCTATTTGTTTTTGTTTTTCATTGAATTTTTTTTCATGACTTGTTAGATAATTTAATAAGTTAATGATTTTCGGAATTAGTTAAAAGTGACAAATTAACAATATAAGTCGATCTTGAAATATTTATTTATATACAACATTCTCATAATTACAAAAAGTATTTTAGAATATATTTAACTTTAAAACTGATAATATGAATCATTATAAACATTAAGTAATTAAAGTTAGCAAAAAAAAATTAATATTTTGAAAACTTACATTCTATTTGTTTAATTTTATCTTTTGTTGAATATTTTTCTTAGTCTAATAAATAATTTGATAAGCTAATGATTTTTGGAATTGGTCAAAATTGATCAATCAACAATATAAATTTTGAAATATTTACTTATATACAACATTTTTTCAAAATTATAAAAATATCTTAAAATTTCTTTAATTTTAAATGAGAATGTGAATAATTTTAGACATTAAGTAATGATAGTTAATAGAAAAGAATTAAATTATTGTTCAACATTAAACATTATTCATCATCAACAACAACAACAAATAATAATAATAATAATAATAATAATAATAATAATAATAATAATAATCATAATAATAATAATAATAAAAATAATAATAATATGTTAATTGAAAATATTACAACATAACATAATTAATTCCCTTAAAAAAACTATTAGTTTTTACAATTTTTTTATTAACAAAAATCTTGATTTGATATTTTTAGGAGGGAAAGTGGCAAAATTGTAAATTTTACCAACTGTCCTCCTTTTATATATAGATGTATACCGTTCACACAATATTGACACATTAATGAAAATAAGTATTGCATAATTATTTACACAATTAGACATTACATGATATGCATGTGAAATAAGACATTACAGTACTGTATTGGTTTTCACACGACATAAATCCTGAAACAACATGTGGAATAAGACATTATATCTTTTTGGTTTACATGACATAAAAACAAATGATTTCTTCATAATGTAACCCAAGAAAAAAAAAAAAAAACTTTAGGATTAACTATGTGTTTTTCCATATCGTTACACGATAAGTGTAAACTTAGATAAGGATTATGGTATTTTAGCAACCATACTATTTTATAAATGGCATATATAGCATATTTTTCTCCTTATTGCATATAAGTGTTTTTTTATAAGTTTTATAGCTCATATATCTAATAAGTATATCTTAGATTAGTTAATAATGAATACATATGCTGCTAAGATCTTACTTATTAAGGAAAAAAAAGTCATTTAGGAACACTAATCTTTTTTACATAGTTTATGATAATAAAAAACCTAATAAACTACAATAAAACACAAAAACAAATAAAACAAGTACTGTTTCTGAATAAAAACAAATTCATAAACAATGTTAAGTGTTAATTAATCAAGTTGAGAAATATATTGAAATTAAAAATCGAATCAAATAATTTTAAGATATTATTTGGAGTGTTCATGAGAAAAAAGAATGGTAAAAATAAAATCACACAATATATCTGAAAATGCAAGCAAAATGATATATGTATATATATATATATATATATATATATATATATATATTGAAAGGCAAAACACCAAAGTTCAAAAAAACTAAATTAAAATGGTATTAACACTTTATTTTAGTATCTAATCATGGAAATAATTACATATGGCCAACTAGAGTAATGATGAATATCTCCATAAATTAAGCTTTTTGTTATTCTTTGGAGGAGTAATTATTTAGAGGGTGTTTGGCTAAGCTTATAAGCTCCTTAAAGAGTGTTTATAAGCTCCTCAAAAGTGTTTGACAAACTTTTAAAAATAAGATCTTATTTTAGAGTAGGTCCCTTGTGAATCAGGTGCATGGATCTTAGATCCATGCACTCGGGTCGGATCCGGGTCGGGGGGACCGCACCTTTTTTTTTTTTTTCCGCACATGATTTTTGAAAAAAATCATATACCAATAAGTTATGTTAGACATACCTTTACGTTATGTTAGACATACCTTTAAACTATGTTAAACATACCAGTTATGCCCAGATTTCATGTCTTGTCTTTTTTTGACTTGATTTTTGAATTTTGGCACATACCACTACGTTATGTTAGACATACATTTACGTTGTGTTAGACATACATTTATGTATACTTAGACATACCTTTGTATATGTTAGACATACTTTTACATATAGTTAAACATACCTTTATATATGTTAGACATACCTTTGTATATAGTTAGACCTACCTACACATGGTTGGTCTAACTATACACAAATGTTGGTTTAACTATACACAAAGGTTGGTCTATTGGAACGAATTTTGGATGAGCTTCAGCACAAGTGTTCAGTGCGTG
This sequence comes from Scutellaria baicalensis, assembly GCA_005771605.1. NCBI lineage: Eukaryota > Viridiplantae > Streptophyta > Magnoliopsida > Lamiales > Lamiaceae > Scutellaria > Scutellaria baicalensis. Next base: position 7,758,957 of record CM016728.1, on the reverse strand, counting down.
GGAGCGCGTGCAGGCGCGTGAGAGGCGCGTGAACGGGTCGACCCGGTTGCATGGATCCCAGATCCGTGCAACCGGTGCATAAAAGTTTTTGCCCTTATTTTATGAGTTTATAAGATGTAAGGAGCTTATAAGTTGTTTTTTGAAAAGTTGGGAAATCCCAACTTAAAATAAGAGCTTATTTTTCAAAACACCTTCCAATTTAATCATTGAAATTACACAAACGTCTTTACTAATAACTTATAAGCTCCACCATCTTATTTACTCAAACACTTCAACAACTTATATTAAACTTAAATTAAACATCTTATAAGCTCTAAAAATATCTTATAAGATATGATAGCTTATAAGCTCTAAAAATAAGCTTAGCCAAATACCCCTTAATTATGGCTGCAAAAATATGTGTGTGTGTCCATTTAGGGCCCGTTTGGTAGGTGGGTCGGGATTGTCAGGGCCTGATAAAAAAGAAGGTATTACACTGTTCATGATTGTAAATTTATTGTTTGGTGTGGATGTTTTGTAGTAGGTTTGATTAAATATTTGTTGTTTGGTATGGATGTTTGGAGGTTTGTTAAAGTTGGTTTATTTTTTATTTGTTGTTTGGTATATGGGTTAATATGGATATAACATTTGAATTTACTAAAATAACCCCCAAACAATAAAAATATTTTAAATGGCAAATTTAAATTCAAAATATAATGAATTAACATTTCTTCTTCTATTATTTACTTTCCTCTAACAAAATATTATCATTACTATGTAAAATATACTTCTTTTACAGTAAATTTCATTAGTAAATTTAAACCTGCTTTGGAATATTTCAATACAAAAAATTAATTACTTCACGGTAATATAATACATAATAATAATAATAATCTACAATAAAAACTTGATATATTTGCACTTGTTAAATGTGAATAAAAATATCCACCTAGGGCCAATTTCATCTCTCAACTCCACTTTCATCCCCCATATATATATATATATAGCAGATCATATACTCAATGCATTCTATTACAAATCATCAAGGAATATAATCATTCTCGAAAAAAAATCATTTTTATTCTAATATTCCATTAGAAACAAAAGCATGATCCTAAACCAAGGGTTCAACTTTATGTAATTCATAGCGCAGAGATTACTGAATGAGTACATTGATTACATTCACATACACAACAATAGTCGCAAAACAAACATATAATTTCATATAACATAGCTACCCTTTTGTTATTTAATAGTCTCCACTTCCTCCATGCACTGAATCTCCTTGTGATAATGGCAGATACGGTATATGCACCTGCCACATCATTTATAACCCACCATTGTAAGAATAGTGAAAGCTAAATTTTGAGGAATAAACAAGAAATAAGTGAGATATGGCAAATCATTTTTACCAATAAAGAAGGCATGCTCCAACACACAGGACCACGTTCCTTTGAGCCTTGTAATACTGTATCTCGACACCAATAGAAGAAATTAACGAATCGCATTAGAATGATGATGTGATGGAATTTTCTATGTGAAAGGTAAAGATGGTTGATGCCACTACAAACTCATAAAATATTTGATTACTAATGGTATCATTAAAGACTAAATTCTAGCACCCTCTTTGTGCCTACCTGCCTATAGTTATACACCTTATGCATTAAACCTCTTTTATCCTTTCTACATGAATTTTTTTATCCTTTCTAGATGAAAAATTAGTTTCTGATGTAAAACATCCAACAACAAGAGACGGTCACAATTCTCCAACAATAAACTAGCACAAGCAATAAGCATATACTTTAACTTCTAAGAGTTATTAGGAAAGAGGCGAGCAAAAAATTAAAAAGAACAAGATATAGGATGTCATACATCTACACCATGATATTGCATTACCATATGTAACAAAGATCAAAGATTTTTTTAATTCAATCATACAAAGATGTCAAAGTTTCTCAAAACAAAAGAGCAAGAGGGTTGAGAGCTTAAAAATAGAATTCACATATAATTTTTTTTTGCTCTGCCCTTTTTGGGATAAGTAGGGTGGCAGAGCAAACAATAGATCATTAAGCTAACTCAATTAATGAATTTGGGGGAGGGGTTGTTTCATTCCTAGGTGCCACCAGATGGAGCCAAAGACAGGGTCTAGCAACCAATAGGCTCTCCTTGGTTAGAATATTACTAGCTCATAGCCCCAAACATGAAGATAAAATTTGAGTAACTCTTCCGAAGAAAATTATACAGCAGAATTTTTAGAAACAAAAGATGAACATTCTGAAGGCTCAAGCATACCAGTCTGGTATTATAATTTTGATTGGATAGACGCAAACAACTTTATATAGAAAAACTAACAATGACATTAGGGTAACAAAACATGAAAAATCAATACTCTGCTTAATATTTAGATTCAGAACAAGCACAAATTCAAAGTTTAATTTTACTCTAGCCATGAGGGTAATACCTCAAGATGCTTAAGCACACAACACAAACCTCATACCCAACACAAAACACAAAACCTCAAGATTATTTATGGAAGTTTTGGACAATACAAAAACTCATACCCAACACAAAACAGAGCACCAATTTTGTTGTGACAGGGAACACAGATTTATAAACAAGGAAAACAATGCAGATCGGAAAAGAAAACATTGCATTCATTTTCGACGAAACTCGCATGGTTCAAACAAAAAACTAATACCTAATTGCTCTCACAACATTGCGAGAAAAAGACTGAAGAACGGGGTTCATAGACGGGCTTAAGAAACTTACCTTCAAATCGGGTGTGCCGCCAATGGATTTTACGTCAGAAGGCCGCCGAAGTTCACCGCTGTTAGGGGAGAATATCAAATGGGGCAAGGAAAACAACGAAGAATACTCATGGAGAAAAACACAATGAAGCAAGGTTGCTACACGGGGTGAAGAAACTGACCTTGGAATCGGGTGCGCCGCCGCTGGAGCATGCGTGGGAAGGCTGCCGCTGGTCACCGTTCTCAGGGAAGAAGAAAAATGGGGCTTCTTGATGGTTAGGGTTTACACCTAGATCCAATGGCAATTATGTTGTTTTGGAAATTGGAAGGGTAAATTAGTAAAATGTCAATGAATAGTAAGGGCATAACTGGGAAGAAAAAATTGGATACTGTTCATTGGGTATAAACCCACCAAGGCCTCAAGGATTATAAACCTTCGAATATCACACCCTAAACCCTTGCAGCCAAACCTGGGCCTATATGATATCGGGGCCGCAAACTTCCTTACCAAACACCCGCTTAAGTTAGCTATCAAACCCAATTCAGGCTAAACACATGTACTAAACGGGGCCTTAAATTATTAAAAAAAGTGTTTTTTTCTTGGTCCCTGCACTTTGATTTTTATAATTAAATTTATCCTCCACTTTCTATTTTCTATTTTCATCTCAATACATTTTTCCTAGTTTTCTTAGCCCTAAACTTTTACTTTTGTTAACTTTTTCCCCTTGTTAACAAAACAAAAGAAGTGAGAAACCATAAGAGGTAAAAAGGAAAAAAAAAATGTTTAGGGTTAGACAACAAGAAAATAAAATGTAGGGAAGTAAAGAGGGGAAAAAGAAAAAGATGTTTAGGGTTACACAATAAGAAAATAAAATGTAGGGACAAAAAGTAACAACAAAAAAAATAAAATTGTAAGGGCATGAACAAAATATAAACAATTACACTCTTTAAAGATCTTTAGACCAAGGATGAAAATTCACATATAACCTTCTTCTTCTTCTTTTTTTAAGTGAGATATGAACATGTGTGAGAATTTCTTTTAAATATTATATAATCTTTATCTTTATATATATATAAAAATACAAACATTTTCTTAAATAGTAATGTTAAAATTTTCCCGCAAAAAACAATCCTGCCAAAATTGGAAATGATTTTTTTATTAAAATGAATGTTAAATGATAAATAATAAATCATGATTGATGATATATATATATATTATATTTAAGGAAGTGATATGATATAATAAAATTACCATATTTGTCAATATGGTAAGTCAACTTTAATTATCAATTTCTATTCATATATTTATGATATCATTTAGCAATGTGTGTGTACATATATATATATATATATAGATATATGATTTACATCATATAATATCATAGTAATCATAATATCATATAAATAATAAAACAATTATTCATTCGATGTTACACTACAAGAAAATCGCTGATAGACAACGGTTAAAAACCGTTGTCGTAGGCCAGAAAACAGCGTTGTCGTAGCCAGGGTTGTCGTAGGGGTCAGCAAATTTTCGCTCATAGACAACGGTTAAAAACCGTTGTCTTAAACCCCTACAACAACGGTTGTGACGCGCATAGACAACGGTTTTTAACCGTTGTCGTAGGGTTGTTGTTCAAAAGAAGCGTTGTCTTATCTATCTACGACAACGCTTTGACAACGGTTTTAAGCCGTTGTCGTAGAGGCCTACGACAACAGTTATTAACCGTTGTCCCACCGTTGTTGTAGATAACAATGACAATGCTTTGACAACGGGTTTCAACTGTTGTTGTAGAAGCTTAAGACAACAGTTTTTAACTGTTGTCCTGCCGTTGTTGTAGCTGTCTAAGACAACGGTTTTTAATCTTTGCCGTTGTCGTAGACCCTTATTACAACATTTTTGAAACTGTTGTCGTAGTCTATTTTCAGCGTTGTCTTTTACAAGTTCTAGCAGCATTTAATAATTATTATATATTAATTGAAATTCAAATATACAAAATAAACATTCAACTCAAAATAGTCATATCAAATTGAAATATTCATTTAACAGTTCATACAACAACTATTACTCTAAAAGTTCATATGATCTAAGAGTTGGTACAAGATATGGAAGCTACAAGCTCTGCTGATAATACATAGCCTCCCATCAATGAGATATGAATGGCTAGACGTCCAACACAATGTGCAACTATGTGTAGTTTTATGGATTCTTCATGCAACTCCACGATCTTATTCATTGCTGCAAAGAATAAATTCAAAACACACATTAGAAGCTCAAAAAATTCCCCAAAGAAGACATGCTGAAAATAGAGCTAACCCAACAACTAATATACACCACATTATATAATAGTATAGAATGTCTAGAAAACTCAACAAAGAAACCTCAACATTTCATTACCTTCACTGCACAGCCAAAAAAAAAAAAAATAGAGTAATAAAAAATCAATCCATCACCATCACAATGTTCATATAGAAGTACATTTAGTTGAATGTATAGTCAAATTGAATGAAGGTCATTAATTAGGTTATTTTCTCCAATTGGAAGATACTGACTTTAAAATTAATCTTTCAAAGAAATGCAAATAAAATCATTAAGTGTACATTGACAGTTAAGAATCTTAGCATATTCTCATTAGGCTGAAACCATGCATATTGATAGTAGTAATTTTCTCATACTTTTCTGATTGAATTGCATTGACCTATCAACCTAAGACACTACCGCCGCATTGGTGGTCTTAAACCAGGTCTAATATGTTGAGAACCAGGCAAGCCTTGCAGTCTAATGCCTAAAAGTCAAGAGGAAAGAGTATTGCAAAGACATGTGAAACAAGAAAGCTAAAATAGCAGAAAAGCAAGTCATATTATCATGCTCATAAACAAATCCATTGTACAATTCATCCTGATTTACTTAAATGACATTATAAATAGGTATCCAATCACAAAACCAAGCAAAAGTACAGCAAAACAAAGACTCAAACTTATGTCAACATAAACTGTAATTGCAAAAAACAATGGGAGAATTCGAGAGAGAGGGAAACCTGTATAAATTTAGAAATTTCCTCTTGAGGGTTTTCTACAAACACAAATCGAGAAAAATTCACCACAATGAACTCATCATCCTTGTATTCCTTAGGAGGAGCAGCCATACAAAACTATAAAAGAGTAAAGATAGAAGGCAAACCTGTTGCACTGCATTGTAACATTATTGTATACCTCCAATGGGAGTGTCGCCACTAGTGGAGCACATAGCTCGGACGTAAAGGACAAACCTGTTGGCAGAAATATAGTTTTCACCTGGATAAGGTAACAAAGATTCAGCTAAGATTTAATGGGAACTTATAACCAGATCAAAGAAATGAAAAAATTTATATGCTAATTGCTAACTCAAAAGAAAAAAGAAAAAGAAATGTAGTTCTCGAGAGCACCTTGTCCCAGTTCTCTTCAATGTCAATTCCTCCGCATTCTGAAAAGCTAATGCTACAACCAAGCCTCTCAGAGACAATGTTTAGGTAGAATTCCTCATTATGTGGAACAAACAGTTCGACAATGATCTAGTTATGGATTCTTAAATACAGACATACTTATTCTTTACCAAACTTATATAGTGATCTACTTTATATTATTGAAGCAATTGTCAAATGAATGACAGTGAATTTAGCAGCATTTTAGGTAAACAATGTCGACATTCAAAATACGAAAATTCTTTTTTTCTTTTATAATGCATCAACCAATTTATTACTTGTTTTCTCCTTTCACAACAGTAACTACCTTAAATTTAACAAATTCATGAAAATTTGCAGGATGGCTTAGCAGTAATACAGAAATAGTGGATTTTTTCAAGGAATATAGATAAAATTATTATAATAGCCCTGTTCAATAGCCACAGATCCCTAGCAAAACCAGCAAAACCCAATTGACAATACAACGAAAAAGTGAACTCACTTGGGCAGATTTGATTTCTAATTCGGATCCAAAAATCCTCTTGAAATGCTCTTGCAATAACCTCTTGGAATCATACTCTCTGATCTTATTCCTTGCCATTTTCTTTTCAAGTCCAACAAAATCAGAGTGAGAAAAAGAAATCGAAACAACGGTGGGACAGCAACAGGAGCGACGCAGCGGCGGGGGCAGCAGCAGGAGCCACGCAACGACGGGCAGCAGCAGCGAGGAAGCGGCGAGGGTGAGCTATGGAGTGCGGGAAGTGTTGTCTTAGAGTGAGCAGCATGAGGGAAGCGGCGGAGAGCGGCGGTGGGGACGGCGGCGGCTTGGGTGAGGAGGAAGAGATACTAGGGTTTTCAATTGGAGATTTCAAATTTGGTGATATTAACTTCCACACTTAGTATTTTATTTTATATATATAAAAAATAAAGTTAAATTAGTCTATAACAACACTATTATAAGATTAAGACAACACTATAAAGTTGTCGTTGTCTTAGGGATTAATGACTACGTTTCTACGACAACCTCATATCATAAGAGTTGTATTAGGGGTCAACGACTACGTATCTACGACAACCTCATATCATAAGCGTTGTCTTAGGGTTCATTTTTTACCTAAGACTACACCTCTACGACAACCTCAAGTCACCACCGTTGTCTTAGGGCCAAATTTTACCCTACGACTACGCCTCTACGATAACGCCAACAAAAAACCGTTGTCTATGAGCGCATTTTTGCACCCTACGACAACGGTTTTGTCTACGACAACGTCAATTTTGGCTACGACTACGGTTTTTTTAAAAACCGTTGTCTTAGGGGCAGTAGTCTATGAGAGAATTTCTTGTAGTGTTAATATATATTTATATATAATTTAATATGCATGTAAATATATACATAAAATATATTTATTATATAATTCTTATCATTACAAAATAATAAAATATATAAAAAGATAACCAAAATATAGATACAATTTTATGTAATTTTGTTGACGTATAAAACATAATTGTTATATAAAGGAGTAGATATATAAAAATTAATTTGCCACTTGATAACCAAATCTAGATAAAACATAAAGTCAACAATTAAATAATTCTAAATATAAAAATTAAAAGATATATTGTAATAATATAACATATAGAAAGAAATTAAAGAACTCCATTTGATTTGATAATAAATCATATGTAATAATAAAATGAATATCATATTTAATTAAGGCAAAATATTTTATGCAACTGGTGCATGGATCCATGCACCCGGGTCGACCCATCCCACGCCATCTGACAGTGCGTTTTCACACGCCCCAACGCTCTCACGCGCCCCCACGCGCCTGGTGGGTGCGCTCAAACCCACTAAAATTCGCTCAGACAGTCATACCCTCATATTATGTTAGGGTTACCCTCATGTTGTGTTAATGTTACCCGTGTTACCCTCACGAGGGTAACACTAACATAACATGAAGGTAACCCTAACATAACATGAGAGTAACTCTAACATAACATGAGGGTATGATTAACATTTTAGTTCAGTGGTTTTAAACTAAGGGTATGAAATTTGGATATGGGGTCACATTAACATAACGCGAAGGTAACCCTAACATAACGTGAAGGTAACGACCAAAACATACGAAATAAGTAAAGAGGCACGCGTGGGCTGGGCAGCCTAGCTCGCGCGTGGCCCAGTTGCACGGATCACAGATCCGTGCAACTGGTGCACAGGAGAGTAACTCTTTAATTAATTATGATATTAATATTCTATAATGTGACATTATCTTTATATATATATATATATATATATATGAAGCAGAACATTTCCTTAAATAATTTTTCCACCCAAAAGTTGTTTTGATATTTATGGAAAAGATATAATGTTTATCCATTAAATAAAAAAGTCAATTGCCTCATTAATTTTCTATATATAAGGATGCTATTACAAATTAGGGAAAAAAATAGAAATTATTGTCATTAGCTATCCTTCTTCTATTTAATATGTTTCAATTTAATAAAAATGTTAATTTAATATGTTTCAATTTAAAAAAATGTTAAATTATTTTATAGATGCAAACTAAATGATTTTTCATCTAAGCATTCCATATGATTTTAAATAAAAATTTCTTAATGACTTATACATCAAGTTATTTGACATCGATTACATATAAATATTGGTTTGTTTTAAAATTAATATAATTTGAAATGTCATTTTAAAAATATAATAGATGTTGATGCTATCATTTTCATCCATTAAATAAGATACAAATAAGTCCCTATTAAATTTCACTATTAAAATTGAATATACAATAATATGAGCAAACAAATAAGATTGTGATATTATCTTAATCTTGATTTTATATACTATATATATTGAACAGGATTTTCTATTTTGTAAATAATAAAATTCAATAAAAATAATATTTAATGTATAACATAATGTAATATAATAAAACGTTTTGATTTTATCAATAAACACATTAATTGTGAATGATGTGATTTGATTTCATGTATAGGAATTAAGTAGAAACCATTATAATTGGGAACCATTTATTTGCAACCATTATAATTGGGAAAAAACTCTATAAATTAGGAAGCAGCTAAATTTATGACATACAAAATGCACTAATTCCATATCTAATGAATAGATTATGCACTATAAATATGAGAGAAAAAACTTAGAATTGACTCACACTTTCTCTTTAATTTCTCAAATTCTGCAATACAAATCTTTTGCTTTCATGGTGCTCATGGGATTGTGTTATTTTTTTCTTTTTTTGGTTTTTATTTTATTTGGTTATGATTTTTATTTGATCTACATCATATAGTTTGGATGGACAGTTAATAATTTTTTGACTTTATAAATCATTTCTTAACGATTAAAGTTCCTATCGTTATTCATATTTGGAGATGAATGTTTTATTTATTGGTATTGCATATGGATTATTATTACTGTAATTTTTGTTTTTTGTTTTTTATTTTATGCAGGAATTTCGTGAAGAAACCTGAATGAAAACTTACATGGAAAAGTAATAAAGAAGACTATAAATTTACATTACAAGGCAAATTGTTTTTTTTTTTTTTGGGTTAGAAATAATTGGAAATTAATCATATATTTTGTTTTTATATTTCTTTTATGTTTTTGAGATTTTTATCATAGAATTTATTTGTTTTAAAGATAACATGCTTAAAAGTAGATAGTTGAATTATTCCTTCTATCTTATATAGAACATAGCTTTCATGTTGTGATTTGTTTACGTAAACATTATTCCTTTATCTTGAATAGTGTACTTGAAATGTGATAATTTCTATATAATTCATATTCATCTTATTTATATATAAACTAAGTTTAAAATTACAATATCTTATTTTATTACCGTACCTATAGATTATCTCCAACAATTAAATATTTAAAATATATAATATATAAATTACTTAATTTAATTATATTACATTTGTATATACTTTTTTTTTCCAAATCTCAAATAAAAATATTATAATTGTATTTTATAAAATTTTATCCCGTGCATCGCACGGGTACAAAACTAGTTGTCTTAAAATATCGATATGATATGAATTGAGTTACAAAACAAAACTGAATCATATTTTATTTTACCGAAAATATCATATGGAGATTGAAGCATATATATGTTTAATAATCTCATCCATCATGAACAATTCGAAGATGAGGAGAAGCATAAATAACATGTCATAATTATATTTAGAATATTGCTACTATTATTGAACAAGAACATAATAATATAGTTAAACTTACCAACTTACCTATAATCAATGTTGACATTAATTATGTATACGCCTTTGGATGTGGGTGTAACATATTTATTAGATTAATTGGTCACCAAACTGTGACAAAGTTAGTTTTAGTTTTGCATTATAGTAAAGCAAATATATATATATATATATATATATAAATGCAGATAGGAAATTCGGCAGGAAAAAAAAAAAAGAGTCACATTGATAGATATATATGGGGTTAATTCCAAAAAAAAACCACCAACTATCGATTACCTTTTAATTTAATGACAGGCCATTTCAGTTTATGTAATTTTGCACACGGAGTTTAAGAAGTTTCTCATCTACTTATATAATATATAAGTGCATATCATTTAAATTATGATGTTATATAATATAAATAATAACACATATTAACACACATATTAACACACATATTAATGTGATTCAATTGACAATTATTCATATTATAAAGAAATTAAAATAGAAATTTTGATTTCAATTGATATAAAATAATAGAAATTAAAAGGATAGTGGATAATGAGAGTGTGTGAAATGATATAATTATAATGTGAGAGTGTGTTTTTAATAAATATTCACATGACCAATAAATTAGAAAGCATTATAATTTGGATATTGGAATTAAGTAGATAGAAATGATATATTAATGCTAGAAAACAAAATGTTTGTAAAATGCGTAATGAAATGATGTCACTTTATAAACTTTTCCACATGAAAGCTTCAAATTTATGAGAACGTTTCAATTATAGTCTATTTGCATCGGTGAATTTAAGGAGAATTTTGAAATTCATGTTAATAAATCAATCGATAGTGTTTGGATGGATGTGTACTTGAAATTTACTACAATTTGAATGGATTTGAAATTCATTCATTACAAATTATGGATTTGAATCATTCTCTTTGGATAGATGAACTTAATGAGGGATTTGAAATTCATGGTAGTAAATCCACCGGTGGTGTTTGGATAATGTTGATTTAAAATTCATTGTTTTCATTTTGAACTAATTTTAAAATTATTTTGGTGGATTCCAAATTCACTTCAACTTGAATGGATTTGAAATCTATTTATTTCAAATTATAGATTTCAAATCACTCTATTCAAATAATTACTACCATTTTTCATGTTGGAACATGAATGGTCAAAGGATGAGTTTTCAACTTTGTTGGAATGTAAGACCAGCAAACTAAAACATCATCAACCTTAAAACATATCTAATTAAATCACGTTTGTTCAACCTCAATACCTAACGGTATTAGGCATATGATGTATGATTCTACCAAAGAAATACTCCCTCCGTCCCGGTTAATTCAGCCTACTTACAGTGCAATTTGCACTGTAAGTAGGCAGATTTAACTGGGACGGAGGTAGTATGTCATTTCAGTTTGATTATCTAACAAAATTCCAGTCTTATAATCGACTCCGTTTGGATTGAGTGATTTGAAATTTAGGGTTTGAAATGAGTGAATTTCAAATCCTCTCAAGTTTGAATTGATTTGAAATCTACCAAAATAACTCTGAAATTAGCTCAAAATGAAAACCATGAATTTTAAATCCACATCCATCCAAACACCATTGATGGATTTACTACCATGGATTTCAAATCCTTCCTCAAATCTACCTATCCAATTAGTATTTTTGCAAGTATTATGTATATTTTGATAATATTACTCAATTTACATATCATGGGAATAAGAAGTTAAATTCCCTTTACTCCAAAGCCCACTGTTTTTTAGACTATGCATAAGAAACAAATGTATTTGTAGCATCCACGTTAATTGACTTAACTAAAATTTAGGGTGGGGCTATACACACCCACACCCACAACTTACTAAATACATCTTAAAAGTATATTTTTACACCTTTTATTTGTTAACAAATGAGATGTGTTAAGTAAATTATGGGGTGTAAATAATCCCACCCTAAAATTTATCATATCAAGCGCCTTTTTTTTTAACCATCTTTGAGAAATTACTTGGTATTCATATTTTTGCTATTTTTTACCATTTTGTCAAATGAAAAAATTATGATCTATTATAAGGATAACACTTTAATAAGAAAAAATAAAGAGATGAAATTATTAGTAGACCACTATAATAAGAAACTTTCCTTTTTAACCAAAAGTTAGAAACTATTCTTTTTTAGTCAAGTGAATATTTTTGTGGACCACTGTATCCATGATAATTTTGACCCTGTACCAGCATGTACCATCATCGTACATCTCTGTATCATAACGAATATGACCCATATATCACCATATTAGACATCCGTATCATTATTAATGCAACTCGTATCATCATATTACACCTCGTACCATCATTCATGTAGTTAATACAATCATATTACACCAAAAATGTTATAAGTTTATAGTTTGACAAGAATCGTTTCTCTCGACTTTAAAATAATAAAATTTACAAACTTGACAAAAGAAAATTTTGAATTTAGACGGCTACAAATTGTGTTCACCACACAAATAAATACTACTATATCACAATTTGTATCTAACAGCTAAAATCCATTTAAATGGAGCAAACATACAGTACAGTAAATCGAACAGATCAAATTGGGCTTTCCATATATAATTCAAAATTAATGGGCCTATTAGATCCTTATAGCACCTTTCATAGGCCTTATAGATCAGTTTCTTTAAGGAGCACATACCATATTGATGAATGTCTCAAATTCCTTTTTAGTTGTGATGTCCAAAATTTGTGAAGAGACAAATATATTAGCAATCTTCTCAAAAAACATTTCCTCAATTTTGTACATAAGAGTTTTGAGCCAGTTAATGCGAAAATATCAAGGGTTTATATTTGTTTTGGAAGATCGTTAATTAAAAGCCCTCATTAATATTTGTTGGGATATAATTAACTTAATTAACATGTTGTTTACTGCAAAGTGCATCAACATGTCATTTAATTCCACTGGCAATCCATGCGAGATGTTTTATTACATTTTTCGTTACATCTTCTATTTTAAAACTAGCACCACATGTCACGTGTATTCGATGATATTCATATTTAACACACGACATGTATTACATGCTATAAAATTGGAGATGTAGCACTGAATGTAATAGATGATTCAATCCGCTTGCAATCGGACGGTTAAGAGTGAAACAAGCCCATTTATATGTTGTGGAAGTTTTGTAGTCATCAAACAACAAACAACTAACCAATTGACTATTTAGGTAGACTTAGTAATATCGATTCCTTGACTAAATAGGCTCACTGGGTTTTCTATTCACACCATTCTTAGTTTCATTCTTTAATTACTTTCCTTGGGAGATACGAATGGTGTTTACATGGATTAATTAATGGGTAGAGTGATTAATGAAGTAAATCATGACACTATAATGTTGCTACTTTATATTGTACTGATCTTGAATTGATTCCTTATTGGTGTTGCAATATACATATATTATTATTTAGGGCCAACTGGCAAATCTATTATTCAATCATTTCATCTTTTCATTCATTTCATTATATATTCTTATAATTTGGATATGCTATTTTGGAGTCAATCTATTAGGAATAGGACTACATAGTTATGGTTCATTTACATTACAATTTAATTGAATTGAAAGGGAGGTTCTTACGAATAGAAAAGTGCCCAGCGCATATCAGATAAAAAACTTTGTGTGAATTGGCGAGAGCCAGGTGAATCACTAAGAGGAGTCTTTGGCTAAATTAATAAGTGAGTGGATAACTTTTAAAAATAATATCTTAATTAATTGAGTAAGTCTTGTGTGAGACCGTCTCACGGATTTTTTTTGCGTGAGACGGGTCAACCCATAACCCACACTTAGCAATTCATATGAAAATTTGTGGATATGAGTTCAATTCATGGGTAAAAAGGATCCGTCTCACGGAAACTATCCGTGAGACCGTCTCACATGAGTTTTTGTGTAATTATTTTATGAGATTATAAGATGTAAGAGGTTTATAAACTCTTTTTTGAAAGTTGAAGAATCCCAACTTATTTCTAAAATAAGAGATTATTTTCTATAACACATTCAAATTTGATTATTAAAATTACACAAATGTCATTACAAACAACTTATAAGATCCACCAACTTATTTATCCAAACACCTCAACAACTTATATTAACTTAAATTAAACATTTTATAAGCTCTAAAAACATCTTATAAGATGCATGAACTTATAAGCTCTAAAAATAAGCATAGCCAAACAAGACGTGAGTATGGAATGTGGATGCATTGACAATTTTCCTACCACAAATGCCTTCCAATTGAATAAAGATCATGTGGAGATCCTTATTTTGGGATGATGATACTGAAATAGGTGTATGAGTGGATACAAGGTAATTGAGCTAGCTAATCATAAGGTATTGAAGATGGGACAGGTAATGGTCTTTAAGACATGGATTTAGATATGTTAATTAGTAAGGGTAATTAATGATGTTTAAATATGGGATCCAATGGCCCACAATCACCTGTTTTTCAATGGGGTAGATCATTCTAAGCTGGATGCCAATCCATGTTTTAGGTTTAGGTATTGAAGTAGTAGTACCAATACCTTATTTTTCTCACACCTAAAACCTTGGAATTGCTACCCATGCTCTTAACTATTACTCGATCTCTTATTACTATGCACCATCATTTTGTCCATTCACTTCCAACCATATCACTTTTTTTTTTTTTTTTTTTATGTTTCATAAAATATGTTGTTTCATCTCGCAGTGCCATACATTGCTAGCCTTCAACAACCACTTCTTTAATTCAATATTATTACTATTTGGATCTTTCATCACTTGTTTTTACCTCATTAAAGTGAATAGGAGCTTTACAAACTAATGATCACTTTATTCTAAGGTCAAATGTGGAGGGATTTGGATCAGATCATATAGAGAATATTTCTTTTCTTTTTCTTCTTTGCGTAAAGTTGAAGGAATCAACAATTTCTTGGTAGATGAGTAATTATTGGCTTCATAATATTAATCGAGGTAGAGGCAATTTTTTTAGAGATTGAGGGTATTATTCTACAATCATTTATCTCACAGCTAAATTAAGAAGTAAATATATAAAAAATTGTCTGTTCACTATATTTCATAACATATAGTAATATATTGATTTACATATGCCTCAATCGGGATTTTGGTTAAACTAACATATGAAAATCGAGGTTTGCAGAAATTACAACTTAACATCAACATAACCAGTTAAATTATAAACGTATGACCTTCACTTTGAAAAGATGATGCAATATTAAGACATACGTACATTTAAAAAAAAAATACACTTACTACAAAATTATTTGTGAAATTTTTCCACAAACTCAAAACAAAAATGACCTTGAAATATGTCGGTTGATGAAAAAGTTCATTATCCATGTTCAATTTTACATGACGTGCACTAAAAATTAAGGGTTACACTAGATCGATCATCTCATTTACCCTACAAATTTGACGTATCGTGAAATCTTTGACAGTCCATTGATTTTATTTTTTTTTATCAACATGGTAATTTTGTTCATTTTCCTGATATGTGGTACAGAAGTAACAAAGCCATCATTTATGATTAAAAAAATCATTATTTATTTTATGGTATTTGAGGGTGTTACAACTAGATACATTTCTCAAATCATAATATATAATTTTTGGAGAGAGAAGGGTGGGATTGTGGTAATAGTGTAATATTCTACGATATACCTAGCTAAATAAACTGATAATACATCACAGGCCCTGTAATTCAAGTGATATCTCACATTAATAAAATTGCAAATAGGCGTGATGCTCAGAATTCAAAGATGAGTCATCCAAATTTTCAATTGTTTTATTATACCCCCAAATCATTTGAAAAAAACCGGTATGACTTTAGGTCTAACTCGACCAAATTATAAACCGGTAAGACTTTAGGACAAATTGTCCCGCGTTGAAATTAACATAAGAAGAGAGTCACATCCATGAAGAATGGTACTATTTTAAAAACAAATTGAGTTAGATTTTCAACACTGACCTACCACTCCTTCTGTCTCTCTACACTGAATTCAACTCTCCTTTGAACAGCTCAAGATGCTCCATTTCCCTTTCTTGCACCACATTAGTATACATATATAACATGATAACATTATCCAATGTTTTATTAACATGTTATCCAATATTTTAACATGATTTACAACTTACAACCACCTCATTTTTTATCCAATGTTTATGTTTAGAAAGCTATTTAATATTAACACTACATTCGAAATGTGAAATAATACCACACTCGATCTAATGTGAGACTATTCATTTCGTTCTACAATTTTTATTTATTTTTCTCCCCATAATTTTTGTTATTTGTATTATTATTCTATATATTATAATAATATTAAAGGTGTTTCAAATCCCGTGAGCTATTTATTAAATTTAGTTGAACTTAACAATTAAAAATAATATTACGTGACTCAAAAAAATGATAAATTGCATGGAGGAGAGAGAGAGGGAGAGAGAGAGAGGGAGGGGAGTTGTAAAGAGTGTCTTGCATGGAATGACAGCCATGATTGCCAGAATGAAGCTATTATATATTCTTTTGTTTGATTGGTTTAATGTACAAGATAATATTGAGCCACTGCTTTGAGCAAGACTAGGTTTTCATGAAAACTCTGAATCCATTAATACACAGTTCATCTTTAAAACCAGATCATGAGAAATTGGGAATCTCTCTCCCAACTTAACTGTGTCCTTTTTTTTTTTGTTATATCTTTGGGAAAATGTGAAATAAATGAGCATATGGTTATTGTATAAGTTCAAATATATTTTTAATTTAATTTTATGTGTAGAAAAACACAAATTAAAACATGTATTGACTAGAAGCGGCAAAATCCATGTGGATAATCATCTTACTGAATTATTTGAAGTGAATGATGGATTGGGAACTTCTCAAAAAAATAAAAAATATAGATCAATTCTATAATCCAATTTTAATCCCAATTACCGTCTCAATTAAGAAAAAAATGGCAATTGTGTGTTACTCGTTTTCATTATTTTTTATTTAATATATAAATAATACACAATATATATATTTTTTGTAACCCTCTAACTCAATTAGAATTTATTTTCAATTTTTGAGGTTTTTTTTTTTACACGTTTGCCTCATCATATGCAAAAGTATAGTAAAAGTAGTTGTATTAAAATCATACAATTATTATCTGTTGGTTTGAGAATATCTGAAAGACAAATTTGGAAAAATCTATATTCTTTATATCATAAATCAACCGTCTAAAACTATAAAATTCATACAATCTTACAATGATCATGACCATCAAATTATTTTATAATTCGAATTAATCACTGCAATTTTCCGACGAAAAGTTGCATAAGTGCTCAACTAATTTGTCGATGTTGGCTCATGTTAT